>CM077117.1:16424199-16874199 GCA_039645545.1 Dendrolimus houi | reverse complement strand
TTACAATCATCTTGTCTTTTTCAATCAACCGTCTTTTTCCTGTGTTTTTCATTAAGGCGACATTTTTTGTTTACAAATTATTTTTTAATTATTCTTTTATATCAATGTTATGCTATGATTTATTGTTAAATTAAAACAGTAGATTACTGCCCTTTTTTTTCCTCTGTAAACAAAGAACGTATGTACTTAATATATAATTTACTGTTTACACTTAACTATCTTTTTATCAACAATTGTGTGTCTCTGTATGTGTTTTTTAGAAAGGCTTTAATAGCTTTCAACTTATATGTTTATTGTAGAAAGTTATAATAATAACAATTTCGATAGTTCAATTATTTAAATTAATTTTGTTTGTTTAAAATTTATTTTAACTTTATTGTATTAACTATTCACGTTTATTACGCACTATTTAATTGGCAGGTGACTGTAAACGATTTTGTTTAGTCATTGAGAAATATTGTTTGTATTTTTAGGTTTTACATACTTATATTTTTTTTTTTTATATGGCATACAATTTAAACACCGATAGTGATACAGAATATTTTTCATGCTCGTCAGACAGTCATGATTCTGAAGACAGCAATTATAACCTTTCTGACATTATTGTTTCTGAGTTTTCCAATCTTCATTCGAATTTCAATGTCGTACATATTAATGCGCAGAGCATTCCAGCCCATTTCCCGATTTGCTGGCATCATTTAGTCAAGGAAATATACATGCCTTATTAATTTCTGAAACCTGGTTGAAGCCATCCCTCCCAACTGTATCATATACACTACCAGGCTTTACACTTATTCGAAATGATCGTACTGGTGCCACTGGTGGAGGTGTGGCTATTTACCTTAGATCGCACATACCGTTCACTACTGTAAGTATGTCCTCGCAGCCACCAGACCCTGATGCGGGTGAACATATTCTAATAGATATCTCTCTGGGGTATACCAAACTATTGCTTGGCGTATATTATAGCCCGTCCTTGAGAGTCAACTATTTTTCATCTTTTGAAAAACTAATGGATACATTCATACCTTTATATAGTCATTCTATTATTATGGGGATTTTAATACATGTTTACTCAAACGCGACCATAGATGTGCAATTTTGAAACTTTAATTCAATCTATTAATATGTCAATTCTTCCCTTAGTGCCACTCACAAGTTACCTAATACGACCCTTTCTTTTTTAGACTTAATGTTAGTATCCTCCCCTCTCATGTAATTAAACACGGTCAATATACGGCGAACGCTTTCTCCTACCATGACATGATCTATTTGTCTTACAATGTGCGTCCTCCGAAACCTAAATCGAAGTTGATTATGCAGCGTAATTTTGGTGGCATGAACCTGGAAGAGTTACGTAAGGATGCGAGCGAGTTGGACTGGTCTGGAATTGTCAATGCGACTACTGTCGATGAGAAGGTGCATGTATTCAATGCGAACATATTGCGATTGTACGATTTACATGCGCCCACACGCCAAATAAAGCTCAAACATCTACCAGCACCTTGGCTCACTGATGAGATTAAATGCCTTATGTCTCAGAAATGTAAAGCTAAGTCTAAATATAAACGTCGTCCAACTGACATTAACAAAGAAGCTTTTATATAAGCACGCAATCGCTGCAATAGAGCATGTAGGGATGCACAACGCCGTTATATTCACAACTCAGTAGATAATAACAATCCTAGAAAAGTTTGGAAGTTTCTTAAATCACTGGGAGTCGGTAAAAGCACGTCTGTTTCAAATTCTAATAACTTAAACATAGATCTTCTGAATCAGCATTTCGCTGCCACATCTGATTTCAATTTGACTATTAAGTCAAAAACACTTAGTTCGATATCTTCTCTTCCCACTCCACAGTGTTCTCCCTTTTGTTTTAATCAATTTTCGGTTTGTGATGTTGAGAAAGCTATAAAATCAATTACTTCTAACGCAGTCGGCAGTGACGGAATTAGTCGAAACATGATACTCCCCATAATTTATATCGTCAGTCCTACCATTTCTAATATAGTCAACAGCTCCATATCAACTGGTATATTTCCTACTGTGTGGAAAGAAGCCCAGGTTATTCCTTTACCTAAGAAACCTAATCCCTCAACCTTTTCAGAGTACCGTCCCATATCTATCCTTCCTTTTTTCTCTAAAGTCTTAGAACGTCTAGTACACGAACAACTTAGCATATTTCTCAACACACAATCCCTTATGAATCCTCATCAATCTGGGTTTCGCCCGGGCCACAGTACAACCACTGCACTGATTAAAATCACTGACGATATACGCCAAGGCATGGACCAAGGTTTGGTGACTATTCTGTCACTGCTAGACTTCAGTAGTGCATTTAATCACGTAGACTCTGACATACTTACTGAAATTCTCCGCTCTCTCAACATATCTCCATCCGCAATTGATTGGTTTCATAGTTATCTGATTAAACGCCGGCAACGTGTTCGTATCGATGATATGTTGTCATCATGGCAAAATCTCTCTGCCGGCGTTCCTCAGGGCGGCGTTTTATCTCCTCTTCTATTTTCTATTTTTATAAATTCTATCTCGAAAAACTTATCTTCTTCCTACCATTTCTATGCAGACGATTTGCAGATTTATACTCAGGCGCCTAAAGACAACTTACATAACGCTATTAAGCTTATCAATGATGATCTGAACCGCATATACAACTGGAGTACCTCCCATGGACTTAGAGTCAATCCCAATAAAACTCAGGCCATCATAATTGGTAGCTCGCGAGCCATAGCTAAAATAGATTTTTCACTGCTTCCCGATGTGATCTTTCATGATACGCCTATTCCTATCAGTGAGAAAGTCAAGAATCTTGGCGTAATAATGGACAAGGAGTTCTGTTGGCGACCCCACATTACTGAATTAAGCCGCAAGATTTTTGCATCCTATGCATCGCTTAGGAGACTGAAAAATTTCCTTCCGACTGCCACTAGAATTTCGCTTGCTCAATCAATTCTACTACCCATCCTCGACTATGCTGATGCTTGCTATCTTAATCTCACTCAAGACCAACTTATTAAGCTCGAGCGTCTTCAAAATGTTTGCATAAGGTTCATATTTGGTTTAAAAAAATATGACCACGTTTCTGAATTTCGCAAAAAGCTCGAATGGTTGCCTATCTCACTTCGCCGGAATGCTCATCTTCTCAACTTACTATATCGTATACTGTTTATACCTTATACCCCTCCTTATCTCAAGGAATGTTTTAACTTCCTTCACACGTCACATACACTCAATTTGCGCTCCACTAATAATCTCCTATTAATGGCACCTGCACACTCTTCTACATTTTATTCCAACTCCTTCGCCATGCAGGCTGTCTTACTTTGGAACTCTTTGCCCACTGACGTCAGAAAAGCTAAATCTTTTGCCATATTCAAAAATTCACTTAGGAATCATTATGTAAGTCTTATGCAATGATGTATGTGCTAATTTACACTGTAATCTGCTGTCCATGTATGTCTTTTTTTATTTTTTATTTTCATTTTACTGTGTTGCATAATAATTATAGATAATTTAAGAATTTCATCTGAGTCAGGTTGCCTGGAAGAGATCGCTTTTAGCGATAAGGCCGCCTTTTGTTTTACCAAGTAACTATTGTCTTGTACTTTTTTTTGTAATTTTTGATTTGGTGAACAATAAAGTGTTGTCTATGTCTATGTCTATATGCTTTCTTGCATGGATATACCATTGTTAATTAACGAATACGTACAACATTACTCAAATCATTGAAATTATTTTATGATATTTAATATAGTGTGCGATAAGTGCATTGTGCTGTATCTCCATAATATTAATAAATTCTCGAGATACATATAACACATGCTATGATCGGCAGCTATACTTAATGATTGCTTCAAAGGCCGCACGCACCTTCTAAATGCTAATGGTGAACAGCATACTTGGGGAGCACAAAAACACAAGCCGCTTACCCCTCCCTTTAAGGCACCGCGGCAGTGCTTTTCTTGTTTGGCATGTCGACCGACCAGACGGCAATACTGGTTTTAACGTGAGAAATGGGAACTCGACTGTGTTTGTTGCTCGATATATCCCGTGCTTAGTTCTCGGAGCAATATCATTGGAATTGAGAGAATACATAAATATTATTGTCGCAGGAGCGCCATCTGCTCGTAACCAAATGCGAGATATTTTTATTACTCTGTTAAATAGTTCCACAAATAACCGCTTCCTGCAAACACAATTTAAATAACTAGTCTAATGTTAACACAAAAAATGATTTAACCTTTCAAGTACAGAGACATTTTGCTCAAAAGCAACATTATCCGCTCCATAAATTACATTCCTTTGTAAAAATAGTTGAACTAATCCGAGTGAAAATGTATCTGACCATCTAGAATATCCATCCGATGCAAGTGCAATAGCAAAAACCATTTTACCTTCATCGATCAAAAAGTCAGTATTGGCAAACTAGCTTTCTAATTGAGATAAGGGGCACCGTAAACTTGTTTGGTACATTGGATAGTGGATACTTGTTAACGGATGTCGTCGCACCGGTTTTCTGTAACAAGTATTGCCCTCTCAGGTGGCGACCGGACGCAACTCATTGAATTTATACGTGTAATTAAACATGATACATGACTCCACAATATCGGTCATGATGGAAATCTTATGTTACGAGAGTAAACGTAATTCAAATCGTGCGCTGGAATGTACAACCATTGTATTATATTTTGTATCATGAGAACATTGCCGTAATGAACTGACAAGAGAAAACGAATATTCTTTCAACAGTGTACGTACGTGTGTATCATTATGTTTGTTATCAAAACGAGAAATGTCTAGTATCGAAAGCGCACATACAGTTGGCACACGCTTGTGCAATAAAACAAACAAATATAAGTTGGAGAGACTGAAGCTTTATATAGCCTTAAAATAGGTGTGTTTTCATAAACCCGATATGAGAGTTTACGCAGAACTAGTCTGCGGAATGAGGTCAAACGGGTTGGCATGCGATCTTCTGTAGAGTCATTGAAATATGACAACGGTAATGTCAAGTATTGAAAAAAAAATAACGTCCTATCCACATCTATTATTTTTACCACTAAACTAACACATGGAGATATACACATGTGTGATTGCTCAAACATAAGAAGTTTTTATCTATGAAAGCAAATAAAGACAATATTGCCGTACCACAAACAATTAAACTTTTGTTTGATTTACTTAGAACACGCATTAATAACAACAGTTGTTTCATGTAACTGCATTGCGATAATAATAGCGATTGAAATGCATTCAAGTTACGTACAGGAGTATTCTAGTGTTATCACGATACAGTCAACGAACCGCTTTATCGTCTGTGTAATTAACGTGAATAGGTTCTTGTTTATAAATCTTGCTGATCACGTTCCAGGACACGCCATATATTTCCAACGACACGACACAAACGTTGTCTCGGTTATAAAAGTGATTTATCATCTATTTCAAAGTAAAGTGGTATTTTAATGTAAATTTTGTGCGTTCGGCGCACGAATTGTACTATAACGGAAAATGAAAATTATTGCTTCAGGCAAACAACCCGGGAATATAGGACAATGAAATGGAAATAAAAGCAAAGATGTTTTTGTTTTATACAAACAAGTACATTCAAAGGCAAAGTATGTATATATATATATATATACATATCAAGTTTTTATAAACGATAACAGCTTATTGAATTCCCATATTATATTGTTACGAGCTACAGGACTCGAATTAAAAATGCCGTTGGAACTACTGTAAAATTTATTAGAATTGTACAAACACGTATAAAACAAATACAAATAAAACTGGATGCAACCAGTTCACACTGCACGATTCAATGCAATTCGACGCGCGCAAAGTCCGTCGTCTATATCGCTCATCGAGAGTACTACAAACGTCTTACTCGTATCGTAGTCGTCACTTGACTGCCCCACCCCTCCATTCGGGCATTGTCTTATACTAACTATACAGTACAAAAAAAATCGGCCGTGCGCACTGAGTTTCCGAGAAATAGTAATTTGCACACCTGGTTATCTATTCCTGCAAACGGCCAACAAAGTCGAAAACAATAACAATAGGCTATTGTCTAATTGCGAATTTAAATACGAAGTAATAAAAAGAACTCCGAATGCGGGAGGGGCAATAAACGAGATGCGCAGCATTTCTTTGTTGGTATGTGACAATAGGTATGCAGGTGGCCCAACCTGTAACAATATTATAACCTATAACACATAAGCAATAATACTTATACAGAAACAAAATTCATACTTTTAGTAATGAAGTCTGTTGTAAAAAAAGAAATTGTATTGTGTATATATTATTGTATAAAGACTATTTAGAATTGAATTGCTGAATACTTTCTTTTCTACAAAAAAACTTGCTAAGGCTTAAATATTTGTATAATGCGTAATCACTCTTTTAAGAACTTTTCGTTGTTGTCATAATTGTGATTATATTGAGGGTGAAATGTAATGAGACTCGTGAAGTACCTACATATTATACATACGTATATATTTGTGACTTTGATCGTACATAATTGTTTTAAGTAAGTAAAGGGTTATTTAAAGACGGTTCGAAAAAGATGTTTAATACGAAATATAAATTTAATTGTATTTGCAATAAAAGTGAATCAATTAAATTTCTATTTAACGAATACCACCAGTTTTTAGGCGCGAGAAAACCTTCACGGAGATTTGAACGAAGTCGGAAACTGATTGCGATATAGCCATGAGAAATTCGAATTGCTTTTTGTTAACAACAAAAAATAAATTAATTGATTTGTAAAGCGCTGAATTGATTCCTGAAGCTGATTCCTTCGTTTTTCGAACAAAAACTTCATTTGGACGTCTACAGAAGAGAGTTGACAGTCTTATTTTATTTAAACACTAGAGGTTACCCCGCGGCTGCGCCGCCAGTCAAACTCTAGTGTCCTCTTGTTTCAGAGCAGGCGTTGATACAAAGTTACATTGTATTAAGTGCTATTTACCCACGGAAGATTCATTTCATTTTATTTCGCAAACTATCCCATCTCCCGACTTGAAAAGTATTTATTTCCCTTTTCAGTATTAAAACTACACTTAAACAAAATTACTGCAGAACCGGTCCAGTAGTTCTAGTAGTTTTTCCGTAAAAGCTTAAACAAAAACATACGGATCGAGTTACTATCGCATTTTTTTATAGATGATAATTTTTTATATCTATGAACTTGAGAAATGATTGGCCTCCCATACAAACTTTTTCAATCCGTTCTAGTTTTATTTATCTATACCCACCCCGTTTATCTGTAAAATGACCGAAATGAACGAAATGGCTGAAATGGCCGCAATGACCGAAATGACCGCAATGGCCGAAATGACTCGGCTTCGAATATATGTATTAGGGTGGGTCAAAAAAAAACTTTTTTTTTAAAGTGACACCGAAAAAGGGTTGCGTTCAATTTCCTACAAAAATATACATGGCCCATTTTATAACTTTATTTGTTCGCGAGTTACAAAATTCATAAGAAAAAAGAAATTTGTCTGAAAATAATCAAACTTTAATCTTCAATATTTGCTAAATGTTGACATTTACGATAAAAATGTAAGAGACCTTTTTTGTAGAGCGTTTGATTTTCTACAAAAAAGTATATTGAATTTTGCTGCTAAATCAATTACTAACGGAGATATGAATTATTTTTATTGGACTGAGACAAAAATAAAAAACTGCGATGCGGAGGATCTTCCTATTAAAACTAAGAGCTCACATTTGGTGAGAATTTTTTTAGTGTCTAGCAACCCATTTTTCAGTGTCACTTGTAAAACAAAATGTTTTTTTGACCCACCCTAATATGTGTATATATATATATATATATATACTTAGTTTCAGTCAAATCAGTCCAGTACTTTTTCTGTGAAAGCGTAACAGACAGACAGAGTTACTTTCGCATTTATAATATTAATAAAGATAACAATCTACGGTTACAAGGTAACGTACGCATAATACTAAAAGCAAAGTAATAATGTACCCCATATCTCGAAAACGGAATATTCGCAAAACAAATTTCTTAAAAATATTTTTAAGTTCTATTATATTGAGTTTTTACAAAAAATGTCTACCCCTATATTTACTTAAAAAGTTCTTCCAAATGTCATCAATATAGTACCAAAAGTCTTAGAATAACGTGATAATTAGTGGTGTGATAGAGGATTTATCGCAAAACCCATAAAATTGAATCGGGAATAACCTCATTCCCAATTCAATCCATGATGTCACATCCCACAAATATATTTTTCCCAAATCAACCCATTTCTATTCCCGTTTCAACCCTCGTCAATATTTTAATTTTTTCATACTTAAATTAACCCAAATCTATTCCCAACTCAACCTATTTTACAAATAGCATAAAAAATCAGAGATTTTGTGTACGGTCTTACCAAAAGTCATAGTTGAAAAATCGTAACACAGAAATTACATATTTATGCGGTACTTTTTAACCCGGGAATCCCGCAGGCAATTTTCCGAGGAGTAGTTTAAAGTTCTTAGGGCGCATAAAAATTGCTGATTCCGACACAATTTTCACTAAATCGATAGCTTACTGCTTCTATTTCTTTTTAAAATGCTGTGATACTTTGTGTCTTGGGAATCCCGTGGCAATTTTCTGAAAATTGCTTTAAAGTGAGTAAGCACAAAACTTAGCTGAATCGGATACGACTTATGCTAAAACAATAATTTATGTTCTTTTTCAAATGCTACGGTACTTTGTGTCTCGGGAATGCCACGAGTTTTTTTCGGGAGTAGTACAAGTTAGGTTGCATAAAAATTAGCTGATTTCGATACAATTTCATTAGAACGATAATTCAAGATTTTTTCAAATGACGCGGTACTTAATGTCCCAGAAATGCCGTATGAATTTTTGGGGGAATGGTTTGTAGTGATTATTATGCATAAAAATTATCTGATTCGGATCTGATTAATAAAATAATACTTTACCCTCTTTTTTAAATGCTTCGGTAGTTTATGTTCCGAGAACCCCGGGAATCCGGCGAGAATCTTTCCGGGAGTTATTTAAAGTGGTTAGGGTCTATAAAATTGGCTAATTCCGATACGATTTTTACGAATGACAAATTACGTTCTTTTTTTAAATGCTATAGTACACTATTTATATTTATTCAGAATAATATTTCGTATTCCCAGGATATATTCCGGGAATACTAAATATTATTCTGAAAATTCATCACACGGCTTAAAATAGTGTTACAAGTTGGGCCACCTGCATGCCTATTGTCACATACCGACAAAGAAATGCTGCGCATATTGTTTGTTGCCCCTCCCGCATTCGGAGTTCTTTTTTATTACTTCGTATTTGCAATTAGACAATAGCCTATTGTTATTGTTTTCGACTTTAATTGGCCGTTCGCAGGAATAGATAACCAGGTGTGCAAATTACTATTTCTCGGAAACTCAGTGCGCGCGGCCGATTTTTTTGTACTGTATAGTTAGTATAAGACAATGCCCGAATGGAGGGGTCAAGTTGCAGGGCAGTCAAGCGACGACTCTCGATTAGTGATATAGACGACGGTCTTTGCGCGTGTCGAATTGCATTGAATCGTGCAGTGTGAACTGGTTGCATCCAGTTTTATTTGTATTTGTTTTATACGTGTTTGTACAGTTCTAATAAATTCTATAGTAGTTCCAACGGCATTTTTAATTCGAGTCCTGTAGCTCGTGTAACAATAGCATGAAAATTGGCCGTGATACTCTTATTACCGAATAGATTGATACTACATAACATTTTGCATATCTGCCTAATACCAAATCCTCTTTTTATTTTTCTTTTTAATATTGGTAAAAGTACTGTAATCTTTATTACCTGTTCAACGTGGACGAAGTGGCGGGCAAGTGCTAATTAAATTTATAAAATATTAAACACAGTTTCATTTTTATGCTATCCATACTTGATTGTCATTGATTTTGCTTTGGGTTGAATTGGGAATATTTTTTTATAGCTGGAGTACAGCAGACAGGCTGATGGCCCACCTGATTGACACTCCCCGTTATACAGTCGGTAGAATACGCAGAGAGACGCGAAGTCTCTCCTAAGGCCAAACGTATCTAGACCGTCTGTGAGTATGGGATCATTAACAACGCGAACGGTTCGATGTTGAATACAGTCCAGGGGATTATATTGGCAGGCAGGTGCTCCAGCACAATGGTGTAAGCAGTACTCCATATGCGGCCTCACCTGGGCTTTATAAAGCACAAGGCGTTGCCGCGGTGTAAAGTACTGCTTGGACCGGTTTAGCACTCCCAGCTTCTTGAAAGCAAGTTTTGCCTTGCCTTCAAGATAGCCCCCGAACTGCACGCACATCATTCGCAATGTCAACACCGAGGATCCCTATACTCTTAGAGGTGGTAAGGGGAGTTCCTTGGAACTGAAGCGCTTGCTCGAATGCAGTTTTTTTGACAAAGAATACGCAATTCTTGGGATTGAAATGGACAAGGTTTTGTCTCCCACATTTAGAGACTCTCTCTAAGGAACACACAAGGAACTACTTCAGACACAAGTCTAACCCGACTTTCCTCCACAACCGATCGAGGGACGTTTGCACGATCAGAGTACTGGGCATCACCAGTGCTGTCATCCGCATAGGAATGAATGTTGCGAATAGACAACATATCATTGATATGCAAGACCAGCGTTGATGGGCTTGATGCCAGAGCAGCAACCGTCGACAACGACTTGAATGCTGTACCCATCAAGAAAGTTGGATAGCCAGGTGCAAAGCCCCTCGGGTATCCCATACGATGGCAGCTTCGATAGAAGAGCCCTGTGCTAGTCCCGGTCAAAGGCCTTAGCAATATCTAGACTAACTGTCAGTACTTCCCCTTTGCTCTCAATGGCTTCAGCCCAAAGGTGGGTTAGGTAAACCAAGAGATCCCCAGCTGAGCGACTGTGGCGGAAGCCGTATTGCCGATCATTTAGCAGCTGGGAATCTTCAAGGTAACCCAGAAGCTGCGTGTTGATAATACGCTCCATCACCTTTGAGAGCAAAGAGGTTATTGCTATAGGCCTATAATTCAATGGGTCTGTTCGGTCGCCTTTTTTGGGGACAGGGTGCATAGAGGCGATCTTCCACGAAGCGGGGACACAACCCATGTGGTAAGAGAGAGTGAAAAGTCGGGCAAGGACTGGGGACAGCTCAGCTGAACACGTCTGCACCACAATGTTATGAATGCCATCGGGGCCAGAAGACTTCTTGACGTCAAGGGAGCGGAGAGCACAACGGACTGCTTTTTGAGTAAAGCGCATCTCCGGCATTCTAGACTCACACTCGGGGATTGTATGTGGAGTTTCTCCTCGTCGTCAAGAGTCGAATTGACCGCAAAGATTGCACCCAGAAGATCGGCTTTATCTATGGCGGCGTGTGCCAGACGGTCGTCCACTGTGCGCAGAGTTGGAAGAGACGCCCGACAAAAGTTTCCCTCGACAGCTTTGACGAGGGCCCAAAAAGCTCTAGTCCTCAAACGGGTAGCTAGAGAGGCGCTCACCAATTTTGCCGATGTGATCGAATTTTGCTTTCGCGAGCTGCTTTTTGAGGAACCTGAAGGCGGCGTTGTATCTCTTTTTCAGGTCAGAGGAACTTGGATCCTGACGAGCCCGCGCTGCAGTCTAAGCTCGATAAGCCTGTTGCTTTAGCTTTACTGCCTAAGCGCTAGACTTATCGAACCATGGTTTGCTTGTACCACCGATGGGTACCGTCGAGTTTGGGATGAAACTTTCCATTCCCTGCAGTACCACAGCTACGATCGAGTTTGCGCATGCATCAGCATCTGTCGACGAGAAACATAACTGCTTCCATGGGTAGGGTGCATAGAATTCACGCAGTCCATCCCAATCTGCTGACCTGTATCGCCACACCTTTCGTCGGCCAGCGCGACGAGTCCGATCGGGAATAGGAAGGGGCACCACTGAAGATACTAGACAATGATCAGAGGTTCCCAGTGGAGCACTGATCGATATCTGGTAATTCTCCGGCTGCGTGGTCAGCAGAAGATCCAACAAAGAAGGCTCATGATCTACTCTATCAGGTATTCGGGTAAACCCCGTGATCACCTGACTGAATCCATGGGCGAGAGCAAAATCGTAGGCAATAGTCCCTGGCAGATCAGTTCTTGGGGAACCCAACCACTCAGCGTGATGAACATTAAAGTCCCCGAGTGTGACTACCTCTGCTGAAGGACACTACCCAAAAACTCTGTCGGTCACCTTATGAAAGTGTTCAAAAAAGGGAGCAGTTTCAGTCCTTGCTCATTCCCTGCCATGGGGCCGGTAAAAGCACGCGTAGATCCGGGTGGAACCACCAAAATCTAACCCACAAGATGGAAAGGTCCCTATCTTAGACGGCGACAGTAGATATCTTCCCGGACGTATACACAGACCCCGGCTTTTGACAGGAACAATTGTCCCAGATTGTAGCCGGAGTAGTGAAGGTATGATGTGTCGACCGGAGAAGAAATCTGTGTCTTCGTCAAAAATAATAAGGCCGGTTTTGCTGTCTCGAGGTGGTAATGGACGGCATTGAGATTGGTGTAAGAGGTATCCCTCTTATGTTACACAAGTCCACTTTAATTGTGGAGTCATAACCCGCTGTGGTGACCTTATTACTTATATTTCGACTCATGAAGATTTTTAAATTGAAACAAAGGGAAGTCTAAGGAAGTGCTGATGTGTCTGCGAAGAAGAGGAAAAAAAATGTGATGTATGCCACTGCCCCTCAAATGCGCAGGTTGTATGATAAGCTGATGCGGGGCACAGAAGGGCCCCGATCCTCCCCGGAGAACACTGCCTGACCACATCCGGTCACCAACCGGCACGACAGTGTTCCCCAAAATTATGCGCCAGTTGGTGGGTCAGCCTCCATGGGACCGATTAATCCGGGTTCGGGTGCCCATACTACCTGGCGGGCCAGCGGTCAACTGTTTCATCGGGTCACCCTGACCCCCACTCCACCTCATCACGCCCGCGGGAATATAGTAGACTTAGGCACACAACGAGTTCCAGATTTCGCAGACACTATAGCACTTCGGAGATGGGGGACTGGAACCTGGCCTCTAATGCCGGAACACCACACAAGGCAGTTATGGCGGTATACTCCAGACCAAGGGTGGTAGCCATCCAGGCGGGCTTAGCCCTACCACCTAGCTGTGGGTTGTTTTGTCGCCTCTTATGACAGGCCGCCCGGCCGCAGGAAATTGTATTCTTTCTCCGTTCCTGCACGGATAAAAAAAGAATAACATTTAGGTTGAGATAGGAAAATTTATTAAAAACTAGCTGACCCGGCGAACTTCGTACCGCATTTTCTGAATTCCTAAAACACTTTGTTTTATAACAAAATTAAAAAATAAACAATAGCTCCTTTTTTCAATAGGACCATATATTGAAATAAAGTTAAAATAAAATAATACAACTGTATATATTCATCATATTAATTTGTTTATTGACAAATATTGGAATACATTTATTTGTCAATAAATTAAATTAATTTTATGAATAATTTCACACACTTATTTACTCAATTATTGTAAATAAATAGTATTCTTAAAATTATTCTTATATTCTATTGTAATGCCTTGTAGCTAGCTAGCGGTCCCGGCAGACGTTGTCCTGCCCTGAAAAAATAAAAATCTAGGACCCGATTCTGGTGCCACCTACAGGTTCCAATTTGAATCTATACTATCCGGGGACTCACTGAAACACACACAAAAAATCAACAAACTCGGTCCAGGAGATTAGGAAGATCCTAGAACCCGATCCCAGCGCCACCTACAGGTTCCAATTGTGAATCTATACCACCGGAGGACCCACTCAAACATACAAAAATAAAATCACCAAAATCGGTCCACGTGATTAGGAGGATTCTAGAACCCGATCTCAGCGCCACCTACCGGTTCCAAATGTGAATTTAAACCATCCGGGGACCCATTCAAACACAAAACAAATTTCATCAAAATCGGTTAAGTCGTTCTCAAGTTATGCGCTTACCAACACATTTTGCGATTCATTTTTATATTATAGATATGTCCTGGATTGAATTGGGAATAGAAATGGGCTGACTTGGATTTTTTTTATGTGGGTTGAGTTCTCGTGGGTTGAATGGGGAACAACCCTACAGAAATCTAAAAGCGGATATAGGGTATTAAATATTGATCCCATGTCGAGTTGTGGTGATCCTCGGAGGCAATAACTCATCGGTTTATTAGTGACTAGCTATGCTTGTAACTACATTCGCGTGGAACTAACACTTATGGTAATATTTTGGCCAATTTCAACAATATCTTTATAAATTATAGCCTAGTGTGTTATTCTTATGTGTATTCATGAAAATTCATTCGTAGTTTTTGCGTAACAGAGTAAAAAACGTCCATCAAGCTCACAAATAATAATAATAGGAAGTGAACCATCTGTTATTTGTTGACAAGTTTGTGTGGTATGCATAGTGCATACATGGCCTCAGATTTTCATTAACATTTTTTTTTCCTATTTATGTCATCTTCATGGCTCGAAAGGAAGTAAGTATCAAATGTAGTTTATATTTATAGTACAAGATATATATATATATATATATATATATATATATATATATATATATATATATATATATATATATATATATATATATTCTTAAGCCGTAATCTCATGGAAACTTCCATTTTCTGATAAAACTATTATATGTATGCTTATCGCCCTTGCTACTTTCATGTGGATCGGTTCATTAGTAGGCAGTGAAAACGGACCAGTAAAATTCAAACAATTACTTTTACATTTAAATATTATTATCAACGGATAATTTAATTCTAGAAACGATCACTTGGATGTAATTTTTCGTAAACAAATTATTGAATAAAGTCGAGAATTTAGATAGCACGCAAAAGGTTTTATGAACAATCAATAGTTGTTATGAATATAGCTAATGTATGTATGTACACGCGTATGATGGAAATAGACTAAGGTGGAGGGAATCTTTTTACTATTTATTATTTCTCTCCGGTTGTTTGTTGACTGAATAAAATGTTCTATTTGCGTCATTCAAAATTAGACTTTCATAGGCAACATAACGTATGCCATGTTTTATTTTTTAAGTGTGTGGATTGGTAGGTATTTTATATTTTAATCTTGTAAGTATAGTCAGGTTTGTTACAACACTTTTTATCAATGTTTAAATTTTATTATCGTTATATTTACATATTTGTAAAGTCATATTCCAATGAGCATAACAAATAATGCATATTTTATAACGAATAACAATAATATGTTATGAACTTGAACTACGAAAAAAAACCAATACTCAAAGGCGGTCGGTCGTATTTAAAGGTCATTTGAGAACTCACGCCTGCCTGCTCGGTTCCCATGGCCGTCGGAAACAATACCAGAATTGTGAGTCTCCAACGCATAAAACTGAGAACAATCGGTCGAATGGAAACAAGAGAGCGATATAAATCAAGTTAAGCATTGCGTGCACACGCCAGCCATAGATCCTCGCGTTTCTGCTCGCCTACCCGCCGCTGCCGCGCCGCTTATAATTACCCCGTACTTTCGCCAACCGACCGCCCGCCGCCATCTTGCTATTTATATTGCAAAATGGCCGACGCGTTGTTGGCAAGCACCACATGTTGCTCTTTCTTTTGTTATTTAAATAAACGGCCGCGTCGGTGCATACAAAATGTTGAATATATAATTATGTAAG
Organism: Dendrolimus houi; assembly: GCA_039645545.1. Classification (NCBI taxonomy): domain Eukaryota; kingdom Metazoa; phylum Arthropoda; class Insecta; order Lepidoptera; family Lasiocampidae; genus Dendrolimus; species Dendrolimus houi. The sequence goes on along the minus strand of CM077117.1, from coordinate 16,858,474 downwards.
TACGTATTCGATAATATAATATAGACAACATGCGGTTCTACAATCGAAATTTTGTTAGTCGACATTTAGTAGGTTTCATACCTTAGAAGTCGAGAACAAGGTCTCACAAAATTTACATTGAATGGGGAGCCGTTAAGTTGCTTTGTGACTGGACGCAAGCAGGGTCACCTTGACCGAGCAAACGGAGCGCGCACTGTTCAACGTTCAATAAGATGGAACGAAAATGAATTATTGTTTAATTTAAATTTTTTAACAGCATATCAAAGATTGTAATGAATTGACCTCACTCAAAGTCGATGGTAATAGCAGACATGACTTTAGATAAAATTAACCCGTAAAAACGGATAAGTAATAATATTTATTACAAACCAGGCTCTAAGTAAAAGCGCAAGCAAACACAGTATTAGCTGTAAACAAATATCCTTAAATATAAGTAGTACAATACTTCTAGAATTATGTACATGCTACATAAAAGATGTCGTGCGTCAGTGTTTACGTAAACAATTATATTGAATTCAAAACGTAAATCGGAACTACTATGAATGTTTATAGAATATTGAATGAGAGAGAACAAAGGACGTTGATGAACTTGAAAAAATCAACCAATAATATCATTTTATCGAGTGTTAACTACAGTGCATGATAACAAAATTGCACAATACATAATGCTTGTAACGAATTGATAACTCTTATCTGAAACCACCAAGTAGGTCAACGCTAAAACGTACTGATTAGGCGGCCAGAATTCATATTATTTATGTGCCAAAGTGTTATGGCCAACTCCTTTGCGATAACATGTGTTGTTTTGATAAGAATCCGACACCCCAATATCGTCAGAAATTAAAATAGCAAAAAAAGTTATGCTAATCGGTTACTTCGTCGGATTGGTTTCCTGCTCAGTCATAAAGGAAGCAAATTCGACAATAATGTTTGATTCAGGTTTTGCAATAGTTTTCTATTAGTATTCTGGGAGTTTTGCGGGCCAAAGGTGTATACAACAAAGTTTTGTGGTCCGGCACCACTTGAGTATGTATAAGATGGTAACCGATCATAACACGCGCACGACTTCTAGCCGTGGCACACATCCGCCGCGGTTACTGTTTTGTTTCTTTATAAATAATAAATTATCTTAAGCGTTGATTCACGACTATGAATTGTTCAAAATAACGAGTTTAAGAAGTGTATTCTAAAATAGCAATCAGGCTGGAGTCAACGGTTACGGTTACCTACGCACAGATTTAGGCAAACCGAAATACAACGCTGCACAGTTCGCGCTTTCTGAATTAAATTTATTTATAAAATAATTTTGTTTTAATTTAGGGTGTTTTTCTAAAATAAGAGTATGTCGTGAATTCTAGACTAATGATAATTAAAGTGGAACCGACGATAATATTATGCTTGTAGCCACGCCGTCAGGAAATTTCACGCAATTTACTCCACTATATAAGTTATGAGTTATCAATGTAAATGAGTTAATATTGAATTCATATTCTTAGTGGAAGTTAAACTTTAATGCTTACAATTGTCGAGTGCACCTATTCGTAGATTTTTACTACGTCCCATTCTAACCTTTAAATCACATTAATTAAGTACCTAACAACAAACGATTAGTCATACGTCATTGTGACCTTAATTGTTAGTTGTTAATCTATTTCGGTAATATTCAGTCGCATAAACTCTGTGGCCACGAAGATTAAATTTTAAAGCTAATGGTCCCGGTTCGCTATTCAATATTTGATTAAGCGTGATGTGTAGAAAGAAAAGGTTATACATATAATAGGATTTTTCAAATCGTGTTAATTAAGTAATTTGTCTTGTTGTTCTTAGTGTGTAAGAGCCATGACATGGAGCGTGCAAATAGGAAACGATGTGAGCAAACGCTTATTAATGGCCCACAGAACAATAGATAATAGACAGAAAATAAAAAATGCAAATTTATGCACGCTTAGATAAGAATGTTACGAGTAACATCGAGCACAGGATGAAATAATGATGTGACTAACAACACGATAACATTATTTTTTTATTTACGATTTAATGATTTTATTAAACTAGGAGGAAGTATATTCGAAAAAAAAAAAACACATGTATATATGTCACAATTAAAGTACGTACTTTAGGTTTTCTTATAATTATTCATTCTATTGTTTTCAGCTTAATGATTTAGAAAGTGTCTCGGAGATTCGTTAAATAATTTTGTCCCAGTCTTAGATATTTTTAGCACAATACGTGTTAGTTTTAACATTTGCAACTTTATCATCCACGTGTATGTAACGCCATCTATGATATGTCATATGAAGTCTTATAATAGCACTGTTTAAAACGTGGAATTATAACTCAATCTGTCATATATTCCATTGTATGCATTATGAAAATATAACTATGAAATGAATATTGCATAGTTAACTTGACGTACTCCAGTTTTGCACCGTTGCAATCGACAAGAAATAAAAACCCGAAGTTATGGCGTGCAACGTGGGAAAGCGAATGGCGCGCATCGGTGGTGCCAGTTTGACGGGCGGCCATCTTGAATTTGGCCCATTCGGAAAACATTACGTGTCCACGTGTCCGCCTGGCAATAGCGTACTAGAGCTGCACCATGTTAAACAGAGCGTAACAGTTCGTATACAACACGTGGCTTTTATATAAGTAGGTACATAAATATCTATAGCCATGGTTAAAGTGCCGAAATGAATTATTCATTTAAAAGCAGCCTATATTGGATAGAAATTCCCACAAAGAAAATCCTATTAATAAAATTGTTCTTATTTATTTCAAACCAAGTTACTTTTATAAATCCTTGGTTTTTGAATATATTTTCCTTTTTTTATTATTATTGCACGAGTTCAGCAGACAGGCAGACGGCCCACCTGATGGAAAGCGGTTACCATCGCCTTTGGACATTTGTAAGACCAAAGGTGCTACTAATGTGCTGCCGCTCTCTAAAAGGAGTCTGGAATCTGGCCACTAATGCCGGAACAAAACTCCTTGCTGCTTCTCCATTGTTGACTTTACCTTAACATAAATATTGCCGTTATTGTTGTAAGTAAAAAGTTAAATATGGGTATTATCTACTTACTTATTTATTAAATACTTACCTACTATGTTTCTTTCTGCCCGGCAATAGTTGTTCAACTCAACAATGGCAAATCCCGGCTGTTGCTAGGATCGGTCTTAGTAGGTATTTAATTAGGTCCACTTTGTAAGGTATATCTTTATTAGAGAAAACCTATAACTATGACATTGAGATAGGTGTAAGAAAATTGGTTAATTTGTTTTTATATCTACTTAGAAGTTAAAGTTAAAAAAAATACCTATTCCCTACTTACAACTTACAATTTTAGAATAAGTGAGTAAGTTATTATCATAATATAAAGACACAGTTTAATTAACTACAGCTAACTACACCATACATCAGTAACTACTTAAGTAGATTTTAAACTGTGATAAAAGTTAGTATATAAAAGTATTATTAATTGATTACTTGATAACCCTGTAAAGCATGAGACTTCATGATTGTATTCTAAGCTCGTAAATTAATGTTTTTCGTGACAAACGTTTCCTTCACGACCCATCATGCCATGCGTGACTCACTATTATACCTATTTGTACTGATTTGTTATGTTATTATTACGTCTGTGCGTTGTTGCCAGCTCTACGGAGATGATGGCAGCGTTTTTGTAGTAAATTAAACCCTGCTGCCATTTAAGGGCGTCACACACGGAGAAGATACTATAATATTTTATGTTAAGATGCCTGAATATAAAATATTATAGTATCTTAAGGTATCAAACACTGTTAAGTTACGATAATATATCCGTTCGAATCATTCTATCAAAGGCTTGACTAGGGGTTACACGTATATTTCTCCACTGAATCTATATACAGAGTGATATAATATGAATAATACGGCCTTACTATTAGATTTATTGGATAGCTCATGGGATGATAAATCTGACTTCGAATATGACTTAAAAATTTCTGCCACACATTCTAAGTGTCGGAAAATCTGGGTAGAAAATCATATAAAGTTTAGGAAATACCGCGGTGAATTTAATCTTTACGAAGACCTTTCATCAAAAATGTTTTAAATATATTTTAAAAAGTCAAAGGAAACTTTTCTTACTATTCATAGTTTGATTAAAGCCGATATCAAGAAACAAAATACAAATGTGCGTGAAAGCATTTCTTCTGAAGAACGTCTTGCGGTATGTTTAAAAGGTAGTTGAATAAATAAAATATATTTCATTCCATTTTGCATTGGATATTAAGTGCACACTCTGTATAAGGATCTTGCGATATATTTTGTATCTTAAGATAGTACATTAAGACATATTTCGCATCTTAAGATGGCATCGTTGTGCATCGCTCGGCATCTTAACATAAAATTTCCATATTGCTCGATAGCTTAAGATAGTGTAATATGAAAATATATAGTATCTTAGCCGTGTGTGATAGTTCATACAAACTGTATAGTGAGCGATATGTTATCTTAACACAAATATTATAGTATCTTCGCCGTGACGCCCTTTATTCATTAGACGCAAATAGCAGTTCATATAATTTGTTTTATGACCGATGTTAATGAAGTTTTTGTTTTTGTGCACCATTATTGGTGCAAAGATTTTTGTTCGTCTGAGGGTTCAAAGAATAATTTCAGAAAATGATTTATTATTACAAAATTAGAGCTATAGTTACCGCTGCGATAAGAAATATCAACAAAATAATTTCACAATTTTAGTTAAATTCCAATTAATATTGCTTGGTACGGATTGACAGGTTGAGTTATTGCAGCCATCAATCTACAGCTACCTGCCTAGTTAGTAGACGGCTCAAGGACACAACTTTGATAGTATTTAAGCCACTTCTTTCGCTACACCGTGACCAGTGACGGCAGCGATATGAATAATAGGTATGGGCGGGGGAAATTAAATATTAATTTTGTTACTATAACTTTTCATATGACTTTACATGCGTACTGCATCGGATAGATCAAAAGTTTGTGGAAGAGTATCAATCATATTCGTTAACAATACTTATAAAAAATATCCTATCATTTCTGTAAGCGAAAGAACACAAGTATAGTACTTTATTCAATTTCATGATAGTCGGTTTAGCATCAAAACAATGCAAAAGAACAAACAAGTAAGCAATGAGTGCGGGTGAATTCACAATCTAGATATTATGCTTGGTTGTCTATATGTAATAGGTACTTACCTACTTAAATACTTTATAGTCCCTAATTTACTTAGAAACGTAATGTTTTAAATACCTAGATATCTCTTTTACTTAAAGTCCGCATCTAACTTTTTGTTGCCTCTTATAACAACAGTTGACTGTGCAATAAATGTATTTCATATAAAATCGGGTATTCTGGATTATTTTGTAGCTAAATTGGAGACGCCATAGCGTATTGCGTGGGCTATATTAATAAACTTTATAATTCTCGTGTAACACCAATAATCAAAATAACTTGTAATTATTTATTAATAATTATGTAGTCAATACTTACCTTCACATACCTTATTATATAGGTACATTGTTTTTATAATTGCTTATGCATTTAATGTTATTGAAAGTTATTAAAAATACAACAATTGCGGACACATACAAAAACCTCTCCGCTGCCATCACGTAATTCGTGAAATTCAATGACAAAAAAGGTGGTATATAAAAACCTAGCCGGTTCGCAAAAAAATTAACGGCAACAAAATCTGGTAGAGCGGGACGAATCGCAAATTGCAGTTGTTAGAGTGGGACAACTGTGCACGCCATCTTGCCTGCATCGGCACTTTAGTCACGCGCAGTAAACCATCGTTTCTATTTTTTGCACGCTCTCGTCTGACCTCGTTGGTTTATCGTTATCATACGACTCTAATAATAAATGGATTTTGATTATCACGAAATGTGCATTTGCACAACTGGCGCACGTTGCACATAACACAGATAACCTTCAATAACACAGCTCATCAAATTTAATGTGTTGGAACTAACTGCAACTCGAATTTATTATACGAGTTTAAATAGATTCACGTAGGTCAGGAAGGAACATATGTACATCTGTTGCACTTTGTCATTTATAACGGGTTTCTATATCCCACCATCCATTCATTTGCCTTATCACTGCTTTAAAATTTGACACAAACTCCATAATACCTATCAATTTTTTACCAATGGTAAGGTAGTAGAATATATAGTAAGTTATAGGAACCCGGCATCAATGAAAGGTTTAAGTAAGTACTAAATATCGTTACCCTTAAGCTGAGGAAAAGAAAATAAAATAAACAAAGGGTGGGCTCGTCTCTAAAAAGCGGTCTCTTCCATTTAGACGGATACACGCTAAGCTATAATTGATATATTTGTAGTGGTTTATTAGCATAATTCCATAATATAAATAAATAAACATATGCTAAGTGCATACTTACATCTTATCTTATACTAATATATAAAGCTGAAGAGTTTGTTTGTTTGCATGAACGCGCTAATCTCAGGAACTACTGGTCTGATTTGAAAAATTCTTTCAGTGTTAGATAGTCCATTTATCGAGGAAGACTATAGGCTATATATCATCACGCTAAGACCAATAGGAGCAGAGCACCAATAAAGAATGTTTCAAAATCGGGGGGGTTTTTTAACTTACTTTTTTTTAACTATTCCACGCGGACGAAGTCGCGGGCAGAAGCTAGTACATTTATAACAATGTTTTATTATCCACTTAACCTGTTATAATTTACACAAAATTATAATTTAATGCTCGTGAATTTGAATTTTAAGTCTTGTTAAGGACTAGATTCGTCTTGGTGTAATAGTTCATTCTCTGTGTGTGTGTGTGGGCGTTTTGATTTTAGTGGAGATGGATTAACACGATTCATTTCGTATAAAATACTCTCCGTTACAACTATTCCTTTTGGTAAACTACAACCCACTTAACCCTTTAATAGTCAAGTTCATAGTCAATTAGTGCGCCAACACAGTTGTGAACTTTTGTCGTCTGTGTGCAAACGAGACACAATTGGCCAGATTGGCATCCTTCGGGGACTGTCTTGTTTTAGTAGAGACATTTAAAACTAAGTGTACGACGGCCTGAGTGGCAAAGCGTCCGATGGGGCGACCGGCGGGGCGGGCTGCGGGCAATAGAGCGTCCAACTGAAAGGCCTGAGTGCCGCTCGGCATTCATCGTTCACAACCTGTACGCGACGCCTCGACGCACATCTCGGCTGGAACTAGAGATACTCCTTAGGGTTTAGATACATTTAAATTAGTTTATCTACGGCCTCAGTGCACGCCCAAATCGATCGTGCAGCGTTCATATATACAAAGTGTCGCTCAACGCAAACATGCCTGTTGGAGCCGCCGCGCCAGCCGGCCGCCACTAGGGACACCTGCTAGCGTTTCCATGTATTTGACAAGAACGCTGCACGCTCCGCCCCGTTGCACGCTCGAATAGAGCGGGCACTCAGGCCATACACTAAGAATCACGATACTTCGTGACCGAGTATAGAGTCATGGATGTCTACTAATGACGTCGCGTGACTCTTTTTACTACTATTACAAATATAAGGCATTAAAAATTAACCGAGATAGCTGCATTGTTCATTTATTGGTTGTCATTAAACAGGGAGGGAGCGTGTTTCCGCGATGAGTCAAGGACAACATGACAAACAATAACAGCAAATACATCACCAACTTTATGTAACTAAGTGGGATTAATGTGTTTTGTAATTATGAAGATTTTTATACAGTTAAATAGTTCATGTTTGGGAAATTATGGACGACGAAAGTTTTAGAGCATGTATGTTTGTATATATACATCGTGTATCAGTGCCCTAACTTCTATGAAATAATCGTTTCATACATCGTCAATGTTACACAGGCTAAGAAAAATGTGGATAAACCATATTCGTTCTCAAAGAACCTTTAAAATGTTAAAATCCAAAAAGTTAATCAAGTACATATTTACATTCAGCTAACTTTACTCGTTAGAAAGAGTCGTTCCGAAAACAAAAGTAGAAGCAATGAGTAAGAAGACACTATAAATTAACTCGGGTAATGTAATACAAAGTTTATTCGCAGCCAGACAGCAATTACGTCGAAAACTTTAAGCGGTATTCAGGAGCAAAGAAGGGAAGGCCTCACACCCTTTCACCCCTCTGCACTAGCTCAGTCGCACCACGGGAGTGAAATTACTAAGTTCCACCACCCACGGCCTTCAATCCGGTTATTTTGGAATCTTTTAAGTTGGCTAACTTTCTTCGACACTTTAAGACATTGGTGAAAAAGTTCATTTATCTGTACTAATTGAATTATAAATTCGTTGATCCAATTTATTTTTTAAACAATAATATTGTACGGTGTTAAATCTGTATTGGTCTGAGTCGTTCTGGAGCTATCTAGGAGTTCAAGAAAACAATAGGTAAAGATTGTAATGTAGGATATGAAAGACAATGGTTTTAAAACAGAGAAGCAAAATCTTATAAAGCATTATAGAACAAAGTAAAATATGCTCGGATATCAATTTTTATACAGTCTAGAACTTTAATAAGATTTACTTCTGTTTGTTTTAGAGTACAGTATATGATTATTGCTAAAGAAAACATTGTTATTCACGCATGCAAACAAGCTTTCTAAAGATATGTTTCTGAAGAGATATATACGTAGATCATGAGTAGGATTTTATCGAAGTATACAAACTTGTTACGTTTGTAACTTCTGTAGGCTGGAGTACGCTCTTAAATGTTTGAAAGTTACCAATCAGCAAGTTTATCCTTCAAACAAACTTCCGTAATGTAATCCTTAGTTACTTTATTAACAAACCTACTCGTATTCAATTGTTATTGCGCAGTCTCTCGTAATAATATTTTAAAAATGATTCTTTGGTAACTAATATCTTCCCACCAATATAAAATTAATTAAAGAATACCGTCATGATTGTCCAAGACCTGACTAACAACAACTCACACCCCTATGCAAATTCAAATAAAATTTAACGGTCATTTACATGTATGCGGCCTACAACACGGTGTACCTAGTGCTATATAGCTACATATACCTGTCAAATTTTATTGGTACAGTATTAGTTTCCAAAAAAAAAATATTCTGACGTACAGATAGACGAACATGACGAAAACTTAAATCGCTGCCTTAATTTGACAGTGACATATAACCTAATGTTTTTGATATTGATGCTGTTTAATGTATAAACTTTTAATGTATTTTAGATAAAGTTCATGCTTCAGAGCTTAAAATATACCAAATAGCTTCCAAAATACATTAGCTGATGTTTGGTGAAATTACAAGAAAAAGTACTTTTTTGAAGTTTGTTACTGTTAAATTAAAGCAACGAAATGTTCCGTATGTTCCGAAAACAGAACATACGTTTTTGCCATTTAGTAGAAACGCTAAAATGGCTACGGAACCACTCAGAAATATAACACACAAACAAAAAGTCACTCATAAACATAAAACAATAAACCTGATTGAAATTTAGTGACGTATGAAATTTCGATTGAAGGTACAAAGTCAACAAATATAATATATAACGAAAGAGTAACAAGTTCCCAAAAAGTAATGTTCCCAAAATACCCTTTGTTAATCTAAAAACTTATTAACATTGAGAAAATATTCTGTTTTTGTTTCCGTGGAAAATATTTTCTGATACTACTGAAATAAAATTAACTTTTGAAAAGAAATGTATAAATTTTAGACTAATTGGATCTTAAGAAATATCAACCAAATAATAAAATTTTATCAACAAGAGAGAACGAGAAAGAGATGTTAAAAAGAAGAGACCCGTGAGGGTCACTTTTCTCTCTTGTTGATTTCATGACTAGACAGGGGCCTGCCGATCTAGTCATGTTGGATTAATATTACTTCTTGAAACTTTACAGAGAGGAAAAAGCGTACGTACATTCAACAAATTCTATTTCTGGATTATGGATATGGGACAAGAAATTTCCATAGAACAATTTTAATTAAGCTTGATAGTCCTGTCCAATCCACAGTTTCATGAATAAGTTAGCAAACAACATCACATCGGCTTTAGTTTGTATATCGAGTTTGAACAGATTCTAAACTTAGGGAATTGATAAATTGTGGAGGGCTACTCGAAACGGAGTTTATTATATTCTTTGAATATAAATTAAACAGACTATATAGCTATAGTTTACTTATTACAGGAGCATACATGTAGGAATGTTGAAGGCGATGCGTGAAATGGAATAAAGTATGAGGTTGAGAACGGAAACAAGTAGAGATGAATGATTGCTATTTGCTACTGGGTTTCTATTAATCTGCCTAAAGCTTTGATAATTTATAATTTGACATAAACTTCATATTCAATTTTCTACCAATGGCAAACGAATGATTTATGAAACCGGCATCAATGAAGCAGTCCTCGATTAGGCGTCTAAGGAGTAGTACGTTAGTAATAATATGTATTAGGTAAGACGTATTAAGAAAATCGAGAAGCAAGTTAAGTTCAACGAGACGCAGTATCGCAAGTATGACAATACATTTGCTGAATTTAATTGCTGTTGTTTAGATATTTGTTTCTGTCTTTCTAACGGCTTTCTACTTATATATGAGAGGGTTACTATAAAATATGGTATAAACTTATTTCACGACAGGATACTATTAGAAATAATATAATATGGTATCGGTAATATACTATAGGATATTTTTATCCTGAAAATAGGAGAGTTCTCATGGTATCATGGAAGCGTTGTGAATAGATTACGATGAATCATTGTATAAATATGTCTATGTATATATAAATGTTTTTACTATAACAACGACGATGAGCGTAGGACACTGTTTGAATTAGAAAGTTACATTTTATCCCGGGAAATCGGATAATTCACGAGAAAGAGAAACCGTGCAAATAATCCTAGTTTTTACATACCACAGAGCAGAGAATCTCCCCATCCCCGCCGTGCGGCCCCTAAGGGGGCGCGGCGCTAGATGCGCGACGATTTACCTAGCTCTGTATTACATACACAGCAATTGTATGTAAAGCTGCTTGTTACCAAAAATTGACACAAAAGCAGCAGATTTTGGAAATCAGAATTGTATAAACTCAGACTGCCATTAATCTAAATATTGATAACAAAATCAATTTCAAATTCAAATGTAATGAAAGTAATTGAGCCGTTATTACTTTTTTTAACTTTTAATTTAGCCGATTACTTCATAAACCGATAAAATATTAAATATCAAAAAATGATAGACGTTCGAGTTATTTCAATAAAATCAAACGATTACGATATGAATTTAGCATACTTGAGTAATCTTCGTATGATTTTACGATTGTTAAAAATGATTAAATCTAATACTTTGTCTTATCCTCTTTTTACGAAATTCTTAACGTTATTTTAATAAGAGGGAACTTAATTATATTCAATTGTGTATTGAAATGGGAGTAAAACTGCTTTAAATCTGCTATAATATGTCATATATGTTATTCTTTACTTATTACTGCATAATATTTTGTATTATTCTTTACATTAAGAACTATATTTACATTATTTGGACTTTATATTCAAATATTATGAACTGTATAAGATACTAAAATAAAACATACATTACACGCCAATTTAAGATACATTGGCTTTTCTAATTCCTCTAAAATTGACATTGAAATCCATTGAGTTGCTTCGAAGCCTATTCGAAACAAAGTTTCAATTATTTTTAACCGACTTCAAAAAGGAGGAGATTCTCAATTTGATTGGTATTTTTTACGTATGTACACCGATTACGCTGCGATTTATGATTCGATTTACGAGATTCTTTTTTAGTTTGATGTGGAATAGTTGCCATTTGGTCCCCTAAAAATTTAACATAGTATGGCCCAGTAGTTTACATTTTATGAACATTTTTATTGAAAAAAATTCCGTTCTCGTTTCTGGGGACCCATATTTTTTAAGGCGAGCGGCATCTTTCGTAGGCCTCTACTCATAGCTAGACAGTAAAAGGTAACAAAAAAAACTTCGTTTAAAAAAAATCGACTTCAAAAACTAAGAAGTATAATATAACTTACTTCTAAAGCTATTTTAATTATAATATCTTATTTTTAATATTAGGTTGGGGAAAAAGTTTCTTCGTATTTTATATAAAAATTCAAAAGGTTTTTTTATAAAATTTATTTACATTTGACAAAGTATGTAGGTGCCATTTTGTTGGATACCTTTTTGCCATCTTGTAGGTAGGGACGTGATCCCATTGCTATAAAAATTTTGGGGCTTCTGATCAAAAAACTGCGACAAGTGGTTTTGGCAGTCCTCTCGTGATGTTAACCTGACACTGCCTAAGAAATTTTGCAGAGACCGAAACAGGTGAAAATCTGAAGGTGCAAGGTTAGGACTATACGGCGGATGCATTAACACCTCCCAGCCAAACTCTCGTAATTTTTGCTGAGTAGCTAAAGATGTGTGAGGTCTAGCGTTATCATGGTGAAAAACCACACCTCTTCTGTTGATTAATTCCGGCCGCTGTCTCTCAACTTTTTGCTTTAATCTCATCAGTTGTTCGCAGTACAGTTCAGAATCGATTGTCCAGCCTGGCGGAAACAGCTCGTAATGAATAATGCCCTTCCAATCCCACCATACACACAGCATCACCTTGTTGCGAGTTAACCCGGTTTTCGCCACAGTCTGTGAAGCCTGACCGGCCTTTGACCACGATCTTTTTCGCACGTTCTTGTCGTACGTCATCCACTTTACATCACCAGTTATCAGCTTCTTCAAAAATGGTTCGGTTTCATTACGTCGTAATAAAGAATCACAAATGAGTACACGGGTCGTTAGGTTTCTTTCAGTGAGCTCACGAGGCACCCAAATATCGAGCTTTTTGTGTACCCAGCTTTTTTCAAATACGCCAAAACCGTTTTGTGGTCAATTCCCAGTTCTCCAGCTACATCGTAACTACTAATATGCCGATCTTGCTCTACTTTTTCAAAAATGGCATCAATTTTGTCCGTAACAGGGCGACCAGAGCGACGTGCATCTTTGATATCAAAATTTCCGGATTGAAAACGCTTAAACCAAATTTGCGCTACTCTCACAGATACTGACTGCATTAGGTCCTTAAATATCACAATTTTTTTTCGCAGCTTGTGTTGCATTTTTACCTTTTTTGTAGATTAAAACTTTTTAATGATACCAAAACCAGCCAGATACAAATGGTATAGGCCAAAGAAATCTTATTACAAGTTCATACATACTATATGCGAAAAGACTTTTTCCCCAACCTATTATATATTATCTAAAACATCTTGAAGTCGGTGCGAAGTAAAACATGAAAATTACTAAGCACCGACTTTAAGATGTTTTAGATAGCATATACATATTAAAAATAAGATATTATAATTAAAAATAGCTTTAGAAATAAGTTATTTTATACTTTTTAGTTTTTGAAGTTGGTTTTTTTAAACGAAGTTTTTTTAATAATTATGTTTGTGCATAATTAGATATAATTTTAGTCTGTAATGTATTGTTGTACAATAAAGAATTTTCTATCTATCATCATATTTTTATAAAGATACGACTAATTATATCCCACACAACTATATACACTGAAAACATTTATTTCAACGATTAGTTCCATGTATCGCAGCAACTCCTAGATTATTTTTTTCGTGTTTTCACTACATAACTTTGTAGCGCTAAATGTACCCATACCTTTCTGTCAAGTTTCATTCAAGTAAACCCAGTAATTTCCGAGGCTGTGCCATGCAAGACAGACAGACAAGGATGACGAAGTTATAATGGTTCCTTTAATTGTAGGAAAAAGTAATATTTTCTTTTATGTAAATTATTAGAAACAGAACATCCATAGAAACATTTATACACATAAATAGTAAACAGTAGAGAGTAGTCCAAAAGGTAAATTCCACACTACACGAAACGTGACCACTTAAAGTTTCCACACAAACTCCATTTGGTATTCAGCAGATGTACAAGTCCGAAATCCACGGCCACTGGAGTAAAACAATAACTGTAAATTAAGCTTGAAACTCGTTAAAAGCGAGGCCGGGGGGATGGTGGGATGTTATATAAAGTAGTAATGTGGCAATAAGGGCAGGGACGCTTGTTTAAACTATTGTACTATTACAATTGGTTAAATAACGTTAGGAAAACAATTATACTATTATTTTTAGATAAATTCGCATACATTTGAACGTGCAAATAAATAAATAAAAAATAAAGTACGTACTTTAAATAAGAAGGTAAATCAACCGAGACAGTTTTTACTTTAAAAATTTTGTATGAGATTGAGCATAGTGATTTATGGCGTCATAATTCCAAGAATAGGATATGTATAATTATTATTGTTTGTGTATGTTGGCTGCCATTTAACTTTTCTAAAATAATTGCAAGTTAAATGTTATACTATACATTCCCAATTCAAAAACCTTTGAACCTCTTTCACGTTCGAGACCTGTTGCAGTGCAACACGCAAACAGTCTATACCGTTATACTCTTTCTTACGGGTCAACAAATTGCTTTCATCAGAGTACCGTATATTACACATTACAAATATAAAGGCCTCATACCATAAATTTGAATTCAAACTCTGATAACCGTTTCGAAAGGTCGATCCGTTTCGATTAACAGCGAGTCAAGAGACAAAAAGCGTTTTTTGATCGATTTCTCAGCCCTTGTTACAGTAATTATGCATACTTTATTGTGGTGAAAAAAATATATGTCAATCTTGATCATATTTCTGAGGTAAACTATGTACTCAAAACGCATTTTCTATAAATTTTCTCGATAGAAAATAATTGCAAAGTAACCTCTAAACGTGTTCTTCAATGTTGTGTCATGTTATTACTGTTAATCGTACATCGCTAAAATAAATAACAGTAACATAATAGGTCGGGGAAAAAGTCTTTTCGCATATAGTATATATGAACTTGTAATAAGATCTCTTTGGCTATACCATTTGAATCTGGCTGGTTTTGGTATCATTAAAAAGTTTTAATTTTAAAGAAGACATTTCCAAATTTACATCAGGAAAATGTGTGATTTTCATTTGTTTTTCTTATTGTTAAAATGAGTGAATCTAATGAAGAAATTCGATACATTTTAAAATTTTACTACAAAAAAGGTAAAAATGCAACACAAGCCGCGAAAAAAAATTGTGATGTTTATGGACCTAATGCAGTACGTGTGAGAGTAGCGCAAATTTGGTTTAAGCGTTTTCAATCCGGAAATTTTGGTATCAAAGATACACGTCGCTCTGGTCGCCCTGTTACGGACAAAATTGATGCCATTTTTGAAAAAGTGGAGTAAGATCGGCATATTAATAGTTACGATGTAGCTGGAGAACTGGGAATTGACCACAAAACGGTTTTGGCGCATTTGAAAAAAGCTGGGTACACAAAAAAGCTCCATAATTGGGTGCCTCATGAGCTCACTGAAAGAAACCTAATGAACCGTGTAGTCATTTGTGATTCTTTATTACGACGTAATGAAACCGAACCATTTTTGAAGAAGCTGATAACTGGTGATGAAAAGTGGATCACGTACGACAAGGACGTACGAAAAAGATCGTGGTCAAAGGCCGGTCAGGCTTCACAGACTGTGGCGAAACCCGGGTTAACTCGCAACAAGGTGATGCTGTGTGTATGGTGGGATTAGAAGGGCATTATTCATTATGAGCTTTTACCGCCAGGTAGGACCATCGATTTTGAACTGTACTGCGAACAACTGATGAGATTAAAGCAAAAAGTTGAGAGAAAGCGGCTGGAATTAATCAACAGAAGGGGTGTGGTTTTTCACCACGATAACGCTAGACCTCACACATCTTTAGCCACTCAGCAAAAATTACGAGAGTTTGGCTGGGATGTGTTAATGCATCCGCCGTTTAGTACTGACCTTGCACCTTCAGATTTTCACCTGTTTCGGTCTCTGCAGAATTCCTTAGACTGTGTCAGATTAACATCACGAGAGGACTGCCAAAACCACTTGTCGCAGTTTTTTGATCAGAAGTCCCAATGTTTTTTATAGCAATGGGGTCACGTCCCTACCTACAAGATGGCAAAAAGTTATCCAACAAAATGGTACCTACATACTTTAGTCAAATGTAAATAAACTTTATAAAAAAACCTTTTGAATTTTTATATAAAATCCGAAGAAACTTTTTCCCCAACCTAAACCCAAACGTGCATCTTTGATATCAAAATTTCCGGATTGAAAACGCTTAAACCAAATTTGAGCTACTCTCACAGATACTGCATTAGGTCCATAAACATCACAAATTGTTTTCGCGGCTTGTGTTGCATTTTTACCTTTTAAGTAGTAAAATTTTAAAATGTATCGAATTTCTTCATTAGATTCACTCATTTTAACAATAAGAAAAACAAATGAAAATCACACATTTTCCTAAACTGAATTTGGAATTGTCTTCTTTAAAATTAAAACTTTTTAATGATACCAAAACCAGCCAGATACAAATGGTGTAGCCAAAGAGATCTTATTACAAGTTCATACATACTATATGCGAAAAGACTTTTTCCCCAACCTATTATGTAATTTTAATACCGAGGGTGGCCAAGAGATACTTTTCATCCTGAAAAATTAGATAGTTTCCGGGATGAAAATATATGTGGCCGAACGGGCCTAAATGATAAAATGAAATGACCGAAATGACTGAAAATAAAACCTGTTCTACTTTTTGAGATAACCTTCACATACATCTATCCCATTATCCGGGATGAAAAGTATCCCTTGTTGACCGTCATTATTAAATTACATATATACCGAATTTCAGCCAAATCGATGTAATAGTTTTTTCCGTAAAAGCAGAACAAACAGAAAGACAAATATATTTTTATCCCGGAAACTATCACATTTTCCGGGATAAAATAAATATATAATAAATAAAATGCATCCTATTATCGGCATCGAAAATATATATATATATATATATATATATATACTGAGTTTCAGCCAAATCGGTCCAGTAGTTTTTCCGTGAAAAGGGAACAGACAGACAGACAGTTACTTTCGCATTTATATTAATATATACCTATATATGGATTCATTGTTGTTCCATAATACAATTACATCATTTTAATAAAGTTTACTCGTCTAAAAAATTATTCAAAAATAAAAAGAAAAATATAACCTGAGGAGGTTTCGAACCCTGTACGACCTAGTTACTATTACGGTCGGTGAACGGTTGAGCTAAAGACGCTTAGGAAGTTACGGCAAAATTTCAATACCTATTAAGCTTATAAACGATCTGTCTCACTTTAGGATATTTTGTCTCGCTCTCGTGCTCGTCAGCCTTAGAATGAAATAAATTGAACCAAGTTGGTATGGACACGGTGCGCGTAGGTATGTTCAGTTGCAATATTTCGCCACACTCGAACTTTTATTACGCGCTGTTTCATCGAAGTAAATATCGGCCGTGCGGGGTTGATTTTCTGAAACACCGATTTGAATCAGGTCTATATAGCCTCTTAACAGCCGGCTTCTGTAACTTACTATCCATTCATTTTCCATACTACTGTCTATCTCAAATACGACAGTATGACTGACACATCCCACAGAACGTAACTTGTAGCTATTATCTTATATCTAACTTATGAATGAGGTACAAATTTTAATTAAATACACATAAATTAATACTTCTTACTGTTTAAAAGTTACATTATAATTATATTCACGAAGTTTTTCTCTTTATTTACGTAATTTTGATATAACATTTTATTCTTTACCTGATGTTTTAAAGTTACGTACTAAGGGCATATTTTTCACTCCTCTTAATTGCTACAAGTTACATTTTATAGGATGTGTCTGGACTGACTGATGTGTACTCGTAAAAATTCAACAAAAACTCTAAGTAACGTCAATTTTATACCTACAACGGTAACTAAAAGAATTAATAATAAGATATTGAAACCCAGCATAAATGAAAGGAACATTATCAGTCAACATTTAGTTGATACAACCGCTTGGTAATACGTTAACCCGTTGCTTTGTGTTTGTTGGCTAGTTTCCAAGTCCGATTCGAGTGGCCCACTATTTGCTGCTGCATAAGTAAATTGTAAAATATAACTATTGAGAAAATAATTGAAGCAATGAGTAAACAAAATCATAAATAATTCCCAAGTTGGAAGGTTTCCTGTATTTTATTGTTTTAGTAACGTAAAGAAACGTACAGGTAAATTAGCTTCGAGACGTTTTTGAGTTTGTAATAAGTATTTGTATATTTACAGGACTTCTAAGCTTGAAATTTAAATTTCCTTGAGATTTAGTATTAAAAATTACGTTTAATATTAATATTTATTATTTTAATATCGTTTAATATTATTGATTTCATATTAAGTACCTCCCTATAAAATATATAAAAAGTATTAGTTTATTTATTTATGTGCTGTACACTACTATAAACACAAAAACGTCTCGAAGCTAATTTATCTGTACAACTAGGTTTATTTATATCTACATATAGGAAAAGATTAATTCTGATTTTACAATTTGTTTCTAATTCATTACGGTGTTACTAAAGTATGATTGTTAAAAATTTAAATATCAATTGATCCTGTGCTGGTTTATGGATAAACGTAAGTCAAATAATTTTCGTACACTCAATAACGTAAGACCTTTATCAAGCACTATAAATAGATATCTTGTTTTATCAATTACATGGTTATATAAGAAGGTAAACTAGATTTTAAAAGCAGACATCTAATGAAAAACATAAACATATAATCGTGATTAAGATCTCTGATTGAATAACGAATCAAAGGTTAACATGTCAGTCAAAACAATTTTAAATAAGGCAGTTGGTTTTTATCATTCTAGCTAGGTGTATGCTAAAAGGCATGTCGATGAGAAAGATTTCATCGTCAATTTTACAAAGCCGTTTTATATTTGAAATAACACAGTTCTGTCTGTGGTAAACGTTGAGTGCCCTTGAGATGAGATTGAGACCATCTTTCTCGTTGGAGCGTAGCCAACAAATTCGCGGTGCCGCATTATTTTGCTCGTTTGATAACATTTTATAGTTTTTAACATTATGTTGTAATATTGCACCAAGCATACCAGTGTTATAATACAACATCAAAAGCTATCTTAAACCATTTTGCATTACTTTCAGACGTGTAAATCTCGTTGGCTATTTATTATGCGCGCTTTGTGCACTGTGTCTAAATTGTATTCAATAAAGATTATTAAAGGAAGTGGGTGCGATGCTTCATAAATATGCTCCTCCGCTCATTGTTTCCAATAAAAAAATATGACAAATGGCATCCATTACCGTCCACACGTTTGGCGTGCCGCCACGGTCGTCAGCCTCGCCTTGACCAAGATCGAGACGGGATCGGAGATGTCCGTTTCGCCGCATGCGCATATTGATTACAAAATTACACACTTCTACAGTACAATTTTAAGTGTTAGATTGTTATTTAAATTGTTTATATATTGCAACACGATATACATAATTTTATTAAAGGAAGTTCTCAATATAAATAACATTTCAAAACCACTCCAACATTTAGTTTTAAATTAATATTTTAGTAGATTCGTTATATAATTTAAACGTTTTGGTCGTTTCTTTTTTTTATCAGACTGCGCATTTGTTATGCCAATGAAAAGATTCAATCGTCAATTTACTAAATTTTTGTAGTAGCCAGAAAATATCCTTTTTTCTTTGATATAAAATATATGCAAATATGGGTAAACAAAAAATATTTGTGCTGATTTATAATGTAAATAGTAAATATCTATATAGAAGACTGTTCTATTACGAGAAATACAATTTTTAAGTGGAGAGTCAGTAAAAAAGCGGTTGAAATTTATTACAATAGTTTTGATCCTCTGTTTAAATATGATTTTGAAAAGACTGGTTTAACGTGTAAAAAAAAGTTTTAAAATGATACGACTTTAATTGAAAGATTTAGTAGTATTTTTGTATATGAAGGTATGAGAAAAGTATAAGCCGCGGCAACAAACGTTCGACAGTAGATAAATAATATATAGGATTTAGGGGCTATCTCAGACAGGTTTTCTCAGAGCGAAGGTCATTCCTAGAATTCATCTTCCATGATATTATTAAGGTAATACGAACGTTTTACAGAACTCGTGTGTCTTCACACGAGTTCAGTCTGATAACTAAGGCCATCGTCGGTGTCGAGCCACAAACGAGTTTCTTCACCCCGTTCCCACGTTTCATTCCGCACATTAGCAAATTTAATGTCGAACTTTTATTGAAAATGCAAATTTATTTTATTATCTTTGCTCCGGATATGAATTAAATCTGTTCATTATAAGTGAATGTATCTGAATATTGATAAGTTAAACAATTATTAAACGAGACCAGTTTTTAGGAGGAACGGCGAAGGTTGTTTTTAGTTGAGTTTTTAAGTTGTTTCTTCAAAATTATAGCATTAGTTTTGAGATGTAGTTAAATTTAGTTTAATTCTGTAATTGATGTTATGTGATCAGTAATGAGTTATATTTCGATTAATGCTAAGTTCATCTAATGACATAGATACATCAATCTAATAGTGTATGTATAAATGTAAAAGTTAAAACTAAGTTTCTTTTCAACATTTGACTGATTTGGTGGTCTAAAACAGTACATTTTAAATAATAAAATATCGAAAAGCGGGAAAAGAATGATCTCTAGCGACATCTCTATGTAAGATTTACGAGCTTTTAGAGTTACATGTTACTTATCCATTCTCATAATAGTAGGCAAATATTTTTCTTCCACGACACATATATACTAGATTCTATAATAACAGATTCATTGCTAAAGGCAAGACTGAACAAAAACTAGTAAAGATAGTTTGTTCTTTTTATTTTTTATTGCATGAGTTCAGCAGACAGATAGACGACGGTCCACCTGATAGAAAGCGGTTACTATCGCGTATGGACATTTGTAACACCATAGGTGCTAACAATGTGCTGCCGATCTCTAAAGGGAGACTGGAACCTGGCCAATAATGCCGGAACACAATTCAAGGTTGTTATGGCGGCATATTCTAGACCAGAGGTGGTAGCCGTCCAATCGCGCAAATGCCCTACCATCTGGCTGTGGGTTGTTTTGACGCCTCTTAGGACAGGCCGCCCCAACGCTGGAAATTGTATTCTTTCTCCGATCCTGCACGTATAAAAGTCTATTAGTCAAGATCACATAAAAATATGAATAAACAACAGCAATAACATGTTACAATCTAACAGTAACCTAATTCGTAATCGCACGGCAGTTTACTTTAGCCGATAACGTATCCTTTTTAATGATAAACTCAATAATGGAGATTTAGTTTATCAGCAGTACTTTAGATATCATATGTATACACAACTTGTGTTGTACAGATGTTATATTCTTAACACAACCAACGTTAATAAATTAATTAAATAACGAGTCATATGATTCGGCGAATTCTATTTCCACATAAATATAAGTATTTCTATGATAAGTAATGATAACACTATTCATATCATAATATTAAGCAAGTGAAAAGGAGTTACGATAAAAATCGTTACATAAAAATTGTACTCCTTGGAGATCTTTAGCTAAACGGTAAAAAACGGTAAAAGTTTATTTATAATTCGTCTTCGTTTCTCCCGTCACCCATATTTATAAATTGTCTTTCGGTTCATACTGTAGGTACAATATACATACATGTATCGCAGTTCGCATCCTCGGCGAGCTTATATATTATATTATATACTAGCGGTCCGCCCCGGCTTCACACAGGTATCTAAAAAGAACTTTTTGTTAGAGTTTAATTACCTACTAAGCGAATTCAAAATTAAATTCCCCTCCCGTACGGCCCGTATACCAGTGATGCCTACATCACATAACGTGCTGCCAAGCTAGCCGTTGTGTGACAGGGTGAGCGGTGACCACGCAACTTTTTTCTAATACTTACATTTTTAAACTCGTGATATCTTTCGAATGGAATGTTCGAATTAAATAATTCAAAAAGTTATATAAAGATATTGAAGCAGTCTTGAATACGAAGTAATTTATTTTGATAAGGATGAATACCAAGATACAAATAAAGAGCCTTTTCTAGCGGCGGCATTATAATTAAATTTTTAAAATAAAATAACACTTATTGTGGCATAACTATAATAGTTAGATATATGCTGTCGCCACTCTTTTTGTAAATAATGATGTGTTCTGCAAATTCGTAGTATATTATTTTATTCTATCATCAATACTTTTCGCAGCGCATGCGATACAAAGAATAGAATAGAATATACTTTATTGCATAATATTAAGATACAATTCAAGAAGTTTAAGTACAGAAGACAATAGGCGGTCTTATCACTAAAAGCAATTTGATCCAGACAACCTTAGGATGGATTAGAAAAAAATAAAGAATATTTTAGGTATTTTTTACACCTTGGGTTACATTATTGGAGTTTTAGTAAGGATCCCATTTTTATTTGAAAATATATATATCCCCCGGGGATAGTGTAGCTTGCCAACAGTGAAAGAATTTTTCAAATCGGTTCAGTAGTTTCGGAGCCTATTCAATGCAAACAAATAAACAAACAAACAATTAAATCTTTTCTCTTCATAATATTGATATAGATTACAATAGGTTTTGTTACTGTGTCGTCGAAAAAATCTAAACACTAATAAATAATGTACTCATCGCCATAAAAAAACAGAAATATGTTTATTGTAATTCATACGAATGCGAAGTAATTTTCGTTGTTTTATTTTATAGATTGGAATATTGTTATCTGTTCCACAAACACGCGACATGGCAATCACGAAAATGGATCTCTACATAATTTCATACTATAGTAAAAACAACAAAATCTGTTGTTGAAGATTTCGATTACCGATTTTTCAAACAGTTATTAATCCCTGTCTCGTATATTTTTGTTAACATTTTACAGTCGAATTAGATTGTCTACAAACGACAGTAAGCTGGTTTCCTATTTAGTGACATAATAAATATGATGGGTAAGTAAAGCTGAAATTAAATATTGCCGTAACATCTAACAACCACTATCACAATGTGTTATTGACACGACATTTAAATGACACGTTCGTAATTCACAAACAATTAAATTACGAAAAGAGCGCAATGGCAGTGTGACGGGTATGATTAAATTATTTTAACCAACTTTGATTTACAATGAAAACTGAATGCCGTCGGAATGTTGTCTGGCAAGCGTTTTGGCAATACGCCCGAAAATAACATGCGATGCTTTATAACAAAAGCAATGTACTTTCATTAATAATAAACACGGATATGGGTCTCGGAATCATATACAGTCTATAAGTTTAATGTAATTCATCATTTATGGAAATGTGTAAAAAACATCGGTCGATCCATGTGCAGGCAGACATTAGCTGTCAGAAGCAACTGATATTGGCAAGCTCAAAACATTCAAATATTACGAGGATGAAAACATGCCGCTTTGATCATTTAAACTTCGGAACTTAGATCAATCCTATTTTTAAACCCCGTCTGACTTAGAAGCGTTCGTTTCGTAGCGTGGGATCCGTTTTGTTACGTTTTCGCCTTTACTTCTCTAATACAATAATACTAACATGGGTCCTTAAAACTCCCACAGTTCAGCTCAGGAATCCACTATTTCACTGCACGGAAGAAGAATACTAGGAATTACAATCGTCCAGTAACTACTAAATCATTTGTGCCCTACACAGATGACGCCACAGAGTTCTTCTCTCACCTTTAACGTTTTAATAGATATTTGAATCTGTTACTTTTTCACTACTAGTCGACTGAAAGATCTTAATTAAAAATAGGAAAGGGATATATTGTATCCTGGGTAAAAAGACATCGTTTATCTTTTCTCTCAAAAATAATCTTAAAGAGGGTGAAATTTGGAATGAAAATATGGGGGGGATGTACATAATTTTTCGAGTTAGAAATACGAAAATATACAGGCATTTGATAAGAAATAAATGCATGTTTCAGGGTTACAGGTAATTTTATTCTTAACGAAAGTAATAAAAAGTAAGCGAATAAAGTCGCGGGTAATAGACAGTTATAATGTATAGTTGAATATAATGTATGTGTATACGTTAATATTTATACAAAAATACAGCAGTAGAACGTTTAAAATGGTAGTTGCATTCAATGAAATCTGACACCGGATGATTTATGGCTTGAAATTTATGACTCTTGAATGCATTACAAACTTAGATACATGCATAATATAACAAGTTTATATCTGATTCAGTTTGCCAATTTTGCATATTCTGACTCACGTTGTAATAAGAGTAAATCGAATACACGTTTTGATATTTACATAGTCCATTTTAAATTGCAAACGAAGGCAACGCTCGCTAACTTTTGCTGGAATTTTCCACGTCATCTACGATACAAGTGTTTATTAATCGGTAAATACTGTTCCAAGTCACATGTTAAACTTTATACAAATGCTTATCAAGCGCTTGGCTAAATCAAATAGTTTTTGTAGACTTTCTCAGTAAGATTAGGTAGGAGTGAGACATG
Organism: Dendrolimus houi; assembly: GCA_039645545.1. NCBI lineage: Eukaryota > Metazoa > Arthropoda > Insecta > Lepidoptera > Lasiocampidae > Dendrolimus > Dendrolimus houi. The sequence continues at coordinate 16,834,011 of CM077117.1, read as the reverse complement.
TACATAGAACTAATTGTAAGTAATTTTTTAGGTTTAAGTAGCTAGATTTATAAAAAATAAATATACAACACGCTTATTGTCTATAGTCTATGCCTATATGTAAGATTGCAGCTATGTATCTTAAATTAAATTAAAAATATGAAAGAAGATTACTCCATGGTTAAAAAAATATTAGGTAGACACATAAGTATATTATTGTGTAGTTATGAACTTATAAATTAAAATAAAATGAGTCGTTATATCGTTGTAAACTAAGATATTAAACGCAAAATGTACTTATGGTGTATTAATAATTAACATCCTTCTGACGGCATCTGGTATCACTGGGCGTTCGTCACGCAAACTGTTGTTGGGCTTGAACTGCGTTGAGGCGGCGATTTCGCAGAAATGTAATTTGTCCAGTCTCTGGGTATCGTCTGTAAACTTGTTACACCGAAGATCTGCAGATTCGAAGTCTTCGAACGACCTCACTTGAGCTGCATCCAGAGATGTCATCCTCATTATTGATCGAAAAAAGTAGCAAAAATACACGCGTCTGAGTAAACGATGGATAAAAACTAACTAAATGATAAGAAATATTCTACCCTCATTGTATAAAAAAGAACGATAATGGCGAACCATAGTCAACACAGAGTAAATCGTTAGCATTATGTTTGTTCCTTGATTACAATGTGAGTTTACATTGCTTTAGAATAAATTTATAATCATGTTAATCAGCATGAAACGCACTTTCTGTAGGTATAACTTTGATAGTTGCAAGTTTTGTACTTTTTGAGAAAATCGAATCATAGTTCCAAGGTACCGGGTGGCCCAGTTTATTTGCTGACCAGTGTATTTAAACCTTAGTATTTATTTGTAAGTCTATCTGATACTAATCAAATAGAGACAAGAACTCGATCATAAGACACAATATGTCCAACAACACATAAAATAATTTTATCAGTAAAAATAGTGTCACCAAGAATATTAAACATCACATTTATCGTTTTTACTTAAAATTATAACACGTGCTTTTTACTTCAAAACAAACTATACTTTAAAAAACAAAAAACATTTTTTTTTTGCTTTTTTAGATATCATAGCTAGTAAAGCTGTAGTCGATTATTGTTATTACGGAACTTTTCATTAGGCGTGGTCGAAACATAATTGACCGGTTTTTATAAAATACACAGGCAGATTGAAAAGTAAATCATTTTGGACACGAAGATAAAAGACACTTTATGAAGAAAAATTCAACGAAATAATTATTTCTACCACAAAACGATACTCATTCAGAAAGTAAATGTATCAACAGCCATATACATTTATAGAGTTAATACGACAGCCATATTTGCGTCAACGCTGTTAGGTCAAACTTTAAAAAATAGACTGATTCAAAAACTTTTAAGTGCAAATGCATTATTAGAGTTCTGTAATGATTTTGGTAAAAATGAAATGATTACAAAATGGTAAAGTCCCTCCGTCCATCTATGTAGGCCACAGCTATATTTCTGTAAAGGTAGGTATGGTAAGAGTAAGGTTTATGAAGTAAATTTTGTAGGAACATCTATTATACGCTCTCTCCCTATCCTATCCCTTATAACGTGTGATTTATGGTGTGGAAAATTCGGTAGTTTTTGAGGTATTTCGATATTGTTTATAGTGTGGTTGACAAGTGACAAAAACTGTAGATGTTTCTCACGTTTACGAAATCACTGACTGTGCGTGGACTAGCAGTCACTTCAACAGAAAGAAAACCTCATTTATAAATACAAATACATAATGTGTATTGGACAACAAAGTCCATATCAATTATAATAACAAAGGTTCGTTGATCTACTATTAGGATTACTGATAAAAGCCGAATTATAAGGTTAATGGGGATAATAACAGAACAAACAGTAATCAGGTCAGTCTACTGTCTGGTCCGTACACACATAAAAATACACCGTACATTTGCCCCATGGGAAATTAATATCCAACGCGGCTCGCGTCGATGTGGCTGACCTCCGTTCACAAATGCCACCTATTAGAATGCGAATATAAAGCAGTATCACTACGTTTAGGTAAATCCTTATGAACGTCTGTATGAGTGTTTTGCAACACCGTATCTGATTTACTACTGATCTGAAAAGGAAATTAAATAGCCGGATGACTTACATTTAGCAATCGTAATAATATATAAAGAGGGTATTCGTATATGAATATAAAATTGAATTTAGCTTAAAGATTTCCATATATATTTGTATTTAATTTGTGCTAGGTTATTTTGCATCAGTTTAGTTTAATTATTAAATTCATGTATTATTACAGTATGCATGTGTTATTTAGTGGTCATTTCACAAGAACACATGAACTAATTACAAAAGTAGTAGGTAAACGTAAATATTGTGGCGAGCGATGGTGGAACGATCTAGTTGGTTTAAGGAGTTTCATAAAAATGTAGAAGACTCCAGAAGAAAAAGACAAGGACCGATACATTTTAAGAAAGGGATAGATGATGAACAAAAGAATAACGAAATGAAGATCGAAATGCTAGAATACAAGGTTCAGGAAAGAAAATACATAGATAGAGAGATGTTTAGAAAGGGTTAGACAGTAAATAAAAAAAAGATTGAAATTATGGGTTCCCGAATATACTTCCTGGTATTTATTCATTATGTCAAAAAAGTATTGGCAATGGATGATTTGTTTATGGTTCCAAATTATTATTATTTTTGTTAGATTGGCGCAACTGTTTTTCATTTTGGCGCGGAGTTTGAGTTGCATGGGTCATTTAGATTAAATACAAAGCTGTTTTTAGTTAGGTCATCATCTAGTGTGTATTGCGAATTTCATAATGGACAAAAACATCGAACAAAGAGTTTGTCTTAAATTTTGCATCGCCAATGGAATTTCGTGTTCAGAGACACTGAAAATGTTACAAAAGGCTCACGGTGAATCGACTCTTTCAAAAACGCGTGCTTATGAGTAGTACAAAGCGTTCAAAAGCAGACGAGATATGCTGGAAGATTTGCCTCGCCCTGGTAGGCCATCGACGTCTTCAATTGAAGTTAACATCGCAAAAGTGAAGGAAATAGTAACTGAAAAACCCTCATTCAAGTTTTAGAGAAATAGCCGCTATAGTTTCTGTGTCTCACGAGTCTATCCGTATTATTTTAAATAATCACTTGAGTATGAAACATGTTGCCGCTCGGCTAGTCCCAAAAGACCTGAATTTTCTCCAAAAACTCAATTGCTTAAGAGTCGCTGAGGACATGCTAGAACAACTCAATTCCGACCCAACATTCATGAAACGCATTTTGACGAGACGCGGTTTACGAGTTTGACATGCAAACTAGTAAACAAGCTTCGGAGTGGCGCCTTCCAACTGAACCGAAACTGAAAAAACCACGCCAAAGTCGATCACAAGTCAAAGTCATGTTTGTTGATTCTTTTCTTTGACTATCGTGGTGTTGTGCACTCGGAATTCTTACTTTAAGGTCGCGTTATGCGGCGTTTAAGAGAGCAAATTGAGCGAAAAAGTCCAGATTTGTGGAAACTCTTGGATTTTGCACCATAATAATGCGCCTTCGCACAAGGCCATCATCGTGAACGAATTTTAAACCAAAAACTCAAGAAATACCATCAAGCAACCACCTTATTCGCCAGATAGGGCTCCAGCCGACTTCTTTCTTTTTCTAAACTCAAATTACCACTTTGTGGCACCGGTTTTCATTCGCTAGAAGAAATAAAGGAGATTTTGGGACGAGAACTAAACTCAATTCCAGAAAAATCGTTTAAAAAATGTTTTGATGATTTATATATTTGCAACACTTGAAGTAAAAAAGTTTTAGAACAGTTTTCTGTCATATTATTATATGACGCTGAAAAGTATAGGTAGCCTGACAGTGGCATTGGGTCACAAATTCAGAGTTGCTCAGATGGCCATAGATCCAGGTGCATTGGGTGTTGTTCTCAAAGGTAAAATCCGATACGAGGGGGATATCTTTAAAGATCTAAAGTCACATAGCTCGCAAAATTAGTAAGCTGACGTGGCAGGTCGCTTCTGTCGCAGGATCAATAGACCAGATAAGGCCTGAATTGAAAGTCGAGTCTTGAGGAACGTAGTGTACTTGGTTGGTTGGTTGGGATTGAATAAAAAAATGGAGAAACGGGATGTGGCGCAAATTTGGGAAAGGCTATGTCCGGAAATAGACTGCGATTGGCTGACGACAACGATGATTACGAAATCCAAGTTTACGCCAGAGAAGTTGCGTGGAAAATCCTCATAATCCCTATTAATATTATAAATGTGAAAGTAACTCTGTCTGACTGTTCCGGTTTCACGGAAAATCTACTGGATCGATGTGGCTGAAAATCGGCATATATGTAATTTTAATGTCGAGGATGGACAAGAGACACTTTTCATCCCGGATAATGGGATAAGTTTTGGGATAGAATAAAAGTTATCCCAGAAAGTAGGATAGGTTTTTTGTGATTGGCCATTTTCGTCCACAAGGGATACTTTTCATCCCAGATAATGAATGGAATAAGTTTTAGGATAGATTAATGTAAAGGTTATCCCAAAAAGTAGGATAGGTTTTTTGTTATTTGCCATTTTCGTAATTTTCGCCGATTTGGTCGATTTGGTCTTTTTGGTCTTTTTGGTCATTTTGGTGTACATATGTAGTTTTAATAAATAGAAAATGGGCATAGATTCTTTTCATCCGGGAGATGGGGTAGATTGCGATATAAAGTGAAGTCAATCTTTCGGGGCAAATAGCACACACATATTTAATACAATGTAACCTGTGATGTAACCTCTTTAAACGAGAGGCATGCACTAGAAGCTGACCCGCGGCGGGGCCGCGGGGTAACCTCTAGTCACATTATGCTTTTAATTAGCATTGTACGTTATCAACATTCCTTACGATGACATTGTTTGCTCAAGAAATATTGCCGCAATAAAATAGAATTTTTCATATCAAATGTCACAAAGATACTGTTAAATATTTTTCAATGTCAACAAGGTGTTTTTAGTTTTTCAGTTGCAATCAACTTATGTTTTGTTAGTATTTTTATTAGGTAATATTTGTACATTTATAGGCATGACGTGTTCGTATATGTGTATCGAGTTTATTTGACCATTATATTGTGTAATATAAGCGGAAAGAGCGTAGGTGAAATTTAAATGATCTTTTTCGTACATACATTTATTACACATTCGCCGAATTCGGCACTAACATGTCGTCCAATGTACAAAATTATTATTTTTGTGATCTTTATATCAAGGTAGTTAGTATCAACCCTGCAAGATGTCTGAATTAAGAATTTATAGATTCTAAACTCTCAATGTTATAGTTTAATCCATTCTAATAATGGTATTGAAAACTTCTATGGAAAAATAATATTGGGAATGGTGAATCCTAGTATGAATGAATGAAAATAAAAATTTCTTAATCACCTAAAATTAACCTGATATCTCCTGATAGCTTTGATAGCTCACATTTGTTTCGTAGATGTCACTAGGATCGATTTATTACAATTTTAAGTCTTTAAACACCTGTAGGAACTTTTAGACTTAGTTCAGGTCGTGTAGGCAAGTGGCATTAGCGCTAGACGAAAATAATATAAATGTATGGGAATGACAGAATACTTAGCGCAACGATATATCATTCTCATACATAATGAGATCTATTCATTTAGCACTAATTTCACTTGTCTACGGGACCTGATACTTAAAAAGAACGTACTCTGTAAGACACCTAAATTCTACATGACTAGTTATCGCCACGGAATATTCTTCTTTCGCTTATTAAAGTTTTAAGATTCCAAATATATTTTCAAATCACATAAATCCAAAATTTTAAACTGATTTAGTCTAAAATATATGTTTTAAATAAAAAAAACTTCAAAGAGCAAGAGAACAATGATGATGATATGGAGCTATTTAGGATTAAAGAGCTTTTTAACGTTATCCTTTTTGCTGAGCGATTGCCGGTCTTAGTATTCTTCTCCCGTGTTGATAAGTAAAAAATGAATATACCCACAGTAAAAGTTTGCGTAAACAAGGCACTGGGAATGTCCTTGTTATACGCAACGCAGCACAACTTTACCGTATCCGCTTTCAGCAAACCACGTAAACAAAACTCAGCATACCTAGAACAATGAAACGGATACGTTTGAAATATTATATTTGTTTTGAAAAAATGTATAAACAGCGCGTGATTAGAGCCAAGGCTTGTTAAGTAGAAACATGACCCCGTTTTATAACGTGATAACGATACCCATAGATAATTGTGCGAATAAACAGTAAACATACCTATTGTTTCATATGTTCATTGGTTTTTATTGCTAAATCGTTTTATAATCATTGATAAATAATTAAAAGGAAAATTTAAAATGATCAGTAAATTTTATTCTTCTACATAAATGCATTTTTTGAAGATTAATTCATGATTAAACATCGGATAACCAGTAGTTTTCACATAAATGTTGGTGTTTATTTTGATATTACATACATTTTAGCTTGATTAGTATAAATAGAAGAAGATAGGCAAGTGTAGATTTTTAACATGTTTAGTTAATTAATACAACAAAAACTCGTGTCACAAAGGTCAGAATTTGATTATAAATATAAAGAAAAATAAACTTATTTATGCCGGCCGGCTTATCGCGGTGTATATTTTATATACATAACTACGAATAGGTATAGCAAAATTATACACATTACTACGTCCCTATATATTTAAATTGCGATAACCTCGCACGATAACATTTTGTAGTTCCCTGTTACTTAATTAAATTGCTTTATTTAATACATTCATGGTTTTGCATAGCCGTTATGATTTTAAACGTTTAATTTAAACAACGGCCGGTTCCGTTCAGCTTGCTATAAAATAGAAGGATGTCTTTAATTTTTTTTATTTTATATCCGTACTATACATATATATCCCTATTAATATTATGAATGCGAAAGTAACTCGTCTGTCTGTCTACCTGTTACGTTTCACGGAAAAACTACTGGACCGATTCGGCTGAAACTCAGTACACATATATATATATTTCGATGCCGAGGATGAACATAGGATACTTTTTATCCCGAAAAATGGGACTTTTCTGGGATAAAAATATATGTTTCTCTGTTTATTATGCTTTTACGGAAAACTAATAGACCGATTTGGCTGAAATTCGGTATATATAAATTTAATGCCGAGGGTGAACAAGGGATACTTTTCATCATGGATTATGAGATAGATTTATGTAAAGGTTATCCCAGAAAATATGATAGGTATTTTATTTGTGGTTTGTAGGAGTTTTGGTAGTTGTGGTAGTTTTGGTCGTTTCGGTAGTTTTGATAGTTTTGGTACTTGTGGTAGTTGTAGCAGTTTGGGTAGTTTTGGTAGTTTTAGTAGTTTCGGTAGTTTTGATAGTTTTGGTAGTTGTGGTAGGTTTGGTAGTTTTGATAGTTGTGGTGGTTTTGATAGTTTTAGTAGTTGTGGTAGTTGCGGTAGTTTTTGTAGTTTTGGTCGTTGATGTAGTTTACAGATAGATAGACGAGGGATATATAAATAAAACTAGAACGGATTGAAATAGGGGATAAAAGTTTGTATGGCAGACCAATCATTTCTCAAGTTTATAGATATTAAAATTCATAATCTAGAAAAAATGAGATACTAACTCGATCTGTCTGTCTGAATACCGAAAATGGACACAGATACTTTTCATCCCGGGAGATGGGATAGTTTATTTTAGATATAAAATGAAGTAAATCTTCCGAGGGCAAATAGCGCTAACATAAACATAATATAACTAGAGTTTACCCCAAACTCTAGTGTGTACCCCTTGTTTAAAGAGCAGGCGTTAATACAGGTTACATTGTATTATATTTTTATGACGGTGCTATTTGCCCTCGGAAGATTTACTTCATTTTACATCGCAAACTATCCCATCTCCCGGCATGAAAAGTATCTATGTCCATTCTCGGCATTCAACAGACAGATCGAGTTACTATCGCATTTTTTTTTATAGATTATGTATTTTTATATCTATAAACTTGAGAAATGATTGGTCTCCCATACAAACTTTAATCCCCTATTTCAACCTGTTCTAGTTTTATTTATATATCCCCGTCTACATCTCTGTAAACTACACAGACGACCAAAACTACCACAACTACCAAAACTAACAAAACTACCAAAAATACCTCAACCATCGAAACTACCAGCAAAACTACTTAAACTACCACAACTACCAAAATTACCACAACTACTAAAACTACCAAAACTACCAAGACTACCGAAACTACCAAAATTACACAAGTAAAATTTCACAAATTACCACCACTACCGAAACTACCACAACTACCAGCCAAAACTACCGAAACTACCAGCCAAAACTACTGAAACTACCAAAACTACCTACCAAAAGTACCAAAACTACCTAAATGACCAAAGCAAAGAAAATGACGAAAATGGCAAACCTCAAATAAAAAACTTCTCATATTTTCAGGGATACCCTTTACATAAATCTATCCCATTATCCGGGATGAAAAGTATCCCTTGTCCACCCTCGGTATAAATTTACATACATACCAAATTTCAGCCAAATCAGTCCAGTAGTTTTTCCGTAAAAGCATAACAAACAGAAAGACAACTATGTTTATATCCCGGAAACTATCCCATTTTTCGGGATAAAAAAATGACCCATGTTCATCCTCGGCATCGAATATGTATACTGAGTTTCAGCCAGATCGGTCCAGAAGTTTTTCCGTGAAAACCGAACAGACAGAGTTACTTTCGCATTTATAATATTGTTACGAGTTACAGGACTCGAATTAAAAATGCCGTTGGAACTACTATAGAATTTATTAGAACTGTACAAACACGTATAAAACAAATACAAATTAAACTGGATGCAACCAGTTCACACTGCACTATTCAATACAATTCGAACGCGCAAAGTCCGTCGTTTATATCGCTAATCGAGAGTACTAGAAAACGTCTTACTCGCTTCGTAGTCGTCGCTTGACTGGCCTCCCCTTCATTCGAGCCTCGTCTTATACTAACTACACAGTACAAAGGAATTAGAGGCGCACACAAGGTTTCTAAGAAATTTAATTTGGACACCTGCGAACGTCCACAAAGTCGAATACAATAACAATAGGGATTATAGTTCGACCCTAATGATGGTTATAAAACAAGTAAAAAGACAATAGCATGTTTTTCTTAACTACAAATTCAAAAGACAAAGGATTCTCTAATCCGGGAAAGGACAATAAGCTGCGCTTACAATAGGCTGTGCGGCTTATCTTTAACGGTATGTAATAATATTAATAGGGATGTAACCTGTATTAACGCCTGCTCTTTAAACAAGAGGTACTCACTAGAGTTTGACCCGCGGCCCAGTCGCGGGGTAAACTCTAGTGCTTATATATATGTGAAAGTATAATTGTTTAATTGGTCGAATATTCATTACTTTGTCTGTTCCCGTAACATGGCCTTGGAAATGAAACGATTTAAATAAAATTATGTATGTAGGTATTAGATACAATACATTCGATAAAGGAGACGTACCCATGTATACGTCATGTATACCCATATAGTACGACCGATGAGTGAGTCGTGGCCCCTCTGAAGTTAGGCATTACGAACTTTCGCGCATGTACATTGATGATTGTACTCGAGAGAGTGATAGCAACACGACCAATGTTGACGTGTGAGTAAGACAGAATAGCTCGTGGTTCAACAAGCAACAAAAAGATATGTGCGATGTCGTGTTGTTTAATCGATTATTATTCAAATCGATTATAATTAAGAAATATAAATACATTTATATTCATTTTCTAATTAATATTAATTTCCTCTAACTAGAATAATAAAATTAATATACGTTTTGTTTATTTAAGCTAAAAAGTAATAGTTTATGTGTCATTATATTATATTTTAAATATGGATAAAAACTCAATGAATAACGAAATTTTTTAAATTTAATTTCTTGATAATTATTAACAAGTTATTTCGTTAATAGCCTAAAGGCTATTAAATTCAATGTATGTATAAATACATACATTGAATTTAATGAATTCTATTTAAAATAATCGATTATAAAATTTAGTCGAATAAGCGGTTGTTTTTGTTTACGTTAAGTACATCTCTAGCGAAGACGATTTGGTTTGTAAAGTGTGTTCTGCGCAACCACTTGGCGCTAACTTAGACGAGCCACGACTGATCTATGGGGTACTTTTTATGTCGAAAACTGGGATAGTCTCTGAGGAATACGGAATAATAATAAGTTGGGGAAAAAGTCTTTTCGCATATAGTATGTATGAACTTGTAATAAGATCTCTTTGGCTATAACCATTTGTATCTGGCTGATTTTGGTATCATTAAAAAGTTTTAATTTTAAAGAAGACAATTCCAAATTCAATTTAGGAAAATGTGTGATTTTCATTTGTTTTTCTTATTGTTAAAATGAGTGAATCTAATGAAGAAATTCGATACATTTTAAAATATTACTACAAAAAAGGTAAAAATGCAACACAAGCCGCGAAAAAATTTGTAATGTTTATGGACCTAATGCTGTATCTGTGAGAGTAGCGCAAATTTGGTTTAAGCGTTTTCAATCCGGAAATTTTAATATCAAAGATGCACGTCGGTCTGGTCGCCTTGTTACGGACAAAATTGATGCCATTTTTGAAAAAGTGGAGCAAGATCGGCATATTAGTAGTTACGATGTAGCTGGAGAACTGGGAATTGACCACAAAACGGTTTTAAAGAAGCTGGTAACTGGTGATGAAAAGTGGATCACGTACGACAAGAACGTGCAAAAAGATCGTGGTCAAAGGCCGGTCAGGCTTCACAGACTGTGGCGAAACCCGGGTTAACTCGCAACAAGGTGATGCTGTGTGTATGGTGGGATTGGAAGGGCATTATTCATTACGAGCTGTTACCGCTAGGCAGGACCATCGATTCTGAACTGTTCAGCGAACAACTGATGAGATTAAAGCAAAAGGTTGAGAGAAAGCGGCCGGAATTAATCAACAAAAGGGGTGTGGTTTTTCACCATGATAACGCTAGACCTCACACATCTTTAGCCACTCAACAAAAATTACGAGAGTTTGGCTGGGAGGTGTTAATGCATCCGCCGTATAGTCCTGACCTTGCACCTTCCGATTTTCACCTGTTTCAGTCTCTGCAGAATTCCTTAGGCAGTGTCAGGTTAACATCACGAGAGGTCTGCCAAAACCACTTGTCGCAGTTTTATGATCAGAAGCCCCCAAAATTTTTATAGCTGTGGGATCACGTCCCTACCTACAAGATGGCAAAAAGTTATCCAACAAAAGGCACCTACATACTTTAGTCAAATGTAAATAAACTTTACAAAAAAACCTTTTGAATTTTTATATAAAATACGAAGAAACTTTTTCCCCAACCTAATAATTCACACAAGTAAGTAAGTGAATTATATAGATGAACTATGTTTATTTTAAATACAGAAAATATGACATGACATGACATACATCTTATCCCGTAAAATTGAATAAATTTCGCAAGATACGAATTCGATATTTGCACGAGCGAACCCGCGAGTAAAGTAAGTAGCTTAATATTAATATTACTTTACTAATTAAAATTACGTTAAGAAATAGTTTCTAATGTCATTGAAGAAGGATAATATAGTAATTGACAATTCTAGTAATTTATCTATTTTAAAAACTCAAAGTTTTGTACAAAATGAGGTCTTACTTATTTGAATCATTACGTATTCAACTAGTAGAATCCGTAGTTTTAGCCTTGCTAAATTACGTTGACGTTGTTTATGGCCCTTGCTTGCTATCTAGGACTAGAAAACTAGTTCAGTGAGTCCAGAATGCTTGTGCTCGGTTCTGTTTTCATATTCCATTAAGAGGTCACGTCACACCATATCTGAATAAGCATTCAATTTTGAAAATGCTCCACCTTCGCAAGCTGCACTTAGCGTGTCTTCTCTTTGGGGTAAAAAAATATAAAACTCCAGCCTATTTATATAACAAGCTCTCCTGGGTGTCAAGCCGTAGAATGGTTATTTCTATAATATGCGCGATACAACTCGCTTCAGAGCGCCATAACACTGCTGACTTTCGGGGGAGTCTTTGTTGCGCAGCATCAAGGTGCTGGAATAATATTCCACCTTCCATTAGAAATCTGCAATCTGTTACAGGATTCAGATGTAAATTACAGATATTTTTCAAAGTGCACAAACATTCACAGCGCGACTTAATGCATGACACAAGTGGTATTTGATTTGCAGTATTTCTTATTTACTTAATTTCCGTAACTGTAACAATTGTATATTTATTAACAGTACTATTCGTTATTACGTTAATATTGTTACGACCGACTAAGACAAATTCACATCTGCATACCTGTTTTGCACATTTTATTACGTTTCGGCATTTGGACTTCTTTTGTTTACTTCGTGATTAGAAAAACAGCCCATTGTGTATTGTAATCTTTTATGGCAGTCTTTTGCCAAGTAGGATTCTAGGAAATTCGGTCCACGCGGCCGAGCAGACATATTGCATTTGTGCAGAATATAGCAATGCCCCATTTGAGAGATGGGGCAGTCGAGCGATAACCACAAGCGAAGCAAGACTTGTGTACATTCGGTAATCTATTTAGTGACGGACTTTGCGCGTGTTGTTGAATCGTACATTACGTTTGGACTAGTTGTATTCAGTTATATTTGTACCTGTGTTATACGTGTTTGTATAGTTTTAACAAATTCTATAATAATTCCAACGGCATTTTAATTCGAGTCCTGCAACTCGTAACAATATCTATTATATATGTACTATTAACTACGAAATTACATTTTATACTATTAACTGCATATACATTTGTATAAGATTATATTGTTGTTATATGCTATGTAATGGTGTAATGCCTGTCGTGACGATACCTTAAGGACTCAGCGGAAGATCAGCGCTGATCGCCAGACTAGCATTATACTGAGACTGATGCCCCTTTTAGGACAAGTTTTGTTTTAACTCTATTTTTTGTTAACACTTCGTTTTATATTAGTTTAACTGTCCTAAATATTTTTTTTTCTCATGTGTTGCTCTGATGGTTACTTACGCTTTACACGTTAGATGTCTAATACCGGTTCATACTTAATACGTAAGATCTTTAGAAACTTATTAATTTAGTTCTGATATTCTGTTTTAACATGAAATAAAAAATAAATTATGGTCAGTTTATAAATACATAATAATATGTTGGTTAAATATTTTACTGGTGTTTTTCTACATCAAAAAGCCATAGACTTGTAGCGACCTCTGAAAACGTATAATTAATCATTCGTTGTATTGTTTCAGGCTATTATTGTATTAGTTTAAACATAAGCACCTAATAATAACCTAAGAAATCGTATGTACTTTTTTTAAAATCCTAAGTAGTATAAAATAAATTCGTGTTGAAAATGTATTTAAATAATTTAATAAACATGAGATATATAAACATTTTTGTTTCTTTGCTCGAAATTTATTCGATGCAGGAAGTCGATGACACAATATTATTATCGACAAGTTAAACTTTCGCTAATTTGAATATTAATGGCGCTATAAATCGTCTGTCCGACTGACTCGGTCGGTTAATGAGACCACCACTCCTTTAGGTCACTACACCCAACGGTCCATTGCGCTAATTAATTGCCTGTTAAACCTTAATGTTAATATTTATGATAAAGCAAAAACTCCCACCCTATAGATAGATGATTCTTTATTATACACCAAAGCATAAACAACCAGAAGTAGTAAAAGAAAGATAGTACAACGGGCGGCCTTATCGCTAAAAAGCGATGTCTTCCAGGCAACCCTTGGCAGGGATTGATAGAATATTAATACAGACGATGGTATTGGTGCTATAAGACCTTTGTGTTGTAGTCTTATTCACCGCTCATCCATTTATCACATGTATTGATTTGTTCATATCCTGCAACTATTGTTCATATTAAAACAATAACATTATAATTTTTTAGGGTTATGTAGTCATACGCAAACAGAATCATTGTCGTCGTCACGTTAATTTTTCTCAGAAACTTCTGTGCCTATATGGACGAAATATAATAGCAAGATATATGCTAAGTGCCACCACTCGATGGTAGGTAGGTATAGTCGTGAAATCGCAGAAAAATTCTAAATTAGTCCCCATGCTGTGTTGATGCATAATAATGATGATATTCCTCGATGTTTTAAGGCGTAGGTGGGAAAACATTCCTTTCCAAAGTCGTAAAAGTGTGTATCCTTCTAATTTTTAAACTACGAGATTAAATAAAATTTAAGTGAAACTTTAAAGATACTTTCACCGAAAATTTGTTAAAACAAAATAGTGCGTCATGAAAATAATTTAAACTGTTCAAATAAGCGTTAAATGTTTTGTCAGCATAATTGTTCAATGGAGAACAGACCAGAGATCTAAACATAAAACAACGGGACTGTTAACAATCTATCATATTCAATTGCAGCCGTAGAGGACCCTTGACAGTTCCATGACACGATGCAGTAACAACGGTGACAAGTAATCTAGCTAATAAGGACATTTCTTCATCGCAACGTGGTGGTACTAGGAGATCGACGCACTTAATATAAACGAGCGGTCATGTGCGCGTTGTTCGTACAGATTTTTGTACTAATATTATAAAGAGGAAGGATTTGTATTTTTGTATGTTTGTAACGAATAAAGTCAAAAACTAAAGGACCTATTTCAAAAATTCTTTCACTATTCGAATGCTGCATTATCCCTGATTAATATAGGCTAATTAAAAATTAGGGATCCCTACTAAAACTTCAATAATGTACCCATCAATTTAAATAAAATACTTGGCGTTGGAATTGGGTTCTACAATTTTCATGAAATTTTATGTGTTTGAGTGGGTCCCGGGGTGGTTTAGATTCACAATTGGAACCGGTAGATGGCGCTGGAATCGGGTACTAGATTTTCATTTTTTCAGGGCAGGACAACGTCTGCCGAAACTGCTAGTCCTCTATAAAATACAATACGGAACGGATATTACAAGTCTTATTTGGTCGAACTTTACTTTTTACTACATTTGCATAATAAAACCCTTTAAATAAATAGTTTAGTTTAGATAATTATATTGTTATTTAATAATAGTTTATACAACCGTTCACTTGTATTAAAATTATAAAAGAGCTCAAAATAGGATCTGACTATGTCAAAAGAGAAAGAAATATATACATACTGCTCATACGTCTAGGCTGGGGCACTTCCCTACCAACTTAATCTTTTGGATTCGATTCGATGTCAGTCAAATTGTGACGATCCTATACTCACAGAGGGTAAAGATACTTAAGCGTGGCCTTAAATGTGACATTGCGTCCCTTTGCATCTTTGCAATCTGTACAGTTTATATATTATTATTTGGGCTTACAGGGCCCATAAGAAACTTCATTTTCAGGATTCTGTAGCCTTTTTGTCAAAAACGAAATGCACGATTATGACGATTTCATAACGGTTCTGTTTTTACTAAAATAACTACGGTATCCTAAAAATTATATAATCACACATAATATAAACCAGAAACCAGCGTATGTAATTAGGTCGTTGATAGCAGATAAAAGTTTTATCCGAAAATCGTGCCATGCAAAATTATTATTTATATGTGCAGTGAGGTATCCAAACAAGCAGGATCTATTTTTAAGTTCGTGGACAGTTAAAGTCAAACATCTAAACTCTGGCGATCCTAGGTTTGACTAGCGAAACCCCACGTCTGGCGTAGTCTTAGTCAAAGTCCAAATAAATGACATTTTTCTGCCTTTGACTAACGAATTTTCGTCTAACCTAGGAGAGACTAATTTATACAGTCAAAGGCTGAAACTCAATTTCATGAAATCAGGGTTTGACCAGTCAGACCTCAATTCGGTATTGGAATGTGTTAATTTGTAAGATTAGGTATATATGTAATAAAACGATTTTTTTTTTAATTTTAATGTTTATTGTTTCAATATTATAATAATCAATTGACAAATCCGAAAAGTAATCAAATTTTTTATTCTTATTTTTAATTATGATTGATGACACTAACGTAAAAAAAAACACTAGTCTTTATTTTGACAAGGTGATGCGTTATGGCATTTTGAATTGCACAATACATTTGATCTTTTACATCTTTACATAATTTCAAAGAGCATTTTTTATTATAGTGGCATTTTATAGAGCCTTGGCCAACAAACTTAGAATTTTTTGAACTGTTTTCTCTTAGAGACTGCTAAACTTCGGGCACACCTTCAAAATAAAGAAACTTCTCTTTGCATTCTTGTATGTGAATCATAGAAAAAAGTGTGTTTATTATTCCGTGCTTCGTCCCTACTCTGTATAAACCATCAACTGTTTTATCTTGTATAATACCCAAAACATTTCGAGGTTCTTCTTATCGAAGCTGGAAATAGGTATGGTTACAGTTTTTCCAATCGTGGTTGGCGGAGATTTTCGTTCAGTTAATGGTTTCGTAACATCACCCTGAGCTTGAGTGCAGTACGAATCGACGTATGACCGAGTCTGCCTTAGTCGCTTCTAAAATCGACTAGGCAAAGCCCGAAACAGATTATTTTACGTTCAACTAAAAAGTTACATACTTCTAGGTTTGACTGAAAATATTTTAGTCAAAGGCCGACATAAGAATTTATTTCGGGTTTTGTCCAGAGGTCTTGGTCGAACCTAGGATAAACCAGTCATTCCGGGAAAAGACTGCATATCGACCTTTGACTACAACATATACACATATGGAGTCAGCAAATGTTTGGGTTTAGCTTTATCGATCATTCATATGACTAACCAACTTCCTTACATTCCATGCTGGCATATAAACGAATGTTTAATGTGTATAGTGAATTATACCTAGTTAATAATAGTTATACAAACTGGAACCAACCTAATACGTTGGCAAAATTAATTTAAGTGCACGAAACTGTTCCAAATCATGTGTCTTGTAAATGTAATATATATAATATATGGTAAAACTTCCTGAGCTATTCATCATTAATATTCACTATACAACATATTTCAGCCATTTTATACAGCTTTTTATGAATATCAATTAATTATCTCAATAGTTTCCAGGTTGCATAGACACTTTTGAATGCGCAATTAAGTTTTTTTGGATACTTGTTTCATTTTCATAGACAATATGAATCAATTTTCATAAAATATAATATGTCTATTTATTTTATGTATAGATAAAATATTTTATCACCTTATGTATGTATAGCTGTCCGTTAGTCTGGCTATAAGTCAAAAACGACTTGTCCGATTTTAATGACATTTTGTGTGCGTGTTTGAGTGGGTTCCGGAATAGATTAGATTCACAATTGGACCCGGTAGTTGGTACTACAAACGGGTCCTAGATTTTTATTTTTTCAGGGCAAGACAACGTGCAGGCCCACTAGTTGCTTATATGAATTATAATTACATAAGGGGAAGGCCATTACAATGTTATAAAGGATAGCTATATCATGATTATCTATTACATTTAACTCCTAATAATTTACGAACCAATTTTAATAAAAATTGGCAAATTTTTCTTAGTAATAGAACTAAGAAAAAATTTGCCAATTTTTATACTTTTATTCCAGTATAATAAGTAGTATTATCTATAGTTTAACAAAATGTGTAAGTGTCTGAAGCTTCCGTTCACGAAGCTTTTGCAATTGTTATTTATGAATATGAAAAGAAACTGACTTCATGATAAACGATTGGACAAACCTTTTTTCATATTATTTTCCCTATTTTGTTTTTTTTAAATCTTTTATAAATTTTAACATAGATAATATATGTGAGATTGGTATGTACATCAAATTTCACATTGTGTTACAGATATCACATTAGCCAGCTGTGCGCGGATCAAATAACAGAATTCTTGATAAATCAAAGGTCGTTTAACGAGTCAAAATATAACGATTCTTATTTTATATACATGGAGCACATTTTACGCCAATGATTCTTAAAGTAGGCTGAGCTGGTTTGGACGCAGTTCTACGTCTGTTGAACATATTAGGAAATAATACTGTTATCTAATCTTGTGGCTGAGTCACGATGGTTAACTATTAGAAGTATAGAGCAGTCGTGAAGACTGTCGAAATGTAAAATATCCACCAGGAATGAATCTGTAGATTGACGGCCTCTGTGGTTGAGCGGGCTAAGCCTTTGTCGGCCTAATTTGAGGATATACAATATGTATGTTTGTCTGTCGATTATTGTAAGTCTCTAGAGACCACGGGCCATAAAAATGGCCCGGACTTTTGGAGGGCTTGCGTGGGGCCATGGGAAGGCCAACACGCAGAGGCCACTAGAAAAATTTAATGTAAATATGGCATGACACTGACCGGCGATTGTCTCTGTCTTTTATATTTATTATTATTATTATAATATATATAATAATTATTATTATTATTAAAAGTTTTATATGGTTAATTATGAGCTAGTATTAATCATTCAAGCTATTAAGAATTCACACTAAAACATGAATACATAAGTAGCTTTGTTATTTTTCAAGACTGAACGCAATGACAACGATAAAACAAGCCACTAAGCAGTTCTTGATGAAATTTGGCAATAAGGTAGATTGTGTCCTAAACAGATCATAGGCTACATTTTGATTCAAAACAATCTTGAAGACAAAACGGGAGATGAATTTGTAGGGAGTTAGGAAATGTAATTAGGCTTTTGATAAGAAATAGGTGTTTTAACTTTAATTATTTCTTTTTAATTTTCGAGGGGTGTAAAGTAGGAGATTAAAATAATAATAATAATATATATAATAATAATGCATATTGTTATAATTACTACGTGCTAACAACGGCGAAGGAAAACATAATGATGAAACCTGCACATTGAGATAACCAATGTGTCAAATCTGCCAGGTTGCCTTGGACAAGCGTGGCGGGTATACTGTCCTTTCACCTATAAGGGCAGGCCCGAGCCCAGCAGTGGGACGTTTACGGGCTGTTATTATTATTAAGGAAATGGCAATAATATTTAGGCTTTTGATAATAAATAGGAGTAAGTAGGGGATTAAAATTATGGAGTCCAATTATTTTCTTTATTAACCCATTCTGGCTGGAGAAAAATATATAAATAAAATTCCTACCCGTCTTTTTTAGTTCATCAAAATAGCAAAAAAAATAATTAAATAATAAATGCAGTCAAAGTAGTGTGTAAAAGCTAGTATACTATGTCTTAGAGTCTGAAGATGCTCATCTCACAAACTATATTAATGCGCTTTGAACATTTTATTGTTTATTAAGCAGCATTTTGCTGTTGATAAGCTACTTACTATCTTGTGCCCACAGATTCAACAAGGAACGAAGGAGTTCTGGTGCCGGAAAGACCTCAGGAGGTCGGAAAGGAGGTGGTTCTAGTCTTTAATTACATCTCAGGATACAGTACTACTTAATACACAATAATATTAATAAGCTATATACAATTAAACTAAGAGTATATAGTTCTGAAAAACTTAATTTATTCATACGTAGTATGTAAGTTACTTACAAGTAACTGGTAGTTACTTAATTATATTATCCTGAACATAAGCATTGTGGTTATGCATTAAAGAATTTTAGTTTCTTTCCGAGTGATTTATTATTCATCTTGACAGTAGAATAAATTCTATATCTTATAAACAATTTCTTAAAATATTCTAATGGAAAACAAGGGCACGGCATCCGAAACGAATCAGTTGCAATACTATTGTAAAATTCATTTGCCATATTCCTTATTGAATTATTTTTGGAAAAATATTCACAGTAACGTTTATCAAGTAAATTAACAAATTCTATAACAGCATCTAGAGGCGGAGATTTAAATTCATCTATAAGTTTATTAAGGAGATCTGAATTTGTTTTACCAGGCATATATTTTGAGGCGACCTCTTGAACGTTTACCCATCTTTTGGCGTATAACCTTATCAAATTACATTCGTGGCATTCTGTACATTTCGAAAATATATAGCACGCAACAAAATAATTGTCGTTCTCTAACGGTGCCTTAAAAGTCTGATAATCCATCGTTCCTACTGCAAGTGACTTCACTACTGTGAAATCTTGTGTATTATCATTTAGATTTAATTTACCTGTGTTGAAATTTGATATGTCTGTGATTAAATTCCTACTTCTCATTATAGTTTTAAGACTGACATGTACTGGCTTTTTCATAATTTTAAGGAGGAACATTTTGTTGAAAATCTTGCTGAATGTTCGGCCAGTTGGTTTTTTAGAACTAATTAGCAATAGTTTATTTTTAAAATTTCTAATTATGTCCAAGTTTAGGCGTCTGGTTAATAAATATCTGATATTACTATTTTCTTTTAACTCTTTGAATAGTAACATTATCGAAATAATGGTAGTTTGGAACCCAGTAATATAGGTCATATTTTCTGTAACATCTTCTTCTGTATTAACGTTTAATACTCTCAAGTGCTTTAATAACTTTAACATTTCAAATAAAAAATCATTTTGAAAATTTTCACCACGGTAAGCTTTTGAAAATGTTTGTCTTGATAACAATGTATTAGAATTTAATAAATCGAATAAATTCGTCATGGTCTGAGTCAAATAAGAATTGGTTAAAATATTATTTTCTCTGATGTCTTCTACGTCATAAAGAAATTTATACGTTTCCATTTTGTCGCGGAAACATTTCATCATATTTGGCACGTCATATACAAGATAAATCCTTTTAAAGTTAATAGTAAACATTTTTTCAAACTCTGGCACAGTATTCGCAAAATTTTGTTTAGTAATACAAAGACGTATAATGAGACCCAAATCCGACAGAGATCGAACTACGTTCATGATCCATGTAACTAATCCAGTGCTCTTTTTCCAAGCAGCTACTAAAGAATACGAGACAAGTTGACTCCAGTTTAATACGATACCTCGGACCACTATAACGACAGCATAATTAGCGACAGTTGATTTTTGGACTCCATTTGCTTCTTCTAATCCAATTATCCTATCATGTGTAATGTCATAAAACAATTTCTTTTTAAGAGCTACAACATCAATACAAATGCTGCATATTTTTTCGTGCTCTGACATCTTGTTTACTTTCATTCTTAAAGCATTCAATGCATTTCCGCTAAAGTTTGAGCCAACTGGTTTTATACATTTTTGTAATACCGTTACAGGTGGCAATGTTAATATGTTTTGAAGAAATCTATATGCTCTTGGTCCAGTATAATATAAATGCAATGCAAACCAAGTGTGTGAAAACCTTTTTAAACTTATATCAGTACATTTTGAATCTAAATCGTTTTGCCATTTGATTAATTGTGTAATAAATTGCGATATCCCTTTAAAAGAATGTTGGTTGCTTAACGTTAAAAACTCTTCTAATGTTGCACAGTCTACATATTTTTGAGATTCAACATCTGACGTTGGATTCTCCAAAGAAAGATTATCATGGAATTTGCTTTCAGAATCTTGTTTAAGCATATTGTGTAAGCAATTTTCAGTTGACATAGTAATTTCTGTACAATTTGTATCCATAAAATCAACCGGTGGTTTTCCATTACCTTCGGAATCTTTTTTTGGTATATCGATATCAGTGTGAAAAATATTTGGAGGATTTTGTCCAATAAGCACAGTTTCTGATATATCGATTGCATATTCTATTGGCTCTTCTTTAACTTTGTTTAAATTATACGGTGCTTCAGATTTCTTAACACATTGACCAATATCTTTATTGTCAATAAAATCAGATTCCAGTTTTTCAACTTCGATTTCTACTAACTGTTTGTTATCTTGGTTTGAACTATACTGTACTATCGAATTTTCATAGTGTTGATCCGTATTATTATTACTTATCGAATCGGTTTCTTGTGTTTCCATTTTAAATTCTACTGGGATTACATTTAAAATATTATTCGTTTCTGAACCTAAAGGGTTCAATGTTGGCGCAGCAATACAACTCACTTCCATTGACAGTTTTAGATCTTCATTTGAACCAAATCTTGACGTAGATTCTTTAAAATTCAATGTCGGTATAGCATTGGGAGTTAAACTTTTTGTCTTCTTTGGGCTATTAATAATATATTTCTCTTCAAAATGTCGTTCACAAATCATGTAATCCTTTTGTGTAAAATATGCATTGTTTTTTCCCATCAAGTCGTTTCTCTCAATAGTTCCCAGCCACTGCTTCCGTCTAAAATAAAAATAAGATAAATGAAAATGGACAAAACTAATTGTAGTAAGCGTAATACATAATACATCGGCTAACAGTTGGTACAAAATCATATTATCAAAAATAAATTATTGACATGTAGATAAAATGACTTGCAAATACCTACCTTTGCTCGTTGCGAGGAAACGAAAAAAGAGTAGTCTGGCTGTTTTTATATTTGATATGACACAAAATGCAAGACATGTTTAAATGAAACTGGTGTTAAATACTACTCTAAAATAAAACTATTTATTATTGGTAAATTCAATTAATATAATATGATTTATTTATTATATTTATTTGTAGAACTTTTATTAGAGATAGCTGACGCATGGACGTACGACCAAGCGCGCTTCGTTGCCACTACTGAACTCGGGTGTCAGAAGAGCATCGCCGCAACTCGCATCGCACCGCTAGGCGCTACGTGTACTGAACTTACTGAAGTCAGTGATTCCAGATTGATAAAATTAAAACAAATACATAATTATATACTGTCAAGCAGCCGTAAAAAATACAATAATAAATTCAAACCATGTTAAATTACATTCATAGTTTTCACAGTTTACTATAAGACCTTTTGTGTATACTACAGAAACGACAAATTGAATTAATATCACGTTTAAAATTGTCAAAACGTCGTTTTACATTATTCAGTGTTTAATGTAAAAAAAATCATTTTAGGGGTAAAGGTGATACGTGTAACTCAGTACCCTAATAAAGGGCCTTTTCAAATTACATACAAGATCACAAAAATCTAATATGTGCACTTAGAATTACATAAACATGAATAAGGTAATAAAGGCACAAAACTTAAAACTACACTCACCGCGATTATGGTGCCATAGACAACATTCACCAGAAATAGCGACAATGCTGCGCGACGCAGCATTGTTCTAGAACTTTGATTATATAAATAATCAGTTCTAGAATTGTATTTTACAAATAACCAAATCGAATAAATTGTAGCACACTCATAATATAAAAACGAAACAATAGAAATGAATGAATACACTAATGTGGTGTATGAGTTGAAGAGTATCCGACTAATAAAATCAATATAGCTAAAGTGTAAATATAAAACTGTGTAAGTTATTTTCATGTTGTTGAGTAGACGTAATTGGTAGTAAATATGAATTCATTAGCATGCGTATTTTCTATTGCAAGTTTAAATAGCGCCATCTAGCCTACGTATAATGCAATGTGTTATCGTTGTCGACAGTTTTTGTCCTAGATACCTAACTAAAATCCGCTACTTACACGAGTATTTTGATTCTGAATTTGGAGTTCTGTTTATATTTTAGACTAGCACATTCTTTCACCCATGAAAGAGTCCTAGGAATGACAATAGCCTAGTCTAAAGCTCCTATATATTATATTTCTAACATTGGCTAGAGGGCGCTACAAGTCATCTCTGTCGTTTTTTGATATGACACTGATAAAATTTTCAAGTAATGTTTTGTTTTCGAATTAGAACAGAATAATAAATTTTTACAAATAACACATGCTTAATATAACCATGATTTGCTACTAGCGACATCTGGCGTAGTAAATGACAATCACGACCAGAACCTTCGCAGCAGCACTATAAAGGACTAAAATATATTATTCCTAGCATTTTTCTTCCATGGTTTAACAGAAATAAACTAATTAATGTTTAAAAACATGTGTATTATAACACTTATTATCTTATGTATTAAATTTCTTCACTACTGATAATGTTGTTGTGATATATTTACCTATTTACAAGTCGTAAATATGGCGTAATAACTACTCTATTATTATAAACAAAAATATTTGAAACATATTAAATGACTTTTCTGTAGTGGAAACCATAGAAGGAGGATACTCGGAATGACAAGCGCCCTGTAAAAAATGTAACTAATAGTTCGTAAATCCCACGTGACTAGATGGCGCACCAAGTCGTTATATTCTAGCTTGGTACTTTAATTTAAAACATATTTGTTAGACCAAAATCAAAAAGTTAGTTTTGCCAGTTTTACGTTTATTTGTACGGTATCGGACTAAATCAATAAGTTCCCACGAGTGTCACATGCAGACGTGAGACAACGACGACTTGATACTAGCGAAATCTAACTCACAAGATGAAACTAACCAATGGATTGGTTAGTTTTAAAATACTTTAAAGTGCTATCTGGAGGTAGCACTTTAAAGTATTTTGTCATTCCCAATGCTCCTCTTATATTGTGAAAACGTTAGAACAATAATATAAATAATTAAAGGTGTAAACACCGTGCTAAATGAACTAGCTATAAATTATTTTCACTGACGGCGTTGAAAAGCTCTGAAAAAAATGTATATGCAATGTGCTGTCGTACATTACATAGTTATTTACAAGGTTGCCACTACTTTAAAGCCAGGCAGTATGTATACACATTGTCCTACTTTAAGAACAAAGATCATAAATAATATGTAACTATTTTAAGGGCCGATTTTCAATCACCAGACAAAAGTTATTCATAGTATAATAAAGTATTATACGTAATATGGAAAAATGTAAAGTGTCAGTTGCATGAATAAAACAGTTGAATGGTTTTACTTTTGAATTCACTCAGGATATAATTTATTCGACTGATAACTTTTATCTGGTGATTGAAAAATCGGCCCTAAATGTTGTAACATAAATAGAGCAAAATTTAAGAGAACATAATAATATCAATTATATATATAGTGTGACTGGTCGAAAACAATAGACGCCGACGAGACTTTTTTACTTTATATGAAAAAAACCGCTATTATTCGGAGTTTATTTTAGCAACCGAATTTTAATTATGCGACTTGCGTCTAATTATCACTCCGTAGCGAACTCTGAATGTCAACTATCACACCCAGATTCTCAAGACGCCTGTGTAAAATATGCCTGTAAATCTGACAAGTATGAAACCATAATCTTTTTTTGTCTATTGTTATTTCTACACATATGCGAAACAACGGATAACGTGCACACGCATCGACCTCTCCCTATAATCCCACACCCAGTAAACGAATTGTCAACTTTTTTATGTATCGAAAAAACAGGTTCATATAGGGACTATGAGGATACGACCCGATGCACGAAAATGCCGATTACCAAAGCATTGTTGGTGGTTTTTTGTCTGTAGACAAAAAATAGGCCATTCTGTTCAAAATGCTTTGTGTATTGTAATTATGAGTAAGAATAACTTTGGGAACCTCCTTTATTACAAAGGGGAGTTTTTCTACACGGGTAACGACCGCGGCAGGTGGTACATAAATATGGTACAGATAAATAAATGACACGAAAAAAGTAAAGGAACGAGGCGTGCAAACAATCCAATGTCAAATAGAGGACGTCCATACAATCGAATTGCACGAAACGATTAGTTTAAAATATACCTAATTTAAATTAGTTCACATTGGGTTGAGATTGCCTTGGTTCTTACTTTACTACTGTAGTAATAATATTACTTAGTTTTATTTCAGAGTGAAACTTTAACTATAACCGTTAGACCATTATGTATCTATAACTAACGAAAAACCATGACATAATATTTTTGTCAGCCAGACAGCATTTAACCTATGGGCCTTCAGAGCCAGAGCCACCATGACATGGGAAATTATCAATATTAAGTTTATTACAGCCATCTTGATTATTTACCTATTGATTACTTAATAATTAAAGTTCGAAAACATATACATATATTAGATTGAGATTAAAATCAACATTGATGAATAATATTTATAAACGCTAATCTTCACTATTACTGTACTGCCCGTATCTCGACATGTAGGTATTATACGCAGTAAATGCAATAAAGTTTAAAGGCCCCATTTTTGTATTCCTGGGGCGGACCCATTAATATAATGAAGGCACAGCGGCATCATATCACGTCCGTAGCAGTGCCCACGTCCGCATGTGCCACAAAAGGAATGCTTACTATTATTATTACAATAAAAAAAACCTGACACTACCTATATATTTTTTGTGCGGCATCCAGGTAGCGCTACAAAAACAACTTGAGCGGGAGTGGTGGGTAAAACCGGTCTTGTAGCAGAAAAACACTTAATAAAAGCAAGCATAAATCATGCGGGTTCATGACAGGGACCCGTTTGCTGCGCTCGTCTTGACTTCAGTCGACTTAATTACTAATAAGCCTTCAATCAAGGTCAATTTTTAAGAGCGACTCGGATCTAATTTATAACCCGCTCTTGATCTACTCAATAATAAATATAAGAATATATAGTTGGTACATATTTTTGTTATAAACTACACAACAACCCAAATCATAATTTACTGGTATAAATAAGGGTTATGAAAACTTTTACCGAATACTTTCTTCAAAAGCAAAAGTAATCTAAAAGCACAATGCAAAACAATAAATAAATATTTATATAATAAACAAACCCCCAAAGACCAATTATGAGATTAAAATATTTGGAAAATTAGTAAAGTAGGTAATAATAAAACAATGAGATGTGGCTATTGTGTAAATTTAAAAACAATAATTTCTCATTAGACGAGTGGTGCGAACACGCCATTGTTCTTCGGGTGGAATAACGGACCGTGTCGGATTTACGTCAACGTCAACAGCTATACAGAGCCACGACCTTTGGAGTTTGTGAGTTAATGTGCAATGACAAAAGAATACTTTCTTCAATAGCAATAGCAAACTGTAAAGCCCTAGTCTGGTATAAAATTGAATAAACTGTTTCAAGCATATCTGAATTTTATAGTTAAATATTACGAAGTATTTTACTGACATCGCGATGATATAAAAAAGATACAACTATGTAACAAAATATCTTAATTATTTGTTGTGTAATTTTATCTATCGTATACGGGTAGAACATTAACGAGTGGAGTGGAACAGCAGGGTCATTGGCCGTCAGACCTCGGACCAATTCGCGACATGAGATTGAATAATAAGTTGATTGCGAGCCCGGCCCAAGGCCGGCAGCCATTACAGCGCTGCGCGTGGCTCGGCGGCCATTTTGAATAGAGTGCACCCTTCTGATCTGAGTGATCGGACATTAATCCCTTTTAAATTTAATAATCCACAGATTACTTATTATATTATATTATATATACATACTTAATGACTTACATTTAAGTTCAGTTAAATAGTTCAATTATCGAAGTAAATGTATTTTTACAGTGTCCAGTAGTGATGATAAATTAATAGAAGATCAAGATTTGTACTTGCTCATGTCTTAGGCAGATTTACGATAAATGTGTCAGTTAGCAAGTATAGATTCTGGTTCAAATCTACATAGATGTGTAATTTGAATATTGAAATATGTGTTTGGCACATATTTATTCTCTTAAATGATGGTTGATTCATGAAACAAATAACCCTGAAACCCGTCCTAAATGTTTTCAAGACTATTTATTACTTTTCGTTTCCGTATTGCTATATTGCAACCCATAGGATTTAAAATTCTAACTTTAAGTTTGAGTATGTATACTATTATGTAAGATACTTTAAATATACCTTGTTATATGAGATTAAAACATAATTACTTACTTCAACATCTCATCATTAAATCAAGGTCAACACTTAATAGACAAGTTTGATTTGCATTAAATAAAACAGTTATGAATGTAACCTTAGTATTTCTGTATTTTATAGGTGTAGTTATGGAAATATCGCCAATAATTTTAAGGATAAAATAAAGCAAGCGGTGTATAACTAGATTACGATATCTTCTAGTTTCAGGTTCTAAAAAAACGCTGAGATGTGCTGATGCCTTTCTTATCATATAAGGAAGTTATAGACATCATTAGATACTATAAAGCCACAATGTTTCACGAAATGAGAAAGCTAGGAAAGCGTCCTTGCACTATAAGAAACATATGAGTAGTATAAGATATAACAAACACACTATACATTCAATTCATCTAGCAACTCACTCGTGTATCGTGAACTATTGTATTAAGTCAACAATAATATATTACCTACGAGAAACCATTCTTAATATCTTAAGTTTGTTTGGATGACTGTTTTTGGCTTGGAAACATGCAACAACTTGGAGTACATGTACTAAATATAATAGGAATGAACACAGGATAGTTTTAGTTAGGGAAAAAGATATATTTTCGCGTAAAACCCGCGTGAAAATTTCATGTTATAAATAAGTTTTTATGTTTGTATTGTAAACAAGTCACTTTTATCATTCCTTCTCTTTAAAAGGACATTGGTTCGATTAAGCCTCAATTCAAAAACAAATAATAAATTATTATCACGAATAGGAATCATTTAATCGTTGCCAGAAATCTCTTTAATGAATAAATATTACGAGCTATAAATACAAGCGTGACGAGTCTGTTGTGATAATTATTTCGTGGAATGGCAATTAAGCCAGTTCCTCGAGTATTAGCCGAGTCATGTTACGTAAACCCACTATCGCAGTCTAATATAACACTATTTTATACTATTACATTTTCACAATTATTTGACCCAATTTTAGAAACAAATATTATATCATTCTTAAAGATTCTAAATTTTATCACACATTTTTTTATCAAAGCACTGCTGTTAAAAATCAATTATATTTTTTCAGAAGATAGGTACTTACAATTTATTGTAGTTACTTAATACAGAATTACATGTGTTTATTTTTAATACCACGTTAAGAAGTGAAAAAAATGACCTGTGGTGCCATCTAGCCAAGTAGGGTTTTAGTCTAGACGATTGTTATTCCCAGTATTTTTCTTCTATGGATATATGTTATTGAAGTAAGTATATGCGATGCTGGACAAACAAAAATTATGACAAAATATTGTACAATAAATTTTTGGCCACGTGTGGAGAGCAAGTAGGTAAACTATGTAACATAACTATGTAACATAACTTGGACATAAAATAACACGAATTTTCTTATAATATTAATATTTATTTTACAATTGATGACATGCGATCTTATTCATAGTAAGTTTGAACGTTTTTTTATAGTTCTTAAAGAAGCGTTCAAACTTACTCTAACTCTCTGTGAATAAGACCGTTATTCTTTAAACATTCAGTTTTACCTGTTTACTCTTATAAGGAAAATAACCTTAACATAATAATATGTTAAAAACGATCGAGTTATTTATGAATTTACTACTGCACCAACGGCCATGAGCGTCAATCAGCACAATTATCAATTTAATGCGTAAGCGCACAATTAGGTTACGTAATATTCCCGTGCGTGTGGCCATCTTGCCTAAGGACCAGGTAAGTTAACTTCGAATATACTCCTTTTTGATTTTTATACTTCTATAATCTATAAGGAAAATTAGGATTTATTTACATATTATAATAAAATAATATACGTGTTTTTAAATTAGGTTTTAGTTATTAATGTTGATTCTCCAGTCATTTATGCGAACTTTATAGCATGATGGAACAAACGCTAAGGCAACTAACTAATTATGATAAACTAGTGGTCGAAATTCGACCATAATTAATTTAAATTATAAGTTTGAACATTATGAAGGTTCTGTTGTCAAAGACTATACTTCTATAATCACAGATTTCGCCAAGGCTACACTGTTAATTTGACTTTAACTATAAACAAAAGAGTATAATGCGTGTGTGTGTCAAATATATGGTAGTGTGTATGATTTTTAAAAATTAATTTAATGTACTTTTTATGCATAATTAAAAAAAAATAGCATTCTGCACTCCTTCTCTATATAAACTATAAGTGTGCGAAATTTCATACTCCTTCCTCCGTCCGCGCAATTTTCGTAAAAAGGGGTACAAAGTTTTTGCTTCACGTATTAATATAATCATGATTTTTCATGCACAATAAATCAATACGAAGCCTCCTTCTGTAGCTAATCTGTAGATGTAAATATTTTTTGTGCGAAAAACATTGGTATAATTATAGTTAAGAAATTACGCCTATCACCTGATACATTGCTGCTTCATAATATCAGCATCAGCTAGCGTTAACAAAGATTACAGAGATAACCAGGATTACGAAAATGACAAGCTGTTTGTAAGAGAACTAAGCCTTTGGTACGTTATAAAGAAATGTATTACAAAGAAGTCTATTTACAAAATCTATTCGAACTGGAAGCAACATTCCAATCCAATTAGCGGCTCTTTTCAACCCATGGTACACAAAACAAAACAACCAAGCACCTAACTATTTTAACATGCAATAAAAGCGACCGCAAACGAACAGGTTCCAGAAAAAGGTTCGTGATAAATTCTTCTAGGAACCGATTAAGATTCGACAGCAAAATACCCTTTAGAAAAGGCACCATGAATCTTCCCTGAGCGGCGATTGGAGAGGTCTGAATGTGTGTGATTATACAGATAGGACCAGCATACCTCGCCCTACTCGTATTTTATATAACCAGTCGGTGAAACCGGTTCCATTCGAGCGTGCCTTTTACTGAGGGCAAATAAAAGTCATAACGGAGCGAGAGTAGCCATTGGTATGGTAATTGTGTAAGGAATGCATTTGCGTCAACATGTGAAAAATAACCGACCTACGGTGGTCCAATCATCAAATGGTCTGTTAACGATGATATTATGTAGTTTGTGATATTCCACAAACTTATGCATACATCCAAGATACAAATAATATTCTCTTAAAGTTGTTAAGAGGCTATGTAGACCTGATTCAAATCGGTGTTTCAGAAAATTAACCCCGCACGGCCGATATTTACTTCGATGGAACAGCGCCTAATAAAACTTTGAGAGTGGCGAAATATTGCAACTGAACATACCTACGCGCACCGCGTCCATACCAACTTGATTCAATTTATTTCATTCTAAGGCTGACGAGCACGAGAGCGAGACAAAATATCCTAAAGTGAGACAGATCGTTTATATGCTTAATGGGTATTGAAATTTTAACATAACTTCCTAAGCGACTTTAGCTCAACGGTTTACTGAGCGCAATAGTAACTAGGAAGTACAGGGTTCGAACTCCTCCTCCTCAGGCTGTACGTATCTTTTTATTTTTCAACAATTTTTTAGATATGTAAACTTTATTAAAATGATGTAATTGTATTATGGAACAACAATGAATCCATATATAGGTATATATTAATATAAATGCGAAAGTAACTCTGTCTGTCTGTCTGTTCCGTTTTCACGGAAAAACTAGTGGACCGATTTGGCTGAAAATCAGTATATATATATTCGATGCCGAGAATGAACATAGGATGCATTTTATTCCGGAAAATGGGATAGTTTCCGAGATAAAAATATATTTGTCTTTCTGTTTTTTTTACTTTTACGGAAAAAACTATTACACCGATTTGGCTGAAATTCGGTATATATGTAATTTAATAATGATGGTGGACAAGGGATACTTTTCATCCCGGATAGTGGGATAGATGTATGTAAAGGTTATCTCAGAAAGTAGAACAGGTTTTTTTTCAGTCATTTCGGTCATTTCGTTCGGTCAAATATATTTTCATCCCGGAAACTATCTCATTTTTCGGGATGAAAAGTATCTGTGGACCACCCTCGGTATTAAAATTACACATGTACCCAGTTTCATCCAAATCGGTTCAAAAGTCTTTCCATAAAAGAATAAAAAAACAGAAAGACAAATATACTTTTGATTTTTTTTTCGCGGAACCCTAAAAACGTGCCCTAAGTTACTTCCTATAAGGTCAGCTATCTGCCAATGAAAATTACGTCAAAATCGATCCAGCTGTTTCAGAGATTAGCCGGAACATTCAGACAGACAGACAAAAATTCTAAAAATAGCATTTTCGAAATCTCCTGGTCCGATTTTTAGTTTTTATTTTGAGATCACAAACAGGCACTTCACTTTTATTTATCTGTATAGATAAGAACTATAAAGTAATAATAGATAAAACATAACAGGGCTAAATAAAAAAATAGTTAGAAAAGGAAAATGGAGCGAGCCCTCTAATTTGAACTATGAACTCTGATCTTCATAATTCTAATTGGACCTACTTATGCAAAAAAGAACCAATCGCAAACATGCTAAAATTGGGTTAAGGATGCAGAAGGCTTTCAAAATACACCTTCTATCGACTCAATAACAATCATAACGATCTGACTACATTTACAGAATAAAACATTTTTATCATAAAGTTGCTAACCCACAAAACAACAAGATACAAGACAAGAGTATAATAAACTAACAAGAACCATGACCCATGGTAATCCAAAAACCTAAAAGGTTTACAATTTTTATTTTTTCATAAAGGATCAGACTGCATGGTTCCTTGTATTATTTTTAATTTTTATCTATCAAATAGAACCATGCCGGTTGGTTCTTATTTGCGCATTGAAAATCAAATAATCCTATATTTTCACAAAGACTCATATTACTTGGTTTCTTATTGAAATAATTATTTTTATAACATCTAAGTAATCATAAGTAAGTGTCCTTTGAATCTGTGTTGTTAAATAACTTTCTTGATATAGTTATTTATGCAGTCAATGATAGCTACATAGGCTGTGGGATTTATTACTTTTTTAATTTAATTTATTTTGTCTCAAAAGACATACATCTTGTGGACTATTTATTGTATGTGGAACTTTTACCAACTAAACTAAATAAATAAAAACTAGTAAACTAAATAATAACTACTAAACTAAATAAAAAAAAACTTTTACCAACTAATTTGGTGACTAAATAATATTGGCGATTGCAACGGCAACATTACGTGAAAAATCGGCATCGCAGAATGGAACGCTGTTGTTTCTGTGATGTGACTTCTTTGGCAAATAAAATTACTACCTACTATTTTATGTCCAACCATGAAGAGAGTGAATATAAGAATACAGAATATGATATCTAGCTGTCTGAATCAGTCTGATAATGAAGATAATGACAGACAAGGTATGTAAATCTTATTTTGAGGTTACTAAAGTTTAAGTTGTTTCATAAAACTTTTTTCTCATTTTTTTAATAGTACAATTAAATATTTATTTATAGAAAATGAAGTTTATAATAGTTTAAACATAACACAATTAACATCCTTAATTAGAAATCAATTTTCATATCAAAAATCAGTATGTTATGTAATATTTAAAAAATTTAAATGTTGAAATTTATTACTTTTCTGATTGTGTTTTTTAAAAATTAATATTGTTATGAAAAACTATATTATTAAAAGAAATATGTCTTTTTTTAAAGAAATATAAATAAACAAATGAGTTATTCTTTTATTTTTCCATCAAACTATGCCAACGTAATAACTAAACCAACCCACACACAAATAATTTTACTAAAAAGAACCATCGAGGTTTTTGTTTGATTATTATGTAATTTGAAATTATTTACATTAAAATTGTTCTTGAATATATAGGACAAAATATAATATACATTGTTTGTAAATAAATTGTTTCCAAAATATAGACACATTTTTTTGAATGTAAAATTTTAATAAAAACGGCTTTTTCTTAAAACTGTTAGTATGTGGGTTGGTTCCATTTTGCACTTATGCAAAATGGAACCAATTATCCACGTGTCTACATCATTTCTATTGAGAAACATAGAAGGCGCTTTCGACTTTTAATGTTACCGGTAAGATTGATTTAAATACATTTTATTGTCAATAGTAGAAAAGTCCAGATGAAATGAAATATAAAAATATAGAAAAGTATTTTTATTGCGTTTTATAAAATTATTTAAGAAGAGAAAAAGACCATTTTATCAACTTTGATATAAAAATAAAAAATTCTACTAGATCAAGTGAAGCTAGTAGGGTTCGAACGCACACAGATCGATTTAGACCAGTCCTCTACCGTATACGCCAAATAAGTACTGCTCGAACGGCTCGAAATTCAGGTTATTATTGCTCCTTCATTTCTTTAAAATTTAATTTCGAATACTACGCTCGAGGAAAGCGACGCGTGTACACAGCATCAAGTCATCCGGCGTATTGATAAATTCCATACATTGGGACCGGCAAGCGTGATTTTTGAAGTCATTTATAATAAAATAATTAATTACTTGCAAATTTTCTAAGTAACCGGATAAAAAAACTCTAATGATTATATTTCTTATAATATGATATGTTACTTATTATTTATTTTAGCGATGTACGATTAATAGTAATAAGATTTGTAATAGTAATAACACAAGATTGAAGAACACGTTTAGAAGTTACTTTACAATTATTTTCTATCGAGAAAATTTATCGAAAATCCGTTTTGAATACATGGGGTACCTCAGAAATATGATCAAGATTGACATATATTTTTTTCACCGCAATAAAGTATGCATAATTACTGTAACAAGGGCTGAGAAAACAATCAAAAAACGCTTTTTGTGTGTTGTCTCGCTGTTAAAACTTGATTGTACGGCGATTGTAATATGAGTCTCATTAAAACTGTGTGTCATATAAAATTAGTGTCAACGTGAAAATCGTCAAATCGGTTTTAATCTTATCAATTATTTTCGCTGGCGTACGTTCCGGTTACGTTTTTATACGGTAATTATATCAACTTCTATGAGAAAAGCCTGACAAAAGTATGATATATTTAACTAGTTTCAAACTAGTGTCAAACCCTAGGCAGCAGCTTTATTTGACTTACACAAAAACTTAATTCGGTTTTTTATATAATAATAACAAAGAAATTAAGTATATATATCATATAGTATAGTCCAGTTTACACTAGGGGTCACCAATTAGTTTCGCTCGGGGTCCGTTTTAAGAAATTAAATGACCATAGCGGTCCGCACAACATTTTATAGAAAAATATATTTATTAAACACATGTAATTACGGAAATTACAAAAGTATTTTTTTTACATATCAATGAGAAAAATGTTATTTTTTGTTGCGGACTATCTGTCTGAAGTTTGGAGTTAAAATGGTGCAAGCTATTGACATTAAATCCTAGAGATGTTCATCAGTAAGTCGAGATCTAAATTTATTATAAATGAAGTTCATCTTCATCTCATTTTGATTAAATTACGTACTCTGTAGTGCAAGTTGCTGTGTTCTCGCGGCCACCACAAAATGGGTCGGCGGTCCGGATGCGGACCGCGGTCCGCCATTTGGTGACCCCTGGTCTACACAACTGCCCAGCAAAACATAGAGGCGAGTCGAAGCCAACCTGATTTAAAGTAATACAGTGAATGACATGTTGTTTATAACAACGTAGATATTTGTTAGTGAATTGCAAAAACGCGATTGCAGCGGTATCTATTTGGCTAATCCGTCTATTCTAAGAGAACGACTTCATTTATCGGGATAAAATGTATCCTAAGTGTTAACTTGGGTTATAAGCCAGCACTATGTCGAGTTTCATTTATATACGTTCAGTAATTTCAAAAGAAGATGCGATCGCAGCACCATATTTTTCGCTATTTTCATTTATCCCGTGGAAACGACGTCATTTATCGGGATAAAAGTATCCTTAGTTACGCCCCGGGGATATAAGCTAGCTCTATGTCGAGTGTCATTTAAATCGGTCCAGTAGTTTTCACATGATGCTCTAACAGACAGATAGACAAAAATTCTAAAAATTGCATTTTCGGAAACTCCTGGTCTGAATTTGACCCTGGACTTTTTTACATTTTTAAACGCTTTGAACAAGCTCGAACCATTTACAAATTTATTTAAGTATAGTGTTTATATTTCGTATTGCAATATGTACATATATCATATCTCATGACAACCTGCCCATTCTGCTCCGCTCGCGCGAATTTTCAACTGCTTGCCCCGTAAACACCTTGCAAATTTCCGGAATAACAACGCGTGTCCTTATCCATCCCCTTTTTATGTACATAATTATGTAAATACTGAATTTTAAGATAATCAGATCATTCCTAGTTCCTAAAGCTGTGAAGGAAGAACAAAAATACTAAGATTATAAGCTAAAGGCCTCCCTTTTTGTGTATGTAGTAGTAATTTTAGACATGTGTTAAGTTGATATTAGACGGTTCACTTCTGTCTTTCAATTTGGATGAATCAATTAACGCGATTCATAGATTTGAATCACTAAATGTCATTGAATATTGTCATGTCCTTTCAGTTCTGAAAATTGTTTCAATTTGGTTGATTTGTCTAATATCAGCATTACTTAACAAAAATTAAAATCATTCTTATTGTTTAATTTTATATTGCAATAGTTTCTTGCGCTGATTCCAGCCAGTTTACATACAAGGAGCGATTTCTTGTTAACCTTGAATATATATTTTTTTCTCGAATGTGTCCAGCAAATAAACTCACAATCTTACTATCAACGATCACGGTTATTGTAATTTAAGGAATATAAATACCTTTTACTGCCTAATAATTCTTTAAATTAAGGTAATATAAGTAATTACCTACTAAGAATTATTTTCCCAGAAACTTTGCAAATAACTGTAAGAAGAATGATCAAAAACGATTTATTTTTCCATACAAGTACAGAATACAAATTAAGAAATATTCTTTTTTCTTTTTATATATGACTTTGTATGATTTGTATACCTAACTAGACTCAAGCAAGTTTATTCCTGAATATTCATGTTTTTTTTATAAAGATCGCACATGCTTATGTACATTGATTCCTTTTCATCCCTCGGTTACACTGTATCGTGGTCATCCCTAAATCACACCACACCATTCATTATATAGCAACACGTATACCTATATAATACTCATTCCTGCCTGCCTTATAATTTTCTTTATATAATGAATATATTAGTTTTTAAGAAATGGCAGTGTATCTACAATAGAATGATGAGTATATAGAAGACAGACATTTTATAAGGTCTATGTTTTTACCTAAATGACTACAGAACACCCATCATAAACAACTTATTTTCAAGCTTGAAGTATTTGGAGTTAAATTTTATTTTATCAAAATAATTAACAGCAAAAACGGAAACTTGTTTAAAGTTTTGATTAACATTAATTAAAGCGCAAAGTGGTAGAACCGGATTCGTAATGTACCAGTGATATTAATGACATGAACAACCATTTAAATGTTAAAAAAAGTAACATGAATGTCGACATAAAGGATTTAAACCGGATAAAATTACGGGATATTTGGAAGTGCGTTTTAAAATAATCACAGTAAAGAAGTACAAAATAAATTTAACTAAGTGAAAATGTATTGTTGCATTTCTCTATGCTCGAACACTTTAAAGAAAAATATAAAAAAGTCAAGTGGTGTAAACTGTCTGTTACTTTTCCAGGAATAGTACTCACTTTCTATAATTATGTTATAAAGGTGGCTACATGAAGTAAAAAACATATGTAAGTATGAACTTCAAAACCATTTAGAAATGTCTAATAATGTTATTTGTAAAAATAGCTAAGCTTTGTATATGTTGCGGGCAATTTGATTAATCGGGCATTAATAATATGGACCGATCATTATGAATAATGCCAAGGCCGACCCATATTAATAATGCCCGACGGCCCGTGGTTCATTTAAAAAATCATGGTCTGATATAACTTGAATTTATCACTTGGACGGGGCAATATGAATACTTCCCTATTTCTAGCCGGACAATATGATAAATTCGGTTACCTTTCCATAAGAATTATGTAAGGTTAATTCATTTAAGGGTGGGATGTAGTTATATGACACTTATTTATTATGAACAGTAAGGCGGGAGAGCGAAGCGTGGTTTTTTTTATACCTAAAATTCACTTCATATCTGAAATAATAAATAAAAGTGTTATATAATACCCTATATCTATACCCTAACCTCATTTAATAAACAAAAAAACTACAGTTCATCTGTGTTTTATTATATTGTCCAAGAAGGTAAGGTTGTCATTATTCATATTGACCGGGAAAAGTGATTAATCATGCAGTGACCGGATTTATCAAATTGCCCTTAACAACTTCGCTGCCGGCTGAAATTTCTGGTGACACGCGTATGGCCAAAATATTTTTTTAAGTCTGTTTAACTATTATGTTGCCAGACAATATAATAAATTAGCATAACTATACATAATAATTATGTTTTGTATGCAATTGATGTTATTTATCAAGTCCGCACATATGCGGGCCTGGCACAGAGAATGGAAATTTCAATCCCTATATGCCAGCCCCGCACATACGCGGAACTATTTCAATTTAAATTAATGTTTATTCATATAAAAATCTCAATTTTCTTTATTTCTAATAATCACAACATTATAGGAATACTGCACTTACATTTCTATATTTATTAGACTAAAAAATATTCCAACTTACTTTACATTTCACATTGGAATAAGTACAAGAGATCAACTTTTAAATTTGAAACAATAAATCTAACATAAATTTAACTTGTAAATCAACTATTTTAATTAAAGTTTTACATAACAAATGAAATTATATAAGTATCCAAATAAAAGAAATGTCTATAAAAATTATAAAACATTAAAAACAGTTATTTATATATGTTTATGAATGATAAATGTCATAACAGTCAAAGCAAAGGCCCGGTTTGTTTTCACACATTTCACAATGCCAAATCGAGTCTTTACGTTTTTTTGATTTAGAGCACTGGCGGCACATCTTACGTTTCAAAATGCCTTTTGGGCTTTTTTCAGTAATTTTAGCAATTTTATGTATTGGCTGGACAGCTCTGCGACTCAGGCCAGCAACGGAAGCGGAGGTTTTCTCTAGTAGCAGTTTATTTATAACTGTGAGCCGGTAATCATACAAGTTAACTTTTTCATTTTCAGAATATTTGTTGTATATTTTATACGAGTTTATAAACAACAACTGGAATGTATGGATAGCCAGTTTCAGATACCAACGAAGAGTTTTTTTTTCGCATGGATAGAATGCCAGAAGCTGATTCTGTCGATCAACACCTAAAAAAAAAACAAATAACGCTTGCATTATTATTGTTTCTCATAAAAATATGCCTGTTGCCATTTATATAGGTAATCAAATATAAAAATATTCTACATTGAATAATTACCTGACATATACTCGTTGTATTTTACTATAGGTACAGGTTTGTTTGTAGTCTGGCCCCACTTGTTTGTTACCAGCATCATTTCGCTTTCAAACTCTGTGCTGACATACATCACCGGAAGTTTGTCTTTCCATTTTCCTACTATGATTCCATCCTTGCATAGTGCCACATTTTCACCTTTCTTTAATGTTTTTTTTGATATTGCTGCAGGATTTTCTTTCAGATCTTTTCTCAGCGTACCAGTGCAGTAAGTTTGGTTGTCTAACAGTTTTTTAGCCAATGCCACGCTATTATAGTAATTATCCATGTAAATGGAGTGTCCGTTTTGTAGTTTATTTTCCAGCAATTGCATGACAACTCGTTCTGCGTGACCTTTTCCGGAAACTTCTGAGTCCTGTCGCCCTGCATATACACGGAATTTCAGTACGAGGCCGTCAGGTTCCGTCAACATATAAAGTTTTATGCCATACTTGTGCCTTTTATTTTTTATATATTGCTTGAATCGCAAAAGTCCTCTCCAAAGGACCATACTTTCGTCGAGGGTCAACTCCTTGGCAGGGTAGTAGCAAGTCTCCATTTTATTATTGAAATAGTCAATAATATACCGAATTTTGAACAAAGGATCGTTAACATTCTGAGCCTCGGAAGTGAAATGTAGGCATCTTAGTATAAGCAAGAAACGATTCCGGGCCATTTGCTCTCTGAAGATAGGTATATTAAATAATCTATCAGTCTTCCAATAGTCCTGCAGGCGGGAAAGTGGTAATGTGCCCATATGGAAAAGAAGACCCAGGAATATTCTAAATTCAGATATTGTAACGTCTTTCCATGATTTGACTCTGGAGTGTTTGGCCGTCGAGATTTGTATTAAATTAGCAGCTTGTGTGTTTGTTTGTTCACAAATGAATAAAAGTAATTCGTCTTCAAAAAAATAATTAAAAAAATCAATGGGCTCAGAACCAGGATTTCCAAAAAAAACATTTTGTTTATTGAAAGGTATACGTTTCAATTCAATCACAGTTGACCAAGACGAACTTATTGTAGGCTGAGAAGGACCTGATTCAGACTGTTGCGAACTACCTGATGAGGGTAGATTCATATCATGTAATAATACCTGTTCGTTATTCTCTGTCGACGCTGAAAACGGACACGGTGACTTAATAACCGTCTCAGAAAACGTCACGTGCTGGTCTTCCTGGTCCGATTCTTCCTCATCCACATCATCATCACCATCGTCAAGAAAAAAATCATCGTCGCGGCCATCGTCAGCTATCAATTCATTTTCATTATCAATCTCATCAAGAGCCAAATTGTGACTAATTGTCTGCATTTTAGGCCGCGAACATTCCCCACTGTCACTCATTTTAAATAATGTTCCAATCCAAAAACCAATACTTGTACAATAATTTTACGACCGTTGCGCGGGAGGCCATAAACTATGCTACGGTTCTCGCACAGTGCCGGCCGCATACTGGCCTATAGAAATTCAACAGACTTAGCCCGCACATATGAGGGGCTGGCCCTCCGCGCGCGACCGACACCCCGCATATATGCGAATATGCGGAGTTGGCAGCGAAGTTGTTAAGATATATTCAAAGCTTAGCTATTTTAGCTAAATCCTTAGTTAAATATTAGATTGGGGGAAAAAGTGT
This sequence comes from Dendrolimus houi, assembly GCA_039645545.1. Lineage (NCBI taxonomy): Eukaryota > Metazoa > Arthropoda > Insecta > Lepidoptera > Lasiocampidae > Dendrolimus > Dendrolimus houi. The sequence goes on along the minus strand of CM077117.1, from coordinate 16,793,358 downwards.
CTTCGCATTTTATATAAAAATTCAAAAGGTTTTTTTATAAAGTTTACATTTGACTAGAGTATGTAGGTGGCATTTTGTTGGATAACTTTTTGCCATCTGGTAGGTAGGGACGTGATCGCATTGTTATAAATAAATTTTGGGATTTCTGATCAAAAAACTGCGACAAGTGGTTTTGGCAGTCCTCTCGGGATGTTAACCTGACACTGCCTAAGGAATTCTGCAGAGACCGAAACAGGTGAAAATCTGAAGGTCAGGACTATACGGCGGATGCATTAATACCTCCCAGCCAAACTCTCGTATTTTTTGCTGAGTGGCTAAAGATGTGTGAGGTCTATCTAGCGTTATCATGGTGAAAACCCACACCTCTTCTGTTGATTAATTCCGGCCGCTTTCTCTCAACTTTTTGCTTTAATCTCATCAGTTGTTCGCAGTACAGTTCAGAATCGATGGTCCTGCCTGGCGGTAACAGCTCATAATGAATAATGCACTTCCAATCCCACCACACACACAGCATAACCTTGTTGCGAGTTAACCCGGTTTTCGCCACAGTCTGTGAAGCCTGACCGGCCTTTGACCACGATCTTTTTCGCACGTTCTTGTCGTACGTGATCCACTTTACATCACCAGTTATCAGCTTCTTCAAAAATGGTTCGGTTTCATTACGTCGTAATAAAGAATCACAAATGAGTACACGGTTCATTAGGTTTCTTTCAGTGAGTTCATGAGGCACCCAAATATCGAGCTTTTTTATGTATCCAGGTTTTTTCAAATCCGCCACAACCGTTTTATGGTCAATTCCCAGTTCTCCAACTACATCGTAAATACTAATATGCCGATTTTGCTCCACTTTTTCAAAAATGGCTTCAATTTTGTCCGTAACAGGGCGACCAGAGCGACGTGCATCTTTGATATCAAAATTTCCGGATTATAAACGCTTAATTCAAATTTGCGCTACTCTCACAGATACTGCATTAGGTCCATAAACATCACAAATTTTTTTCGCGGCTTGTGTTGCATTTTTACCTTTTTTGTAGTAAAATTTTAAAATGTATCGAATTTCTTCATTAGATTCACTCATTTTAACAATAAGAAAAACAAATGAAAATCACTCATTTTCCTAATCTGAATTTGAAATTGTCTTCTTTAAAATTAAAACTTTTTAATGATACCAAAACCAGCCAGATACAAATGGTATAGCCAAAGAGATCTTATTACAAGTTCATACATACTATATGCGAAAAGACTTTTTCCCCAACCTATTATTACTACTATATAGTAGTATTATTCAATACAAACAAAAAGTAAACATAATCTTAAATAAATTTTGTCTCAGTAAACATACACATAAATAATAATATAGACAAAATATTTACGTGAAAAACGAGTTCAGAAAATACTTTAATTACAGTTATTTTGACATAATAAACGTTAGAAGTCTTTGTTTTAGCTAACAGTTTTGCCAGCTATTACTGCATTTTCATGATTTAAGACACGCCCGGACTCGAAAGAGTTTTTGCCTTTTGACATATTCTGGCTACGCTGCCGATCACTATTAATCGACCGGAACACACATTTTATCATTTTAATCATAATAAAACCGATTTAAATATATGTAATGTGAACACATTGACGGCAACACAATGACAGGTCTGAAAAATTTCTTCACTGTGGCTGTTGTGTCAATTTGTGCTGCCTCCTTATTGTTCGTGCACGTTCCCCTATACTCAGTGCAGTCCATCATAGTGAACACCTACATTTTATATTATAATTGCAACAGTCTATAAAACTCCTGAAGTATGCTAATATTTTTCTAACTACTATCTACTAGCCGAAAGTATGGAAATCATTGTTTATGACACGTTATTTTAATAGCTTTTGAGGACGGAAACGGAACCGCCAGCAGGTATTTGTGATTCCCCACATCTATTGTATAAAGAGGTTGCGTTGTGAATAAGTAATGGTATCGACAGGGTTACCAGAAATGGTATTAATATTGTTAGAATGTCTTAATGTTCATGCCACTGCATTTAGATTAAAATCTAAAAGGCTTTGTAAAACGTTTTCAACTTATATATTATTATAACACGACGCGGCTTTATATTGGATAAGGATGTTGTGAAAACAATCTTTTTCTTTCGGAATAATAACTAAGCTATGTTCATCCATGTTATCGAAAGGTATACATATAACAAATTTCGTAATAATCTATTTAAATAATAAAAGGATATAAAGTACTCTATGTATATCCTACTCATCAAAATTAACTCGTTCAGGTACTTAGCAAATTTCATGAAATTAGTTCAATGGTTTTACCGATAAGGTAACAGTAAGTAGGTATAACAGACAGATAAAATAGTAACCCTTGCAGTTATTACAAATATGTATTACTACTTAACATGGAATACTTTTTTTTACAGATTTATAGGTTTGCGTTTGACCACTATCTCACCTGACGTTGAGTGATGTCGCGGTCGAGGATGGAGCACGCTCACCTAGAAGATATCTATTCACTCGTGATTTGAAGACTTTAAGATTGTATTTGTGAGGAAAAACAAACTGCGGCAAATTATTCTACTCTTCGGCACTGCGCACCAGAAAAGATGAGGCGAAGCGCCGCGTCCTGACTGGTGGTGTTTCCACCATGTATCGGTGGCGCAAACTGGTGCGTCTGGTTGTCCGATGGTAAAATAGGGACGGAGGAACCAGCGCGTGCAGTTCTAAGGAAAACTAAACTACTTCTAAATGAATGAAGTTTTTCTTTAAACTATAATTTACATCACACCTCATTTTATAGTAGATATACATAAATAGTAATACACTGCTTTTTTAGACAATGTTATTAAATTTAACAAATTAACAGTATATAATGTATTTCGATTACGAAATTTTCAAACTGCTATTTCTTTAAAAAATCGTATGAGCCCTATGAAATGGTTCGAATAGGATTCGCATTGCGTTCACGGCCGCGTTCCCAGCCGGCCATTGTTCTTTGCGTAATGCCGACGTGACGGTGGCGCTGCCGTCGACTTATTATGCTTATACAGGTGCTCGACTCTTCACAGTGTCGATTTCCCCGTCCATTGTTCTCGTAATCATGCTAATCTACATTTATAAATATGTATATTATGAGAATATTTCTATAAAAAAGCAACAATTCAATTGTGAGTTTCGCTGGATTCCTCGCATAATTAAAGAGTTGTTTTAACAACAATTTTATTACCTATTATTAAATAATATTTTTTGCGCTTTTAGTTTTACAGTTTTGACGTTCGTATATGAACTTTTCATGGTATTTGATATTGAACGATTTCACAAATATTTAATATGAAGGTAATTTAGAGACCGATGACAAAGATGGATATTTCTGCATTTTTAACCGACTTCAAAAGGAGAAGGTTCTCAATTTGATTGGTATTTTTATTTATTTATGTATGTACACCGATTACGCTGCGATTTATGATTCGATTTACGTGTTTCTTTTTTAGTTTGATGCGGAATAGTTGCCATTTGGTCCCCTAAAAATGTAAAATCATTGGGCCCAGTAGTTTTCATTTTATGAACATTTTTTTATGAAAATTTTCCGTTCCCGTTTTTTGGGACCTATCTTTTTTAAGGCGCGCGGCACCTTTCGTAGGCCTACCCATAACTAGACACTAAAAAGTAATAAATAAAAAAATTGCTTTAAAAAAACCGACTTCTAAAAACTAAAAAGTCGAAAATAACCTAATAAAGATTTTTGACTAAGAATTTATTCAGTTTATTAAGAGACAAAATAATATAAAATTTTCTACATCTTGAAGTCGGTGCCAAATAAACCATAAGAATATTTTGCAACATTTTGTTGTTATAACAGTGTATATGGTAATTTTTATGGTTTACTCGGCACCGACTTCAAAATGTAGAAAATTTTATATTATTTTGTCTCTTAATAAACTAAATAAATTCTTAGTCAAAAATCTTCTTTAAGTTATTTATTTTATACTTTTTAGTTTTTAAGTCGGTTTTTAAACGAAGTTTTTTTATCGCGGAAAATCCGAGTTTTTGCCCGATATGAAGCTGAAGTGTATGTGAGAGAAATTGCGAAGCAAGCTCTAGTACGCAATAGTTGCGAAAATTATTGAAAGATTAAAAGGGAACTTATTGGGATTTGAAGTTTTTCATTTGGTATATAAAACTAGTAATAATATTGTAATGTCATGTTTGAAAGTAAAAAAACGTCAAAAAACGAAAGAAGAATGCGTAATGGCGTCATTTAATTATTCCGGATTTAGGAATGTTTTAGAAATATAAGTTTTTACTGCGCTATTGTCATACCTATTATTTAATGCAGGAGCGGAAAAAGAATACTAATACCTCCGGCCGGGCGGCCTGTCGTAAGAGGCGACAAAACAACCCACAGTCAGATGGTAGGGTATTTTCCTGTCTATATGGCTACCACTCCTGGTATAGAGTATGCCGCCATAACAGCTTTGAGTTGTGTTCCAGCATCAGTAGCCAGGTTACAGTTTCTCCTTCGAGGGCGACAACACGTTGGCAGCACCTCTGATATTGCAAATGTCCATAGGCAACTGTAACCACTTTCCAATATATTTGGGCCGTCAGCCTGTCTGCAATGCTTCAGCAATAAATAAAAAAATAACCTATTTTTTTTCCATCACAGTAAATATATAAATAATTTAATATAAAGGCGTTATGTAGTAAGAAAAACATAATTTGACATATAGAAATTTGTCATTAATGGAATTTAAGTTAGCTTTATAACCACTACCTGGAGTAATATGAAAATGAAACGAGCGTCTAAGTCAAAAGAAACTTTTGCCTCGCCCCTCATAAATCTCGTACAACGATCGAGCCACATAAAAAAAGGTATTCGACTGTGGCTGTAGAGGGATGAAGTATTGAACCGAACATCCTTTCTATGCTGTGCAGTGGGTGTAGCGCACTGTCATTGGTCGGTCATTCATTAAAAAAATATATAGGTAAAATAGATATGTATATTACAAATAATAAGGCTAGTTCACTAGTAATTAGACAGTTCGGCCGAAGTTGTCAAGATTTTTATATTGTAATAAAGTTTACCAACTATAGTGCATGCCTCTTCTTTAAACAGCAGGTGTTAATACAGGTTACATTGTATTAAATTTTATGTTAGTGTTATTTGCGCCCGGAATATTCACTTCATTTTATATCGCAAACTATGCCATCGCACGGGGTGAAAAGTATTTATGTCCATTTTCGTTATTAAAACTAAATTTAAACAAAATTACAGCAAAACCAATCCAGTACTCCTAGTAGTTATTCCGTGAAAGCTTAACAGACAGACAGATCAAGTTACTATCGCATTTTTTATAGATGATAAATTTTTATATCTATAAATTTAATAAATGATTAGTCTCCCATACAAATTTTCATCCTCTATTTCAACCCGTGGCAAAATACGTCAAAAAAATATCAAAATTACCAAAATAACCTTTACATAAATCTATACCATTATTTGTGATGAAAAGTATCCCTTGACAACCCTCGGTATCAAAATTACATATATACCGAATTTCAGCCAAATCGTTCCAATAATTTTTCCATAAAAGCATAACAAACAGAGAGACAAATATATTTTTAATGTGGAAACTATCCCATTTTTCGGGATAAAAAGTATCCTATGTTCATCCTCGGCATCGAATATATATATATATATATATATATATATATATATATATATATATATATATATATATATATATATACACTGAGTTTCAGCCAGATCGATCCAGTAGTTTTTCCGTGAACACGGAACAGACAGACAGGCAGAGTTACTTTCGCATTTATGATATTAATAGGGATTTTCTTAATGTTTCGCGAGTACTACACAATAAATAATAAAAATCAAATAAAATACCGCGCTTAAAACCGTCGAAGCGTGGTTTCATTAGATTTTCATAATTGAATTATTAGGAGTTCCCTGTTAGTAATATTATGTAAATAGTAACTATGAATAGTTACAGAGCTTACTTTACTTGCTATTACTATTATTACTAATTAGTAACTTATTTATGATTACATTCAAGATATTTTGAAACATCTCCATTATTGAGTGATAGAAATACATAGTCGTTCATATGTATTTGGTAATTTATCTATAATCTATCTATAATATTAAAAAATCCTAAGCATAGGTACTGTGTCTGTACATTAGAGCTATTTAAAAAAAAAAACAAGTGAAAAACACTATATAAACGATGAAGAACATGATGCATTTTTTAGATTTCTTGTCTGTTCGGGATTCACGTAAAAACTACTAGGCCAACTGTGAAGCGGTACTTCACACCGGGACATGGCTTTTATTATATAAAGCTCAAGTCCGTCCCCATGTGGAATACTGCTCCCATCTCTGGGTTGCTGCACCTCAGTATCAGCCGCTCCCACTGGACTCCTTGCATTGCCGAGCGATCCGGATTGTCGACGATCCCGAAATTACAGACGGTTTAGTCCACAGATCATAGAAACACAGTGTGTTTCTATGATCTGTGGTTTAGTCTCTCAGCCATAGAAGAGACGTTGGCGCTCTAAGCGTATTCTACCGTCTGTACAACGGGGAGTGCTCTGATGAGCTGTTTGATTTGGTGCCTACGCTACCATTCTATCATCGCACCACTCGCCGGCGATGGGAGTTCATCCACACTTCCTAGACACTTGGAAATCCTCCACGATACGTGGCGGACGCTCCTTCGTGGCATATGTGTCCAAGTTATGAAATGAACTCCCTCCCTCCCGCGGTTTTCCCAGAGCGCTACAAAATGCGGCTCTTCAAAAAGGGCGGGAACAGATACCTAGTCTTAACGAGGTAGGCAACGCATCGGCTCCCTTACTGTTGCAGATGTCCATGGGCGACGGTAGCTACCTATCACCAGGTGGTCCGTTTGCCAGTTTGCCTACTAGCAAACTTAAAATAAAAAAAATAAACAAAAAAATTTCGATGCGGGTTTCGCTGATCGACAGCAAATTTTTAGACTTAAAATCTGCGCTACTTTTTATCCTGGAAACACCGCGGGAATTTTTCTGGGAATGATTTTTTTAAATCATTCCAGAATGGCCAGATTAAAAAAAAATCTAATCAGTGATATTTTTCACTGATCAATAGCAAATTTTATGTAATAAGATATCCCGCGGGAATTTTCCCGAGAGCGATTTGGAGTTGTTTGAATGCATAAATATTAGCTTATTTTGACTCAGTTTTTACTAAAACGATAGTTTACATTCTTTTTTTCATTCCTTCGGTACTTTGTGTCCGGGGGATTCCGCGGGAATTTCCAGTCAAGTGTGAACGAAGGGGCGTACATGTCCTAATAATATTATAAGTGTAGTCTTTTGTTTTTCATATTTTTTGTTTGTCTGTTTGTTCGGGATTCACGCAAAAACTATTGCTCCGATTACGATCCGGATTTCCGTTGACCGACAGCAAATTCCCGGACTTAAAATCTGCGGTACTTTTGATCCCAGGAATCCCGCGGGAATTTTCTTGGAAGCGGTTCAAATGGCCAGGTCAAAAAAATTCTGATTGCCATGGAACATTTTCACTGATTCAAATTCTCGGTGTAAAATAACTGTGACCTTTGTTACCCATCTAACGTGGATGAAATGGCGGGCGAATTCTAGTAATATATATATATATATATATATATATATATATATATATATATATATATATATATATATTACTTACACAAATAGAGATTAAATAAAACAATAAAGCATTTATATAACTTTTAATGATTTCAATTGTAAACGTTACAACTTGCTTAATACAAAATTTATTATAATGAAATTATTATTCGTTTTTTTTTTCAAATACTTACGCTTACGAACCACTTAAATTATTATTAATAACACAATTTCTCTTTCAAAATTATTTTATAAACTAGTTACGATATCTAGTATTTATGAATGATTAAATAAAATATTTTGAATGTTTCATTACTCTGTGCAAGACTTGTAATAATTTTTAACTCCTCATTCACGTGTTGCAATTATGTCTCGTTTAATATTCCTGTCGAATTATGCGCGAAAACATACAACAATTATAAAACTAAACTATTCCAAGGTACTAATCAGTTAGAAAATCTTATGAAGTTTCGCATGAAAACGGTTTTACTTTAATTTTGCAACAATTTTTGCCGTGTACTGGCTTCAATACGTTACATGAAAATATTTCCTTAAAAGTGTTCGTAACTTGAGTTATCACCGATTCTTCTTTCTGATTATCGCACACTTTTCTAAAAGCTTTGTCAACACAGTCTTTGTTTAAGCGTTTTAAATGTAGAATTTTAGTTCCTTCTAATTGCAGCTCTTTATAGAAATGCAAAATGGACTTGATAGAGATTTTGAATGAATGTAATGAATTCTCAGGACTAGTCGTTAACATAGAATCTTTATTCCTAATTAATACAACATTTTCTAAGAATGCTAAAATATTCTGTAGATTTTTAATCTTATTATCACAATTAGCATTATTTTCACATACGGGTATGCTTGATCTCAATATATCCAACAAATCACTCATTTTATTTATGAACTCTGCTGTATGAGTTGCTGTATTATCCATTATTTTTAAATCTACATATGTTTCGATTGCTGATCCTACGTTCCTACTGAAGATAAGTGAAGCAAAATTTCGAGAACTAAAATTGAGTGAATTGATGAACATATCTTGCAACTGAGGAACTAATTTTATTCTCCTTTTGTTGTCTAGATTATACAAGTCTATAAGATGCGAAAGTTTTGCAGTTTGATTATTAAAAGCTATATTATACGCTTTAAATATACTTCCCATCGTTGTCAAAAGATCCGGAACACCAAAATAACAATAAATCTTATGGTTGTTGATTTCAAAATATGTTTTGTCGCTAGTTATGAAACGATGTTTTAACATGTTTAGAGTATCCTCGACATACAACATATTTGTGATAAAGACACGTATGTCCAAGCCCATTTCCAGTAATGTAATAATAATTTCGTCAATCCAAGCATTTATTTCATCGTAATCTGCACAGCTAGATACAAAAGAATGAGCTATAGGTTGTTCCCAGTTATGTATAATTCCACGAACTGTTATAACAGAAGCATATTTAGCTAATTCAGATTTTAGAACTCCACTAATATCGTGATATCCCATATAGTCATCAACATTTGATTGACCTTTTAAATGTACTTTTATAGGCATATAACCGACACAAATACTGCAAATCTTTTCCTGAGCACTCATGTTTCCTATCTTTGTCTTCAGTCCCCATAATATTTGTTCGTTCAATTTTGTATTAAAAGTAGATGGAATTAATAAGGCTTTTACATCCGGTAAATTTAAAGTTCTTTCAAGAAATGTATATGTATCTGGACCTGAATAATATAAGCTTAAAGCAAATGAATTAAAATTCTGTTTAGTTTTATTTTCAGAAGTTCCTGAGTTGAATTTGACAATTTCAGCCATTTCCTTATTCAAAAATTTGTCACACAATTTATAAAATCTCTCTTTAGACTCATTTATAACAACACATTTTGATGTTTTAGTTTTCTTAGTATTGTCACTTTTAGTATTTTGACCTTTGCGTTTTCTAAAGTTTTTCTTATTTAAGACTCTACACGTTGTCATAGGTTTAGCAGAATAGAAATGGGAATTAATGTCTTTCTTTATTACAGATAAATTTAAATTATGATCAGGGCTACTAGAGGTTTCGATAGATATATTATTGATAGCATATGACGTGTCTGGTTTCGATTCAGCTTTTGAAAGAGTTAATTTCTTCTTACTTATAAAAGTCATTTTTGGTAGTACTACAGATACTTTATTGCCCCTTCCTGTATTAGCTTGTATCTTAGGTAATATGCTATATGTAGAGGAGTAAGGTTTCGCATTAAGAGTCTTTGGTGAGTTTTTCAAATTAAATGTAGGTATCGCATTAATTTCCAAAACTTTAATATTTTTGCCGCCAGGTTTTGGTATCATAAAGACTCTATCAAAATGCTCCTCACATACTCTATATTTTTCTCGAAAGGCTTTATTATCAAAACTAAACTGGAGATCATTACGGCGAAGGGCATTGAGCCATTTATTCCTTCTGCAAGTAAAAAAAGTTTAAGTAATTAATACAGATGAACATGTTTTATACAAACGTTGAACCCGGTGCACTGTTTTGTCGATATTAGCTTATTAAAAATAATAACTGCTGCACTCAGAAATGAGACCGCAATTAGCCCCCTAATTTTTATAAACTCGACCCCTACAGATTTATTTAATATGGAGATGACTATCCAATTTAACGGTATAAGGTGTTATCTTAACGTTAAAAAATATCAAATTATGATAGCTAAAAATAATTCATACAATGTTATCACTACAAAAAACAAATGCTTTATTCTAGGCATGCACTATAAACAATTTCAGCAATAAGGCAATTATTTAAGCAAGAAAAGAACAAGTATTATATAATAAATTGTGTTAATAGTATAAGCAGTAATGAATTATGTTATATGTATAGGTTACTTATGACTCACAGTTCTTCGTCTTCTGGGTATTTGAAATACGATATCTTGACTGTTCTATCATTATTGTCACAAGCAGTACAGAATGTAGTCATCTTTTGTAGAAAATCTTTTAAAATATTTATTTATCTAAGCGTTAAAACGTGTATCTGCACGAAAATTACCACACGAATGAATGAAAGACGAAGTGCCGCTGCGGTGCGGGACACGGTCGCGTCGCGGCCGCGGCGCTTGCTCTTTGTCGCTCGCCGTACTCGTTAATCGTTCTATCGCACTCACTCTCGAGTGTAAATATAAACCACCCTGCACCGCATCCCGTCCGCGTATCTCTGACCAACTTCAATAGTGGCAAATGCTTATATAATATCAAATTTTAATTCTTAACTAGTGGTCGCCCAGTGATCGAAATTCGACCATAATTAATTTAAATTATAAGTTTGAACATTATTAAGGTTCTGTTGTCAAAGACTACTTCTATAATCACAGATTTCGCCAAGGCTCCACTGTTAATTTTATTTTAACAATAAACAAAAGAGTATATATGTGTGTCAAATACATGATAGTATGTGTAATATTTCTTTTATTGATTTAATGTATTTTTATGCATAATTTAAAAAAACATTAGCATTCTGCACTCCTTCCTATATAAACTATAGTGTGCGAAATTTCATACTCCTCCGTCCGCGCAATTTTCGTAAAAAGGGGTATAAAGTTTTGCTTCACGTATTAATATAATGAATATAGTTTTTCTATTTAGTACCTAATAAATTCATGTTCTAATTTACACTCTACCCTTAACATAGATAATAACATGGAAGAAAAATAGGATTATTTTTGCATAATAATACAAAATTAAACATTTACGTTTTCATTTTAGTCAATGCCAATTAAACAAGAAGTTTAAATCTATCAAATAAATAGGGTCTAACCCTCAAGGTCATGTCTGCGACTTACCGACTTATATATATCCACCTTACAGTGACATTTTACAAGTGCCTTCTTAATTTTTTTCGCCTTATATTTTTGACAGATCGTATCTCATTTTGATATACCTATGAAATAAAATAGGGACAAGTCGCAGGAGGTATTATTCGTGTATCTGTGCCTGATTGCGTGCGTCACGGTCGCGTGTCACTGACCTTCACGTAATTGCCGTCCGGATACGGCTGTAATGTTGCGTACTTCATCATGGTGTGACGGTTCTTTTCTGTTATCAAAACAAAGGCAGCACTCACAATTTCTCATGATGAATCATTACCGTTGCATTGTGTACAATTTAGATGATAAATTGATAGCAAGTCAAACAATAAGCTTATTCTGAATATATTCGCGTTTCCTTTTTTAGTATTCTGACACTTAAAAGGAACCTTTATGATCTCACTTCGTTCCAGTTTTCTGTGTTTGTTACAGCTAATTATGGCGTAATGAAAATGAACCATTATTCGACCCTGAGTGTGGTAATATAGAAAAGGATTGACACTAACACAATATAATGAAAGTCGACCCTGTCACTATATTTCAAAATCAGGTTGATGTTATTCCACTATATTGACAAAAAAAATTGGGGGCGCCGATGCATTCCGACACGAATTTCTAACACCACCCCGGGGAGCGTGGCGTGCGTTCGACGTGTCACAATTCCTCCCCATTCCCCCTCTTCCATCCTACGTTTCCAACCCCCTGTAGACCCCAGATGGGGGCAAGCCGCGTGCCGTTTCGTCGGCATGCAAATTTAATACTGTTATTTTTATTCTGACTTTACAAGGGCAGTGGGGGAGCTAAAGTATGATAAACGGGCGTAATGTGAATAAATGTGAGCAGCTTTATCAGAATCCTTATAAAATTCACGTGTTGCATTGAATTTGTTTGCTTTTTGTTGTCGTTCCTTATTTGTGGCGAACAATTGGTCGTTTACAGTCAAATCAACCGAGACTATTTTTATCATATAAGAAAACGTCGTAGCCTCCTAGATTTTTTAGGAACGTCCTATCCAACATCGTAATGAGTCCATTACTTTGACCAGTTAACCATTAAATCATTTGATGTATATTAAAATTAAGATGACAGCAAAGTATTTGGTATTAAAGTATTCAGTTATTTTAAAATTTGTGGCAGTGGCCCCTACGCAATTCCTAACAGTTATATTTTTATTAATTAACAACTATAACAATATTAAACTATCGAAAGTAAATATATTACAAACTATATAAAAACAAAATAAAAAACACTAACAATAATGTGAAACAATTAATTTCTGAAGTGAAACTTCTTTAGAATCGTTGTGATTTGAAACTTGATGAAAGGAAGAAACGAAATGAAAAGGTGACATTAAAAGAGATAAACACATAAAATTCAACCTTATTTACTACAAAATAAAACAAAATTTCTCTTTAACCGACTTCCAAAAGGAGGAGGTTCTCAACTTGATTGGTATATTTTTTTTATGTATTTACATCTATTACTCTGAGATTTATGATCCGATTTACGTGATTCTTTTTTAGTTCGGTGCAGAATAGTGGCCATTTGATCCCCTAAAAATTTAACATCGTTTGGCCCTTTATTTTATGGACATTTTTCATGTTTTTTTTTTCATTTCGTTCCGTATGTACACCGACTACGTTGAGATTTATAATCCGATTTACGTGATTCTTCTGTAGTTTGATGCGGAATAGTTGCCATCTGGTCCCCTAAAAATTTAACATAGTTTGGCCCAGTAGTTTTCATTTTATGAACATTTTTCATTAAATTTTTATCCATTCCGTTCCGTATGTACACCGACTACGTTGAGATTTATGATCCGATTTACGTAATTCTTTTTTAGTTTGATACGGAATACTTGCCATTTGGTCCCCTAAAAATGTAACATAGTTTAGCCCAGTAGTTTTCATTTTATAAACATTTTTTATGAAAAAAAAATCCGTTCATGTTTCTTGGGACCAATATTTTTTAAGGCATGCGGCACCTTTCGTAGGCCTACCCATAGATGGACACTAAAAAGTAACAAATAAAAAAAATTCGTTTAAAAAACCCGACTTCAAAAACTAAAAAGTATAATATAACTTAATAAAGATTTTTGACTAAGAATTTATTTAGTTTATTAAAAGACAAAATAATATAACATTTTCTATATCTTGAAGTCGGTGCCGAGCAAACCATAAAAATTACCATATACTACACTGTTATAACAACAAAATATTGTAATTTTTATGGTTTACTTGGCACCGACTTCGAGATGTAGAAAATGTTATATTATTTTGTCTCTTGATAAACTAAATAAATTCTTACTCAAAAATCTTTATTAAGTTATTTTATATGTTTTAGTTTTTACCTGTTTGTATTAGTTTACACTTTAAATAAAACTTAAAAGATTTCAAATCAATTTTATCTCTGTCTGTATATACTTAAGGCATATATTATTTTATAGGTAGACCAACAGATACGTAAATACACATACGTGCGTAACAGTGCATTGAATTTTGAACTTTATGATAGTGATTTAAAGTGTAATTTAGATCGAATTATTACGAATAAGGGTCAAAATAGCTAAGAATAAAGACGTCTATAATATAACAGAAATGGGAAAATGTGTGTGTTCACACTTGTATACTAAGCCTTGTAGATAGATATATTTATGTTTGCCTGTATATTCTCTGAAGATTTACTTCTACTGCGTGTGAACTGCGCACACACATTTTTTGTATTAATGCGTATATGATAACGACCCCGTAAACGTCCAAATTCTGGGCTCGGGCCTCCCACTTTCAGAGGTACGGTCAGTATTTCCGCTACTCATGTTCCAAGCGGATTGGCGGGTTTGATACATCTAGTTTCTCGAGCTTTCATCGCGATGTTTTCCTTCACCGTTGTATATACTAATTGTAAAAATATACGGATTCGAACCCGCGCCTTTTGTTTTGGAAGCCAGTACGCAAATCACTACGCTACCACGGCTTTGTGAATATTAATGAGAATCTAGATAATATTAATAAGATCCCTTCTAACATACCTAAAAAACCTACACACCTAAAGCGACAAATGCGGGTTTGGTGCATTTAACAGTATAGTTTAAATATGCAAAATTATACAAACTGCATGTCGTGGTTGGCGTACACGCAAATTCCGCGGTGTACCCGCAGTTGGAATGTAAATTACTTCGTCGCCGAATATTAAGATGGTAAACTTGTTTTATACAAAATGCGCTAATATTTCAATCCCTATTAAGATTATAAATGCGAAAGTAACTCTGTCTGTCTGTTCCGTTTTCACGGAAAAAGTACTGGACCGATTTGGCTGAAACTCAGAATGTATATATATATATGTGTGTGTATATATATATATATATATATATATATATATATATATATATATATATATATATATATATTCGATGCCGAGGATAAACATAGGATACTTTTTATCCCGAAAATGGGAAAGTTTCCGGGGTAAAAATATATTTGTCTCTCTGTTTGTTATCCTTTTATGGAAAGACTTGGACCGATTTGGCTGAAATTCGGTAGATATGTAATTATAATACCGAGGGCGGCAAAGGGATACTTTTTATCCTGGATAATGGGATACATTTATGTAAGGTTATCCCGGAATCTAGGATAGGTTTTGTGATTTCGCCCATTTCGTCCACTTGGGTCATTTTGTCATTTTAGTCAAATTTTGTCATTTATGTAGTTTACAGATAGACGGGGGATGGGATAGTATGCGATATAAAATGAAGTGAATCTTCCGGGGGCAGATACATAAAAAAATAATACAATGTAACCTGTACCGCCTGCTCTTTAAACAAGAGGTACGCACTAAAGATTAAACCGGCGTAAACTCTAGTTATTAGATATATTCTTCTATAGGTACTAATAAAATTGAACTGTCGGTCTGTGATGTCAAAATAGGTACATGGCAAATTTTTTATGAAAAAGCTGCTGTATATACAATTGCCTAATCACAAATGAGCGTTTTAGAATTTCTGTAGTCTGTCTGAAAGATTATTTAGAATAGGGTACGAAAGGATTTGAATTCTCTGTTCTCAGAGGATTTCAGTACAAAATTTAGGGAGTAAAAGAACAATTTTATGTTAATATTTTTGAGTATGTGCCATTTCTTATTTTATACTAGGTTCTGCCCGCGACTTCGCGTGGAATAGTTAAAAAAAGTAAGTTAAAAAATCCCTTCCGATTTTAAAACATTCTTCATGGTGCTCCACTCCTATTGGTCTTAGCGTGATGACATATAGCCTAATTGTTTTTTAACGTATAAATTGTTTTATTGTATGATGGTGATACCAGCAATATCAATACTTAATTAGGTTGTATAATAAATAAGCTGTTTAAGTAATTAAAGTTTTTTTAACTATCCTACGGGAACTCTTTAATTTTTCGGGATAAAAAGTATCCTATATGTTGACCAGGGATATAAGTGTTACAAGATGTCCACCACAATAGTCATGAGAACCATAGTGTATATTAATATGACATAGACAATCGCCATAGATAATACTTTTAGTCGATTTATCAGATGATTCGATTTATAATTAAATTACCATTTTCTACCTGTTAGTTAATTTTATAAGCCCACTAAATTATCGTCTAGATAATTTAGTGCATCAGTAACTAATTATTATAATTGTTTTTATGATCCTGGCAACACTATGATGTAATTGCTATTTTTAGCAATGATGCAATGTTATTGTTTTGTAGGGTAGCATTTTCGTATATAAGGCGTAGGGGCGTGTAGACGGTGTTCATTGCTTACTGTGCTGTGTGAATATTCACATCAAAGGCTGAACAATAAAGGGGAAGCCCTGCCCAAATAGTTAATATTTGGTATTTTCTTACCCAAATCTCTCCTTGCATTTTACATAAGCTACCACCATACAAAATTTCATTTAAATCGGTCCAGTCGTTTCGGAGATTAGCCGGTACAAACAAACAGAGAAACAAAAAAATTTGAAAAACATCTAAATTAGTTATATTTCACTTCTTACATCCCCTGACTCGGTTTTTAGCATTTTTTCATTGTACAGAAATTTAAATAAATTTCATTTAATGTATAGATTTTATTTTTGCCAGGTGGTAGGGCATTTGCCCGACTGGATGGCTATCACCCCTGGTCTAAAGTATGTCGCCATAACAACCTTGAGTTGTGTTCCGACATTAGTGACCAGGTTCCAGCCTCCCTTAAGAGAGCAGCAGCGCCTTAGTACCTTTGGTGTTGCAAATGTCCATAGGCGATGGTAACCGATTTCCATCAAGTGGGCCATCTGCCTGTCTGCTGCTGTCTGCAATAAAAATAAAAAATAATATATATATCAGGCTGGGGAAAAAGTTTCTTCGCATTTTATATAAAAATTCAAAAGGTTTTTTTATAAAGTTTATTTACATTTGACTAAAGTATGTAGGTGCCATTTTGTTGGATAACTTTTTGCCATCTTGTAGGTAGGGACGCGATCCCATTGCTATAAAAATTTTGGGGCTTCTGATCAAAAAACTGCGACAAGTGGTTTTGGCAGTCCTCTCGTGATGTTAACCTGACACTGCAGTTAACGAATTCTACAGAGACCGAAACAGGTGAGAATCTGAAGGTGCAAGGTCAGGACTATACGACGGATGCATTAACACCTCCCAACCAAACTCTCGTAATTTTTGCTGAGTGGCTCAAGATGTGTGAGGTCTAGCGTTATCGTGGTGAAAAACCACACCCCTTCTGTTGTTTAATTCCGGTCGCTTTCTCTCAACTTTTTACTTTAATCTCATCAGTTGTTCACAATACAGTTCAGAATCGATGGTCCTGCCTGGCGGTAACAACTCATAATGAATAATGCCCTTCCAATCCCACCATACACACAGCATCACCTTGTTGCGAGTTAACCTGGGTTTCGCCACAGTCTGAGAAGCCTGACCGGCCTTTGACCACGATCTTTTTCGCACGTGCTTGTCGTACGTGATACACTTTTCATCACCAGTTATCAGCTTCTTCAAAAATGGTTCGGTTTCATTACGTCGTAATAAAGAATCACAAACGAGTACACGGTTCATTAGGTTTCTTTCAGTGAGCTCATGAGCCACCCAAATATCGAGCTTGTTTGTGTACCCAGCTTTTTTCAAATGCGCCAAAACCGTTTTGTGGTCAATTCCCAGTTCTCCAGCTACATCGTAACTACTAATATGCCGATCTTGCTCCACTTTTTCAAAAATGGCATCAATTTTGTCCGTAACAGGGCGACCAGAGCGACGTGCATCTTTGATATCAAAATTTCCGGATTGAAAACGCTTAAACCAAATTTGCGCTACTCTCACAGATACTGCATTAGGTCCATAAACATCACAAATTTTTTTCGCGGCTTGTATTGCATTTGTTCCTTTTTTGTAGTAAAATTTTAAAATGTATCGAATTTCTTCATTAGATTCACTCAGTTTAACATCAAGTAAAACAAATGAAAATCACATATTTTCCTAATTTGAATTTGCCATTCTCTTCTTTAAAATTAAAACTTTTTAATGATACCAAAACCAGCCAGATACAAATGGTATAGCCAAAGACCTCTTATTACAAGTTCATACATACTATATGCGAAAAGACTTTTTCCCCAACCTATTATATATATATATATATATATATATATATATATATATATATATATATATATATATTATATATATGTTTATATATGTATATATATATGTGTATATATATAAATATATATATATATCTTGTAGGGTATCAATATAAATATATATATATATATTGCGGTCTTCGAAAATAAGAACATGAAGTCCGAGTTAGGCGCGGACGAAGTGGCGGCCACAACTAGTGTGAATAACAGCAATATATTAAATGTATTACACCACTAATGCAGGTTCTAGAAATTTTAATATCATTGAGGCATTTTACATTTTTTGCAATAATCTGATCACACAAGCAAATTAAAAAGCAAATGCACGAATGTACATGTAATTTTGTACAAAGCTAAGTCAATAAATGATCCATTTATTTAATTTACACTTTCTCAATCGTTTCTAATACATTTATAATTATAACATTATAAATTTGTTTTTATAACATGTAACGCTTTACAATTGCAAAATATGTTTTATTAATAATTATTGAATAAGACATAATATCTCAAATCAAAAGAAATCTCTTGTCGGCTAGTAAATAAAGAATTAGTAAAGTGTATACGAATATTATGAATTATGAACCAAAGGCAAAGCATTTAATGATTTGGGGCTATAATTGAATTTGGAATAGATTCAGAGCCCAACCGATGCGGACGACAAGCGACACGCCCGAACCAATTAAAATCAAATTGTTAGGTAAACAACCATGGCACGGTGCCGCGGAAGCTTATCCAATATCCGAATTCCGTTAACTGACACAAAGGACTGTCGCTTACACGTCGCTTTGTGATCACAACACAGTCAACACACACATCTCTCTCTGTGTACACGTTTATAACATAACATTACACGTTGTACAATAATTATGTATGCGTAAGTATATAGATATGTGCATATAATATAATATCAGCCCATAAATGTCCCACTGCTGGGCTCGGGCCCCCCATTATAGGGGGGAACGGACAGTGTACCCGCCATGCTTGTTCAAGGCGGCTTGGCAGGTTTGACACATCGGTTATCTCGATGTGCAGGTTGTATCACGATGTTTTCCTTCACCGTTATTAGCACGTGGTAAATGTAACAATATGCACATTCAATCAGAAAACTGACCAAGTGGTGCATGCGTTCTGGCCAGGTTCGAACCCGCGCCCTTTCAGTTTGGGACGCGTGCGCTAGGCCATTACGCTACCATGACTTGCCGTGCACTACACGATATGTGCATAACGGCCCAAAATAACTTAGACAATTGAATTACGTCTAGGTCTGTAGTTTGAAATGCAGTTAGTTCCGCCGGTGTACTGGCATCGCATCGACACAGCCAATAGAGCCTTGAATTTCGAATCTTACGCAGGCTACGCACTAGACAACAAGGCTGCGGCAGCTAACTTACGGTAACCTAAATATTAGGTTGGGGAAAAAGTTTCTTCGCATTTTATATAAAAATTCAAAAGGTTTTTTTATAAAGTTTATTTACATTTGACTAAAGTATGTAGGTGCCATTTTGTTGGATAACATTTTGCCATCTTGTAGGAAGGGACGTGATCCCATTGCTATAAAAATTTTGGGGCTTCTGATCAAAAAACTGCGACAAGTGGTTTTGGCAGTCCTCTCGTGACGCTAACCTGACACTATATAAGGAATTCTGCAGAGACCGAAACAGGTGAAAATCTGAAGGTGCAAGGTCAGAACTATACGGCGGATGCATTAACACCTCCCAGCCAAACTCTCGTAATTTTTGCTGAGTGGCTAAAGATGTGTGAGGTCTAGCATTATCATGGTGAAAAACCACACCCCTTCTGTTGATTAATTCCGGCCGCTTTCTCTCAACTTTTTGCTTTAATCTCATCAGTTGTTCGCTGAACAGTTCAGAATCGATGGTCCTGCCTGGCGGTAACAGCTCATAATGAATAATGCCCTTCCAATCCCACCATACACACAGCATCACCTTGTTGCGAGTTAACCCGGGTTTCGTCACAGTCTGTGAAGTCTGACCGGCCTTTGACCACGATCTTTTTCGCACGTTCTTGTCGTCCGTGATCCACTTTTCATCACCAGTTATCACCTTCTTCAAAAATGGTTCGGTTTCATTACGTCGTAATAAAGAATCACAAATGAGTACACGGTTCATTAGGTTTCTGTCAGTGAGCTCATGAGGCACCCAAATATCGAGCTTTTTTGTGTACCCAGCTTTTTTCAAATGCGCCATAACCGTTTTGTGGTCAATTCCCAGTTCTCCAGCTACATCACAACTACTAATATGCCGATCTAGCTCCACTTTTTCAAAAATGGCATCAATTTTGTCCGTAACAGGGCGACCAGAGCGACGTGCATCTTTGATATCAAAATTTCCGGATTGAAAACGCTTAAACCAAATTTGCGCTACTCTCACAGATACTGCATTAGGTCAATAAACATCACAAATTTTTTTCGCGGCTTGTGTTGCATTTATACCTTTTTTGTAGTAAAATTTTAAAATGTATCGAATTTCTTCATTAGATTCACTCATTTTAACAATAAGAAAACAAATAAAAATCACAAATTTTCCTAATTTGAATTTGGAATTGTCTTTTTTAAAATTAAAACTTTTTAACGATACCAAAACCAGCCAGATAAAAATGGTATAGCCAAAGAGATCTTATTACAAGTTCATACATACTATATACGAAAAGACTTTTTCCCCAACCTATTATTAAGCAACCAATCCAATGCTAAAGATTAGCAGCCAACAAATACTATTATTATTTAGCGTTCTAGTGGTTGCCGCAAACAGACATTCTTGATTACCTAGTGTGCGAGCTCCAATGATCCATCATACATAGGAATGGTTGAAGCAGCCTGGCTGTCGCATCCTGCTTGGACAGAGCAGCGCCGAGACCTCGTCATCGTTACCGCACTTGACCTTTCACTCCCGGCCGTGGTTCGCACCATGGTCGGGAGTTATACCGGATGGGACGCCGTTTCCTCCTTCTGCGAGCACGTTATGCTTCCAAAAGAGGAGGCGAAGCGGGAGCGTGAGCGCACGTTACTGCTCCGCTCCCACCAAAAGAGGACGCGTTGGCGCCGTAGGGCCAGTATGGACCTTCGGTCGCCGTAAGCTGGTGGCGTGGGTGGGGATTAATCCTTAGGGGATTAAGGATTCTCACTCACCTGCATATGCCGTCGAGATTACGCGACGTGTTCCGCGCGCACCCGTCTCTCTTCCCGTGGGGCGAGTTGCAAACCGCCCCACGCCGAAATAGACAAGGAAGATGCCGGGGGACAAAAGTAGTCCCTCGGCAGTGGAAGTGGGCTTGCGAGGCCCACGCCTGCCAGGGCTAGCGGTGAGGCTAGGTCATATACTCATAGCCCTGGCATAAGGCGCAGGACGGAACACTCAGGGGTTTTAGTGGGTATCCATAACTGGAGGGTGACAATAGCATGGCACCAGTTCTGACTGGGCGTGCTAATGCCACCCCCGACCTTGCGAATCCCACACACGGGTCGCAAACTATCCTCCCAAGGTTCTGCCCTTGTCGTGGCCTATGGCCTGCGTTACGTTAGAATGTCACAGTTGAGAACATAGTAAACCTGTAACGCTTTAATAATGTAGAACTCGGAGCTTATCAGAGTTGCGTTTTTTATTGGGCTATTGTAATTCCTAATATTCTTCTTCTATGACTATATATAATTGAGCTTAACCCATATTGATACGTAAATTTAATGTGAAAGTGACTTTGTTTAGACGCTTATGTATTCGTGTTACTCTGAGAATGATTGTCTGCATTTGGGTATTGAAAATCATATTCCTTAAGCACTGGGGTATTACATACGAAAGTGTTTATTGTCATTGTAAATGTAATGGTTTCAAATTATTGCACAAAGAGAGAAGCCTGTGCATGTATGTATAAAACAAACTTTTACGCAACATCGTCGTCGAATAGAATAAATTTTTAAAGCACTTGCAAATTTCTGCGAACAATTCACACGAACATAAAACGTGACTACAGCTAAACAAGTAAAACACCACAGAACGTTTTCAATTATGTAAAAAGGTTTTGTTTATCGAATGCCCGATAGCGAGTAGCGGGCGAGTTATCAACCTTGGAAAACTTGACCAATTTCACATTCAAAAGCTAGTCGCCGGTATAAGAGGCGAGAAGCGAAAGTGGCTAAACTTCGTTGAACACCATGGTTCCTACGCTTCGAGCAAATTTGTCCTCAACTCGCACTTGCTCTGCACACAACTTCAAGAAACTTCGAGCCAATATAAAGTTAAAAGCAGTTTGAATATAGAGATGGGCAGAAATTTGTGCCAAATTGTCTATTTTTACAGTTGCCATTTATTTAGCAAATATAAAATTTGATGAACAATTTACTTTCCAAGTTGGTATGTTTAAGTAGAATAAAACATAACCGCCGTTTGGA
This sequence comes from Dendrolimus houi, assembly GCA_039645545.1. Classification (NCBI taxonomy): domain Eukaryota; kingdom Metazoa; phylum Arthropoda; class Insecta; order Lepidoptera; family Lasiocampidae; genus Dendrolimus; species Dendrolimus houi. The sequence continues at coordinate 16,770,796 of CM077117.1, read as the reverse complement.
TTAGTCTATCAATAATAAAAAGAAAAATTCACACGTGTGTATTCACTTTAAAGAAAAAATATATACATGTGTCTTTATCCATCTCTATCTCTATAATATAATAAATATTATACACGCCAAAGTTTGTAAGAATGGATGTATGTTTGTTACTCTTTCACGCAAAAACTACTGAATGGATTTTGATGAAACTTTACAGTAATATAGCTTGCACATCAGAATAACACATAAGCTATAATTTATAAAGATATAGGGTGAATTATCCAAAATATAACGATTTTCCATCACCACGCGGGTGAAACCGCGGGCGCAGCTAGTATATCAATAAACAAAATTAGTGTTTTGTCTGTTATTCAATATGATAATGAGACTTATGGTTCCTTGGTACGTATACTTTAATAAATTTTTAATGTTGGCTTTTGTTGTCAAAAAAATTTACACTTATCTTATTTTCCATTGAGAATATTTTTTTCAAAATTTTGACTTACTAGTCCTAGATTTGCGTCTTAATCTTATTATTACATCGTTACAACAGAAAAAAATAACATTAGCGTTATAATTATCAAAGAAGATCACAACTAAAGTTATTTAATTAAATATGTTTATGTAAAAATTAATTTAAAAGTCAAATAGGAACAAAAAAAAGTCGAAATTACCTACAAGAATAGAATGCAAGGTCAACTTGTCATACAGATTGTTATTTTATTATTAAACTGAAATAACCTGTTTAATAAACACGCTCAGGGTTAACAAGTGCAAATAAAGGAGAATAGTAACAAAGTAAAAAACATTTGAGTAATTATAGTAATATATAGGTGTTCTTGCGTTTCGCAGCCATTTTGGCAACAATGGAATCTTTATGAAATCGACATGTCCGTCCCCTCTGACTGTCTGCCTATAATTAACTACTACTACTGGTTCTACGGGACTTATCATATGTATGTATGTAATGTTTGGGAAGATAGTGTATGCTATTCTATACCAGCTATAACTGTATTTTAATATTTTTTTAACTATGCGAGAGATGCGAAATGAAACATGCATGAAAATTAAAATTCTTGTTTTAAACTCTGAAATTTTCATTGAAATCCTTTCAGTCATTTCGGAGCCTATACGAGACTAACTTTTAGACAACTAATATTATTATATATTGTTACAACTTAGCCAAACTTACACTAAGCACACCGACAAATGTGAATGCACACCTGCCAGTCATAAAGCACAGTTTATTACCTGCCCGCATTTGGACTTCTTTTGTTTACTTTGTGTTTAAAATTTGTAATTAGAAAAGCCGCCTATTGTGTATTATAATCCTTTACGGTACGCAGTGGCCAGGTGTGATTCTTGGAAATCATTATTTACACGGTCGATACGTATTGTAGGCTGAGTATAAAGGAATGCCCGAACGGAGAGATCGGCAGTCAAGCGACGATTACGATACGAGCAAGACGTGTACATTCGATAAGCTACATAGTGACGGACTTTGCGCGCGTTATTAAATCGTGTAGTTTGTACTGGTTGTGTCCAGTTATATTTGTACCTGTGTTATACGTGTTTGTATAGTTCCAATAAATTCTATAGTAATTCCAGCGGCATTTTAATTCAAGCCCCGCACCCGTAACAATATTTAAACGTCATATGAATAACACTTTTCATTTACGTTTTGGCAATTATTTTAAAATCATAGACAGAAACTTCAAATTTAATGTGGCCCAAGTCTACTTTTACAATCGTATCGGAATGGTCGATCAACTGAAATAATAATAGCACCATTATGGTCTACTAGTTTTTGTCCGCGACTTCGTTCACGTTAATGTTATACCGCGGGAACCGTACATTTTTCAGGGTTAAATGCAGCCTGTACTATTCCTGACTATAATCTATTTTTATGCTAAATAACCAAATCCGTTCAGCCGTTCTGACGTAATTGAGTAATAAACATCCATCCAAACTTTAGTATTTATAATATTAGTTTAGAGTTTTGTATACAAAAGCATGGAAAAGCAACTATTAATGTGCCATTATGACGGCATTGTTGACTTGTAGCCTTGATGTGAATGACGCTATACATCGGTGGTAGTGCAATCGCGAATAACTACATAATAGGGGTGGCCACCTTACACGTAACGGCTATTCTGGGCCAGTATTAGTCGGCAAAATTATGTAAAACATCAAAAGTCGTTTGGGGCTTAGAACTCTTTATTATGTAAATACATTTGGCCTCGTCGCCACGAATTTAAACATATTTGGAATTATTCACGGTATAATCAGTGTAGTCTCATTCACAAAAAATAAATATGTGTTAAATGTTTAAAAAATTCTTGAATTTTGGAAAATTAAACGTGTTTTATGGACACACTATTTGAATATTAATTTTTTTATTATACCTATAATAAAAATTCGCACCCATCGTACGTTTACTTTATCTATTTCAGTTAAAGGAAAGCGAAGCAACATTATACTACTTGTTTCATTTTTTTACTCTGGGGCCATCCGTAAATTACGTGATACGTTAAGGGGGGGGAGGTCGACGAATGTGACATTGTTTGTCAAGGGGTGGGAGGGGGACTCAAATTTCATGATGTGACATTAAACACGAACTATTAACGAAATCTTCAAAATATTTCCAAGTCTATCTGTTATTTATTAGCGTAGTGTTTAAATTAGTAAAAAATAATTTTTAATGGATATAAAACTAATAGTACGGAACTGCTGTTTTAATTAAATAATTACTTGATGTAAAATTGCAAAATATGTGATGTCATACTAGGGAGGGGGCAGTCACGTAACAACAACGTTTCTTTTACTAAGGTTTGCTGTTCCAAAAGATTGCATAGATTTATTCAAGATCAGCTTCTTCAGATTTCAGAGATCAGCAGATTTCAACACTTATCGTTTAATTTTGGCCAATTTAAAAATCATCCATCCATCTGTATAAATTACCGCCTTAGATGTGTTATTAATTTATTCTATTGTACTTGAATCAAATCTGATCAGTATTTTTTTGCGAAAAAAAAACAAACATCCATACTAACACTTTTCTACTGCATTTGTCATTTAATTCAAACATTCTATATCACAGAACCTACAGAATGAATCTTATTCATATCAATTTTCGATTTAGGTATGTTTGCAAAGTTTACCACTCCATAGTTAAAGAGGGTAGTTACATTTTTTACGACTTCAGAAGTAAATTCTGGAGACTTAAGGCTTTTTTTTGTTAAAGCAGAGGGAATAAGTTTCGTACACTCACTACCGGGCTCACACTCACTACCCCTTTGTGGGGGTTTGACCAAAGCGGCGAGAGTTAGGCCGAAGAATGGCGTAACAGAATCGCCGCCGGCATGTGTGGAGACTCAGATGGTAAAGTCTTTCCCAATATACTAATACTCCACTAAAACTGAACCTGCATCCCATGTGCCCGCGCTTGTAGGTATGCGAGCATGAAACTTAGAATGTAGTTACACTCATGCTCATCCGCGCATCAAGGCCTGAGAGTGTCCCGGGAAACAGTGCAAACTCACTTCGTTAACAGAGGTTTTAGTTACACCGCATCCCTAGATGCAAGTGGACCCCTGTAGCGAAATCACGGGAGGAGATTAGACGCATATCTGCACCTCAGGACACCCGACTAACGTCGGTACCCGTGGGTCGTATGCGCACCTCTCTCCCTTTCTCGTTCAACGGCCTCCTTGTGTGACATTGCTGCCTCACTGAAGCTTGCCGCAGCTCCCCAATGATCGTCGCTGTGCAGCTTGACCTCAACCAGACTATCCAGCGAATCGATCGGCCCTACGACGGCCTCAAGCTCAAATCTCTGCGGTGCCCAGGCAGCGCATTTGGCCAGCATATGGAACGAAGTCTTGTGCGCCACACTGGCGGCACTGAGGGGAAGGCAGACATCCCACAATCCGATGCAGATACTTATCGAAGCATCCATGCCCGGTAAAGTGTTATCTATCTTTCAATCTATACTTTTTAAAAAAAAAATTGATTCAAAATTTAGAAATTAATATATTTTTTTCTTATTTGTGTTGAAGCAAATAAAGTAGCCTGAAAAGCCACTACGTTACTTTTACTTAACGCATGTGAATTATGGTCCATTAGTTACGATAACGACATAATATGTACTTACAAACATTACATCAGATAAGAAAAAATATTCATCTGGAATAATCTTCACAGTTATTTATTTTAAAGTTGACAGACAACCCTACCTTTACTCGACATACACAGAATATAACGTTAGAGGAAACTGTTACAGAAACCCATTTGAAACTTTTCGAAAGTTTGAAATAACAAAGGATTCGTGAGGTTAAACTCGGCTGGAGTTTTTACCCGTCTAGTTTGTCTGTGTAGTGATTATGTTAACAAAAGGAACGCGAAACATTTGAGAACCGTTACTAAAAACAATATTGGAATTTAAAGCGTTTTTGATGGGAGGGAGAGTTGGTACTGATAATAAATTTTTTTTGCGACATCTTTATTAAGAAATTGTTCTTAGATTAGTTCTCTATATCCCTTAATATAATTATAATACTAATTTAAGAATTTTTGTTTCTCAGTCTGTTTTAAATTTTTCGGAATTAAAACAGGAATTTTATTTTAAATTTTCGTGCATGTTTCATTTCGATGTTTTATATGAAATTATTGATCAGCGAAAGAGCATAATGATTATAATAACTCATTACTCCACGCCTTCCTTGTCTTCGTACCGATCCACAGTAATGAAATGTGTGAGTGAAGTTTAATATGTTGTAAACTTGCTGCCCAAAGCGATCTAGTTCATTAAGTAATGTCTTCTGCTTGCGGATCTTGAATGTTCCTAATTAATACGGTACCCAGTTATACGTAGGATTAGATACACAAAGGTGTTCTTCGTTCGAATAGTGGTTTGAGTTAGAACCAATTTAATGCCAGAAGTTGTTGATGCTGTTGCCACATTTTTCATTGATTAGTCATTGTTTAGGTACGGTAATGCTAATTCTTCCATTTCACTTCAAGCCAAGAATTCGAATCTATTTTTCAATATAATCTCCTTCTCTGGTTATTGTTAATAGGTACGATAAAATTATGGTATAAGAGGCTCAGTTAAGCCGAGATGTTTGTTAATGTTGATTAGACTGGGACATAGAAGAACAATTGTATTCATAATTAATAGTTCATGGAAAAAGCATGAACTGAGCAAAAAATCCACTATTTTTATTTAGTTTTTATATAGCAAAAATATTATTTTCTAAATTGAAAGATCAACTTGTAAAACTATACAAAGGTTTAAGGCATGGTCGTAAGGAAACAGTTTATCTGACGAAAAATTTTAATTAGACCTGTTTTGTTGAACATTCATTATCCTTCCAAAAATGTCTCTGAGTCAATTTCGTTTAAGTCAATTATGATGAGATGAGATGAGATGTTTAGAAAGGGACAAACAGTAAATAAAAAAATATCGAAAAGAAGATCGAAATTATAGATTCCAGAAGATTCTTCCCGGTATATAAGGAGCGTAAGGCGCGTCTACCGGGTAGTTCCGTTGACAGCAAAGCAACAAGTGCGATACGAGAGAGCTGGGAGAAGAGTTAAGTAGAAAACAGTGACGAGTTTAGTGAAAAGTTTAGTGGGCAGTTCAGTGAAGGAAGAGTTTAGCGTAGTTTAAGAGGAGATCCGGAAGCGAGCTACGCGCGGTAAATTCGGAGATGAGAACTGCGGTAGCAGGAGGTTTAATCTACGCAATATCGTCGACGGTATTGTGAGTGAGACATCTCATCGTCGGGGCATAGCGTCGTTAGTTGTGCGTGAAGGGGCAACCTTGCAGAGAAGAATCACGTACGACTGTGTAAGTCAATAAAAGCATTTAGTTGAAAAAAACTGGTGTTTACTTCTAATCCTAAGTGCGTACCCCTGCTCGCACGTAACAGTATATTAAACTGGAAGAACGATGATTATGATGTGAATTATAATAGAGTATAATAGGAAAATACATATTGTGCAGACCTTAGATAATAGGAAAAAGAGAAACGGCATTTACAATCGTTATGTTCGTCGAGTACTTATGTAAATTCCAACATTGTGACGTGAAGGTCACGAAGACTTGAATAAATATCCCCAATAGTAAATCATTCTATTGCAAATGGAAGCCATCCATCTCACAAGCAGCCATGAGTCGAAGCAAGGCGATCCATTTACGTTGAAGCATGGGGTAAAAGTACGTTTTATATTTATTACATTCACCTACACTCTGAACCATTAGGCAACTAATAATTTATTTTCATGTTCATAAACAGTTTATTGCTGTTCTAAAGGAATGCCGCATATAATATCCTTATCAAGGCTGATAAACTAATAGGAAAGATATAAGATATTGCAACGATCTTAGAACTTCTATAATATTCTTGGTCCTTTGGGAAGGTACGTAATATACATATTTTAGAACTACCATTTATTTTTGGAATATCTAAAATTATTTTTTTAGCAAATAAAGTCATTTTATTTTACTATTGGAGGGAGTATATTTTATTTAAAAGATTGAATGCATTATGTTTTTCCTTAATGAATGGAAATTTTAAAAGGAACGTCATACCCATTAAATAGGTTATTTGTCGTACTTACACTTATTATACATCCATGCCATTTGACAACCTTTAAAACATTTTTTTTAATGTTTGATTATGTTATGGTAATCATATATTGTCTCGATATTCTTCCAAATTATAATATAAAATTATCATTCAGCTAAGAACTAGTAATTATGATAAACATAGTAGGTATAATATTTCTCAGACCACTAATCTACATTGCAAAATAGTATACCTATGACCAAAACCGAATTCATGGACAATGACTTTGTAATATCCATATTTTATATGTCGCATATAGTCGCAATATGATTATCCCTATTCTAGATGTTACCAACCCGATTATCACTTATATCCTAAACTCATCTATTGCTAGTGGCACTTTTCCAGCAGCCTGGAAAGAGGCACAAGTCATTCCTCTCCCTAAAAAGTCTAATCCTACGTCCTTTTCTGAATTCCGATCGATATCCATTCTTCCCTTCCTATCCAAAGTCCTAGAACGTCTAGTCCATAAACAATTAAGTATTTTCCTAAATTATAACTCATTAATGAATCCTTTTTAATCTGGTTTCCGCCCAGGCCATAGTACTACAACAGCTTTAGTGAAAATTACAGATGATATCCACCAGGGGATGGAGAGTGATCTACTGACGATACTATCACTGCTAGACTTTAGTGGTGCTTTTAATAATGGTGACCATGACATATTACTTGGCATTCTCCGCACTCTTAACATATCTCCAACAGTAATTGGTTCGTTTCACAGTTACCTGCATTGACGCCGACAGCGAATACGTGTTGATGACAATTACTCATCATGTTCTGACCTTGCTGCTGGTGTTCCACAGGGCGGCGTTTTATCTCCTCTCTTATTTGCGGTTTTTATTAATTCAATCTTCGATAAATTAACTTCATCCTATCACCTTTATGCGGACGATTTGCAGATATACACTGAAGCTGCTCCAGATGATTTAAGTAGTGCCGTGAGACAAGTCAATTTGGACTTAAACCACATACTTCATTGGAGTACAATGTTTGGTCTTGCAGTGAATCCTCGTAAGACTCAAGTGATAGTCATCGGTAGCCCCAGAATACGTGCAAAAGTAGATTTCGCAACTTTGCCGAATATTGTTTTTGACGGCACTTGTATCCCATTGAGTGACACTGTCAAAAATTTGGGCGTAGTCATCGATAGTGATCTGTCTTGGAAGTCTCACCTCTCCTAATTAAGTCGGAGAGTTTTTCTGTCTTCTAGATCCCTGAGAAGGCTGAGAAATTTTCTGCCTACTGCCACCAAAATTATGCTTGCACAGTCTCTTGCTACCCATTTTAGATTACGCTGACGCCTGCTATCTCGACATAACCGTAGAACAGCTAAATAAACTTGAGCGACTTCAGAATTTTTGCATTAGGTTCATATTTGGCTTGCGAAAATATGACCATGTCTCTGAATTTCGTGAAAAACTCAAGTGGCTCCCTTTTCGCTTTCGCCGGAATACTCAAATTCTCACACTACTTTATAACATATTATTTATTCCTAGTAGTCCTCTTTACATTAAGGAACGTTTTGAATTCCTTCGCCTTTCTACTTCCCACAATTTGCGCACACTTGCGTATCGTAAACTCACTACACCTGCACACGCTTCATCCTTTTATGATAACTCTTTTACAGTGCAGGCTGTCAAACTTTGGAATGAGCTTCCTTTTACTGTCAGAGAGGCCAAAACATCGCCTACATTTAAGAACGCACTCAGAAAATACTACTGTTCCTTAAATAATTATGCCTAATTCTTATACTATGATTTATTGTATGTATTTAATTTATAAAGTAATTTAAGTTGTGTATTTAATTTATAAAATATGTAGTTTAAGTATGTTTAATTATGATAGACCTCATAATCTGCACCACCTACATCGCCAGATTAGGTTATACTATTCCTTAAGTTAGGTTACCTGGAAGAGATTGCTTTAAGCGATAAGGCCGCCTATTGTTTCTACCACGACAATATTGTAATTGTGTATTTTTGAAATTGTATATTTGGTGAGCAATAAAGTGTTATCTATCTATCTATTTTACTTTCAAAATTTTATTATTATTAACTGATGATAAATATTTAAATACCTATAAAGGATTCCGTTATTTCGTCCTCAACAGTTCAATTATTTACAAATAGGTAAACTCGATAGGTGGTTACGATATTTTAGAACATAATATATTGTCCTTCCTTGACTGCTGTGTAAGGTTTATACCTACTGTTAAATCATTACACTTCCATATGGCCAATTAAATTAGTTGAAGGGGAATAGAAGCAGTACAAATAATGAAAAACTGTTTTAAAGTTTCACGTAACGCAAGTTGTATATAATTTCGTTGTTTAATGCATTACGAAGTTCAAGGCGATCTCTTAGGAGCTTATAAATTTAGCTCTTGTCACTTTAGATAGAATAAAAGTGGTGGTTATATAAACTAATGTTATTTTGTTACAAATTATTTAGTTTTAGGGCAACTTTTAAAGCTTCATACATTATTCAACAATATCGTTTTCAACATGTTTTTTACGCCGCACGGTATATATATCTTTCGTGAAAAATTCAATAACTTCAATAGTAGATATAACATGTAAAACAATCTATATAAATCTATAATATTATAAAATTCTAAACATACCGTATTTGTACATTGAAGCTATTTAAAAAAACAACTGGAATACACTATATAAACGATGGAGAACACGATACATTTTTTTAGATTTCTTGTCTGTTTGTGTGTTTATCTGTTTGTTCGGGATTCACGTAAAAACTACTAGGCCGATTTCGATGCGGTTTACGCCGGTCGACAGCCAATTTTTAGTCTTAAAATCTGTGATACTTTTTATCCTGGAAATCCCGCGGGATTTTTTCTGGGAATGAATTAAAATGATCAGTTTAAAAAAAAATTGGAATTCCAATGCAACACTTTCACTGCGCGATAGCAAATTTTATGTAATAAAATATGTGATATATTTTATCCCAGGAATCCCGCGGGATTTTTCCCGGGAGCGATTTGAAGTTGTTCGGGTGCATAAAAATTGGATTTTTCCGATACAATGTCACTAAAACGATAGCTTACATTCTTTTATAAGTGCTGTGATACTTCGCGTCCCGGGAGTCCCACGGGAATTACAAGTCAAACGAAATCGCGGGTATATCCAGTGTAATACAATATTTAAAAATAAGTAATTATTAATTTGTGTACTCAATGACGACCTTAAAATAATTACCTACCTATAGGTGCAGACGGTGGATCGACGGTTGTGATCTGACCGTTACTTCTCACACCCGCCGATTTCTTTCTGCCTCCAGTAATAGCTGGACTCTTTGTCGTTTCACGCTCAACCCTCTGGAACAAGAACATAAATCTATGCAATAAAATCCCTATCCCTATTAATATTATAAATGCGAAAGTAACACTGTCTATCTGTTACGCTTTCACGGAAAAAGTACTGGACCGATTTGGCTAAAAATATATATATTCGATGCAGAGTATGAATATAGGATACTTTTTATCCCGAGAATAGGGATAGTTTCCGGGTTAAAAATATATTTCTCTCTGTTTGTTATGCTTTTACAGAAAAAAAACTACTGGACCGATTTGGGTGAAATTTGGTTTATATGTAATTTTAATATCTAGGGTGGACAAGGGATAGATTTATGTAAAGGTTATCCCAGAAAGTAAGATAGATTTTATTGTCATTTTTGGTTATTCTGATCTTTTTGATCGTTTTGGTAATTTTGGTCATTTTTGTAATTTATATAGTTTACAGATAGATAGACGGGGGTAGATAAATAAAACTAGAACGGGTTGATAGATATGATGAAAGTTTATATGGGAGACCAAACATTTCTCAAATTTGTAGATATAAAAAATTATCATCTAAGTATAAAAGAAATGCAATAGTAACTCGATTTGTCTGTCTGTTAAGCCTTCACGGAAAAACTACTAGGAGTACTAGATCGGTTTTTCTGCAATTTTGTTTAAATGTAGTTTAAATATCGAAAATAGCATAAATACTTTTCATCCCGGGTGATGGGATACTTTGCGATATAAAATGAAGTAAATCTTCCGGAGGCAAATAGCACTTACATAAAAAATACAATGTAACCTGTATTAACACCTGTTCTTTAAACAAGAGGTAATACGTACTATTGCTTGACTTCTGGTTATCTCTTCTGGTTATTCCCTGGACTTCCACAAATAATTCTAAAATTAGTCAAATCAGTCCAGGTGTTCTCGAGTTTTAGCGAGACTAACGAACAGCAATTGATTTATATATATATAGATTAATGTTGTATTAAAAAATAGGACTAGATGTGAGGAATTGTTATCATCATTCAATATGATCTTCTTGATAAGAATTGAATAATTCAAAAAGTTATATAAAGGTATTGAAGTAGTCTTGAATATGAAGTAATTTATTTTGATAAGATAAGATTAAGATTAAGATTAAGATAAGATAAGATAAAAAAATATGTGTGCGTGTACTAGCGTACACTCGTAACAAGTGAAACTTCTTTATGACGTTATTTTTCAAAAAATAATTTACTATATGCAACTTTACAGAAATTGGTTAAATAAAGTTAAATTAGATAAAGTTTAATAAAAGGCTTTTATTATCATAGACATAAATACAAATTCTACAATTATTTCATTTTAGCTTATTACTACAAAGATTATTATTGAATTTCATTAATTGTAATAGAATTATTACTATCATTGATGTCGTTATTATATATTTGTGTTATTAATGGCTTATGGTAACTGAAATACGAAATATATTGTTTACATTCCACAAAATTAAACTATGTGGAAGATTTTTTTCTCCTGGGGCTAATCTTAAATATTTTTCTTCATTCCACATCAATGTTTGCTGCTGAGATACCAAACTTTCTTCGATTGGTATGTGTTCACTTATTTCATCTTGAGGCACAGCATCGATGTCGTTGTTTTCAAAAAAGGATTCGTCAACCTTAATATCATACATAGTATATAATGGCGACTTTAATAAAAATTGGAGCCAAATTTTTATTGTACCTTTGTTTATTATAACCATGCAAATAACTGGATTTATGGATTTTCTTGCGTTTAATGTGCACATTGATGCAGTGATCATCAGATAAACTTCTAGGGAGAGTACGAACCATTGAATCTATAGACACAGGAACATTAATTATTTGTCCATAAATACCGTACTGACCGTTAACGTGTCTTAATCTCCTAATCTGCATGAATGGGATACGTGGAGAAATCAATCGTTCAGATATTAAGTCTAATGGCGGTAAATAATCGGGTTTCTTCGGAAATTTAAATCCATTATAAGATGCCATCACAGGAATACTATTATTATTTAAAGATGTCACACAGGTATTACATACAGCAACGTCCTTTATGTTAAGATGAGGAACTATTGTTTTCAAGATTGAACAATGTTGAAGGGATGAAGATCGTAAGTCATCTTTAAACCATAGTCTTTCACAAACTGAGCACATATGACCAAATGAATTTCGAACAAATTTCTTTTGAAATTCATCAAGAGCCAGTTTATGCCGATGAAAATCCGTGTATGCTACATAATTAGTTTCATGCTCTAATTGTTGAATTAACGTTGACTCACGTGTTAGTGTATTGAAAAATACAATCAAAAACTGAGGTTAAATTTAAATAACGTGGAAAAATAAATACCATAATTACATCTAAGTATTAGAAAAAGAGATGTAATTACTTACTTTTTTTAGAAATTCACTGGAATTAGAATTAAAATAAACCCTTTGATTTTGCTGATCACTTCAATATAACATATATATATATATATATATATATATATATATATATATATATATATTTATCACGTCACTATAGAGCGTTAGGAATAAATAAGCGTGCAATAGAAAAACGGTCAAGTATAGTGGTAGGAGAAAGTCCGTTAAAACGATATGCTATTGGTAAATGGCAATTGCACGACACCACCTAGTGGTCAAAGTCATCACTACTCAAAGCGGGTCATGGGCTCGTATGGAAGTCGATGCAATCGCCACCTGGATTTCAAAAATGTAACTACTCAAAACGGGCCGCAAAATACATTGGAGACATTTACCAAACCCTACTCCGCTGGAGAAAGTATACTTCGAATCACGCGTGGTAGGGATAAGAAAAAGATGGCACGTAACGGAAAAATGTGACGCGTAACGAAAAAATGTTACACTAAATTTTTTTCCAACCCCGATAAAGAAGTTTCACTTCAAAAACCTTTTCTAGCGGCGGCAATTCAATTGAATTTTTAGAATAAAAGAACATTTATTGTGGCATAACTATAATAGTTAGACATATGCTGTTGCGACACTTTTTCTAAATAATGATGTGTTCTGCAAAGTCATAGTACATTATTTTATTCTATCATCAATAATTTTCGCTGCGCACACGATTTTACGTATTTTTTTTACACCTTGGGTATAATAATAATAATATATAATGTATATCGGGGTTTTATTAAGGATCCCTAATTTTTTTGAAAATATAATATAACCTATGTCACCCGAGGATAGTGTAGTTTGCTAACAGTGAAAGACCTTTTCAAATCGGTTCAGTAGTTTCGGAGCCTATTCAATGCAAACAAACAAACAATCAAATCTTTCCTCTTTATAATAATATTAGTATAGATATAAAAGACTCAATGAGCATATTTTTTGGTTATCTTGATTACGTGGTTTGACTTCTGTGATTTCCAATACTCATCCTTAGTGTGCAATGTGACTGTAATCCACAAATTTTGCATCTGTCCTACAATATTTCGAAGTCATTCGGGATCAGTGACCTGTTTGATTTCAGAGATAAAAATTAATAATTAGACTATTGTGTGACGGTAAATAACATAAAATATTTTTGAATACGAAAACAAAACACAATAAATTGCAAATGTAAACCATTAAAACGTAGTTTTATTATGTATATAAGTCGCGAAAACTTAAGAAAATATTATCAATACAGATTTATTTTACTTCTGTTTATTTTTATTACGCCGATACTCGCATGCACTACTATGGTAGAATCCTGATTTTGGCGGATAATTTCGGAAATAGCGCAAACGCTATCACTGGGTGACGTATTTATCTGTTATATAATTTTGTATTTGAGGCTTATCTAGAAGCGTGAGAGAAAAAGTGACGAAATGAGACAGTGAGATTCAAATAGTTCAGGGTGTTCTACTATAGCGCGCGTGCGCTCTAGTGTTAAAAATGCGACAACTTTTCATGTGGCAATAGTCAATGCAGGCTATTCTAGGGGTCTCCCTACTCAATATCGCTTTGTACGATTTTCAATGTGCTACATACATTTTCAGTCTATTGGTTTTATCGTCTTGTGACACGAAGTCCACGTAGTTTTTTCTCAAGCACCAGTAAGAAATTGTAAATAAGTAAAATAAGTCACACTCACAATCGTGTAAACAGTTGGTTTCATTTGAAAATGTAATTGAACTTGTTTCCTATGCTCTCAGCTATAAAAAATTGTTTTGTATCTTATGAATGCGAAAGCAACTCAAATAATACCCGTTCAACTAAATAAATCCTTCAAAGGCATGGAAATGTAACGAATACAAAATGTTCTTAGTATTAGGTATTATTATAGGGAGCTCTTTAAAAAGGAATTCAGTCGTGTAGCACCAATCCACTTATTTCGGCTGACGGCGGGCGATCCCTGTAGGAATTATGTTGAGTCATGACTCATGGCGTTTCGTGCCCGCTCATGCTGACTCATGCCAGACTCGGCAAGAACGCGCCGAGGATTGCCGACTCAGCGGCGTACCTCGACAGCGGTTATTGCGCTGACATGGCGGAACGATAGTTCGGCCGACCGTTCACCATAACGCGCTAATGTTGATTGATACACGATATCGACTTTGTAATCTAATAATCCATCAGCATATCACACAAAGCTTTATCTTCAATAGACGTTTACCGGAATTTTAACTATCTATGTACAGATACGCCACACTTGACCAAAATCGGCTAGTTACGTAGGGGAGTTTCTAAAAATGCCAGATATGCTAGGTGAAGGTTATGAGGGATTATATGCGTTCCAGTTGGTGTCATAACAATGCGACAGTGACTACTCACCTAACAAAAACACAATAATATCGTTACATGAAAATAAATGTTTGTACCCTAAAAAGATAAGCAACTAATAAATTGAGGACGGTACTCAATAAATCACTTTGTAAGGGAAATAGGAGATTTAATGAAATTTTCTGAGTAACAGGCAGGCTTCGCAAAAAGTCCTTTGGTCTTTAATTAATGATACGCTCCATTTACCGAAAACAAAATTTGATATCAAGGCTTGTCGTTTATGGATTAATCTTGATATTTTCAAGAAGTCGTTTTATAAATAGAACACGAAGTTGTACTAAACAAAGAAACTACCATTATTATTATCGTAATATAGATTTGTACAAGCGAACATGGCTCTTTTGACGTTGGCATTATTAACTAGAGCTTTACTCCAGTTTTGTTTGCGTGTTTTTCGATTATGTACTTTTAAGGAATTCGCACATGAGCTAAAAGACGTATGAAACTCGAGTGAAATAGGTACATACACAACTCACGTTCACATATTTTTCACATTTCTACTATTGTGTATGTAGATTACGTGATAAACATCCAGGTTTGGGCTTAAAGGAAACTCGCGTATAAAGTTTTTAAAATTCACAGAACCGGTTAAGACCAAAGTAAATCAACAAAGAAATGTGTATTCAGCTGACCGTGTTGTCATAACAAAGATTTACGGTATAACACACGGAGACTATGTGGGGTGGCCTCCATGTTAGGTATTACTGAAAAATGGGAGTAGGGGATGCATGAGGCGGCATTGGGGGGACACAGCACCCCCAAAAGGTGGAGAATGAGTTAGGTAGAATCGTGCCACTACTCTACAAAACTGTTTACGTGCAGACAAGCTGTGTGCTTTGACAACGCTCTGCGTCATCGATATTGACAAACAACCTGTTTGTATGGGTTTGAAGTTATTGCTAATCCAGTTCTATGTATTGACATAATATTATAAACCTAAACAATGACTATAGAGTTTGAAAATTCCGGGATGAATTATGTGGATATATGTAGTAGTATTGGAATTGAGAAAAGTGTTAAATCCATATTATGTTATTAGCAGGTAACAGCGCGTGATATAGACCCCATTTATAAAGTTTAACTAATTTGTCCCAATGGCAGGCAAAGGATTTAGTCTATAGAGACAAAGATTATTTATTTATTATAGGAATAGAGTTTACCCCGCGGCTGCGCCGCGGCTCAACCTCTAGTGCGTGCCTCTTGTTTAAAGAGGTTACAAATCAAGTTACATTGTATAAAAATTTTAGGTTACTGCTTTTTGCCCCGGCAGGTTCACTTGATTTCATATCGAAAACTATCCCATCTCCCGGATGAAAAGCATCTATGCCAATTTCTGTATTAAAACTACATATGTACACCAAAATGACCAAATCGACCATATCGGCCAAATCGACCACATCGACCACACCGACCAAATTGACCACATTGACCACACCGACCATATCGACCACATCGACCACATCAACCACATCGACCACATCGATCACATCGACCACACCGACCAAATTAACTAAAATGACGAAAATGGCAATTCACAAAATAAAAACCTATCCTACTTTCTGGGATAATCTTTACATAAATCTATCCCCAAACTTATCCCATTATCAGGGATGAAAAGTATCCCTTGTCCACCCTCGATATTAACATCACATATATACCAAATTTCAGCCAAATCGATCCAGCAGTTTCTTAGTAAAAGCATAAGAAACAAAGAGACAAATATGTTTTTTTCCCGGAAACTATCCCATTTTTCGGGATAAAAAGTATCCTGTGTTCATTCGCGGCATCGAAAATATATAGATATACTGAATTTCAGCCAAATCGGTCCAGTAGTTTTTCCGTGAAAACGGAACAGACAGACAGACAGAGTTACTTTCGCATTTATAATATTAATAAGGATTTATAAAAGTTTTACGACACCTTAATTTTGAGAATAACATATTTTATAAGCTCACGTTACTGTGTTTTAAGCCAGTATTCGCTTTTAATCCATATAACACAGAAAACAATAGATCGGATAATTATGTCAAAACTCATACAACTTGCATACGAAGTGTTCATGCCGAATAGAAAGTTTTAAACATTAATTAAAACTTTAAATTCGCACTCTGTATACGGAAAGGAGAAAGTCATGACTCATTGTATTATTTGTGTATATTCAGAGGCATATTGACTTTTGGATTTCATGTTATATCATATTATGTACAACAAAAGGTTATATACAACTCAGATAATTGTCATGTAACGCCCATAACTTGTCCAAATACTTTTTCTTGTATTATATTTTGTAGTCAGCATAGTTTGAGCTTAGACTGTAATTTCATATTATTATGTAATTTCGTTTAAATGAAACTTTGGTAATATGAAATTCATACCTCTATTATTATTGACATTGAATGTTTGTATATTTATATCAATCTTCTTCGCAGACTCGAGAATATACCACCTATTTTCAAGAATTTTGGTACATATATGTCCTATCCCATCCCCTCTATCACATTCTAAAAGCTAGCAACGCGTTGGCTTCGCCCCTAGTGTTGCAAATGTCTATAGACGACGATAACCACTTTCAAATACGTGGGCCGTCTGCATATATGCCAGTTACGCAATAAAAAAAATATATGTATGTACTTTCTGTATCCGAAAAGAATATAGAATACTTTTAATAAGAAACAGGAGAATTTCTGTAGGATAAGAATTAAGTCTAAGCGTAGTTGTGCCAGTGAAACATATAAAGATTTAATATATTGATTTAAAAATATGCGCGAAAACAGTACTATCATATAATTTTTCACCTGTTATTAATAAAGGATAATGACTTAACTTTTACTCACTACTAAAGAAAATTAAAAAGTTTCAATTTTGCTGCAACCGTAAAATTTTACGACATCGCCGAGCATAAAACTTTTGAAAACAATGAACACTGAACAAACCTATAGTAGGTATGAATAAAACGATATCATTAATGCAAATTGGCACTGAAATTGGCATTACTTTTAAAGGCATTATCAAAATTGCAAAGTATCAGTCAATTCTTGCTGGTTAAGTGAAAGTAAAATGGTGCATTTAAAGAGAAAGTGTCGTGAGCTACTTATCGGACTGACCTACGCAACGCGGAGGTAAACTGGGCCACGGTTCTTGTTGCACAAGTCAAATACGACTTGCATTTCATTATTACGCTTAAGACGACCTTTTGGTCATCTAAGCAAATATAAGTGCGTAATTACAATATGCATATAAATTACAGTTGAGTTTTTGTTGGGACCTTTAAGAGTTTTAAAAGCTATGCATTTTATTTTTAAAAATCGTTACAATAAATAGTAACAGTTGTAAAATATTGATTGTTTAACACGTTTTTTACATACTTATGTTGAACATCTGTGACATGTGTCTATTGGAGCTGCAACAAGAACTCCCTCGATTGGGGTCAGTCAAACGCCTACAATTTGGTTGAAACTTTTGCTTCAAAAAATTCCTTGATAATACTTGACATTGGCTATATACAATAATACACTAGAGGTGAAATATATGTCGGTGAATAAAAGAAACCTTAGCAGCTGATAATAATTTATTTGCATATCAGAATAGACGAAGAAACGACATGAATTGAAAAAAGAAATGCGACAAGAATGCGTCTTAAGATTCTCATATGCCAAGTAATAAGTGAACATATAGTGAATGCCTTAGTAGTGACGATCAATGCCAACTGTCTTCGTCATTAAAGTACAGAACTTTAAACAAAAGTTTAGAGGTGTAAAATAACCCATATCTCAAAAACTATTTCATGTACTACTCTGTCAAAAAGTACCGGGAAAAAGTCAATAATACACAAAATGTTACTTATTCATTCAAATTTATTTTATCACCTTCAAAGTATGCTCTTTCCGAAACGATAAACTTATGCCAACGAATAATCCAATCATCAAAACATTTTTTAAACGCTTCCGGAATCGAGATTAGTTCTTGTCGCGAATCCTCCTTTATGTCTTCTACTGAATGAAAATGGGTGTCACGAAGTGGTAATTTGAAAAGAAGTCGGCTGGAGACATATCTGGTGAATAAGGTGGTTGCTCGATGGTATCTGTTGAGTTTTTGGTCAAAAATTCGTTCACAATGATGGCTTTGTGTGAAGGCGCATTATCGTGGTGCAAAATCCAAGAATTTTCTTTCCACAAATCTGGCCTTTTTGTTGCTATAGTTCTCGAATTTGCTACCTTAAACGTCGCATAACGCTCAAATAATATACTTTGTTTACCGTTTGACCTTCCGGTAAGAATTCCGAGTGCACAATACTGCGATAGTCAAAGAAACAGTCAACATGACTTTGACTTTTGATCGACTTTGGCGTGGTTTTTTCGGTTTCGGTTTCAGCAGGAAGGCGCCACTCCGAAGCTTGTTGACTAGTTTGCATGTCAAACTCGTAAACCCAGGTCTCGTCACCAGTAACAATGCGTTTCATGAATGTTGGGTCGGAATTGACTCGTTCTAGCATGTCCTCAACGACTCTTATACGATTGAGTTTTTGGAGAAAATTCAGGTCTTTTGGACTAGCCGAGCGGCAACATATTTCATACCTAAGGGATTATTTAAAATGATACGGATCGACTCGTGAGACAGAAAGTTCAGCCGCTTTTTCTCTCAAACTTGAATGAGGATTTTCACTCACTATTTCCTTCACTTTTGCGATGTTAACTTCAGTGAAGACGTTGATGGCCTACCAGGGCGAGGCAAATCTTCCAGCATATCTCGACCGCTATAGAACCCTTAGTACCACTCATGAGCACGTGTTTTTGATAAATTCAATTCACCGTAAGCCTTCTGTAACATTTTCAGTGTCTCCGAACACGAAATTTCATCGGCGATGCAAAATTTAAGACAAACTCTTTGTTCGATGTTTTTGTCCATTAAGAAATTCGCAATATACACTAGATATAATCTAACTAAAAACAGCACAAAATGTAAAACAGTTGTGCCAATAAAAAAAAAAAAATTGAATTTTGAACTATAAAGAAATCATCCATTTCCGATACTTTTTTGACAGAATGTATAATAATCAAATATTTTTTGTTGAAAGTCCTTTAGAAAATGTTCACCCTATATTTTAAAAGTTAGAGGCAAGGAGAACTTTAGAACTTCGGAAAAGGAAAAGCATACTTAATGTGCGCCTGGCCTTCCCACGTTAGGAAGGGTATGGCCAGTACAGCAGCGGTTCCTAGCAACTTCGAGGTCAACTGGGTGAAATAAGCCTCGAAGTTCCATCTTCCGTCTAGGGTAAGGCCCAGGTATTTTATCTGGGCCTTAACGGCTACACTGCTGCTCCCTGGACGACGACGCGCGTGTTTCGGGGTGCTCTTCTACGTCGACCGTAGAACATGAGAGCCTCCGTCTTCTCTGCGGAGACCCTCAGGTCCAAACACTCAATGCGGTCTACCACCAACACCGTTGAGGCGTTGGCCAAGTTCTACGGTCTCTTCGTAGGTACCGCCCCGGGCTGTGATGAGGGTGTCATCTGCAAAGCAGATTACTCTTATCCCGGGTACGACTGGCTCCCGGAGGAGCCAGTCGTAACCAATGTTCCATAGGATCTGACCCCGTACCGTTCCTAGTGGAACACCGCACACGCCGCGTCGCCTACCAGCGATCTGGCCATCACTAAATGACCCTACTGAAACTCGCTTGCTTAGAAGCAATTGTTGATAGTTTATTAATTGCAGGCATAACAGTACTTGCTTCATAATAAGTTTCAAATACAATAACATTGATATGTGAATCTACTCCAACTTTACGACTTAGTATTAATTTACATTTCTTCATATACGATGAGTGTAATAAAATATACATACATACCTATATATATTGAACAAATGTTACATAATTATAAACGGGAAATAAGTATTAAAACACAATTGGCGGTTTTAGGTCTAGGAGACTCTCCCAGGCAACCTTTGGAGTTTAGGAACGGAATATCTATTCATCAGTTATGCAAAATTTCGTGTAATCGTTTAGCATTATATACTTGGCATCTTGTAAGCAAATAAATAATAACGGTAATAACTAACAACAAAATAACAATACCATAAAACAAACACATAATAGTCGATCGTAAAGAAGGCAATCCAAGAATAGATGGTCTATAGTTCACTAGAGTCATAAATATTTCTAGTCTCTATAGTTTATAACATAGTATGTGTACTTTAACACACAATTGGTAATCAAACGCTCGAAGCAGTAATAAAATAAATCTATAGTGTTGTGCCTATTATAATCAAATTGCTATGAATCACTGCCGGTCCGATTCGTGTCCGGAATTATAATGCATATTCCTTACTAGAGAGAACTTAAGTTGTTCCAGTCACGCAAAGAGGCAATACAGGTTTTCATTTCTTTAATTTTTATGAACTGATCTAAAATCATTGACATTAATGATAGGTTTATTTAGAGCCAAGTCAAATGAGATCCTTCTAAGCGTCTTATAAAACGCTGCAGTTTCCTTCTTTTGGTGCGAGTACAGTAAATTCTAACATCATAATTGTAAGACATCAAATATCTTATTTATTATTGTTAAAAAAATCATGATATTTTAAAACTTAGACTTTACCAAAGCATTTTACCGCTCTTTATGTATAAACCATAGATTATATCGCGCCTTCGCTCAGGTATCAATAAAGCCGTATCGAGCATTCCCATTTGTTGGCATTAACATAATCCTATGCTCAATTGTTCATCCTCATTTTCAGAAGTAGTTCATTCCCAAGACAACGAAGAAATAAAATTATATTATTATCTCCAAATAAATCCCTGCAATTAATATAAACAATATTAAAGATCAGTTTCGAATCAAATAGATTATATTAGAACAGGTTTCTGTGCTAATAATCCGCTACAAAAACGTGGCGTAATTTCTCATGCTTGAATTTGAACTAAAAAGAATTTGAAGGTTAAAGACTTATTCGTGAGTACATGACAGTAATAACAATAAATTACAGAACCGGTTTGGATGCGAGCCGTTCACCTGCACGAATATATCCATAATTCATTTTAATTAAAAATGCCACTTGCATTTTATTAACATATGCGTAATAATATGCTTTACTTTTAAGTTTAGAACAATAAAATGATTGTTAATTCGTTATTTGACGATTCATTTATGTCTTACAATTTGGATGAGTCAAGCAAAGTGATCCATATTAACATAAACTATTATAGAATTATTCAATGCCATGGAATACCGTGTATCGTGTCCTTTCAGTTCTGTGCCTTTCAACCAAATTCAATAAATTTTCTGAATCTAATATCAGCATTACAGTTTCAGGAAACTTCAATTTTCTACTTGTGCACATTCTGCTTAACGATTTGAATGTTTGACTTTTTCTCTTTCGATTCCCTCTTTCCAAACAGTTTAGGTTGACAGAGTATACATGTCCTTTCCTTCCATATTCTTGCCTTTTAAATCACGTTAGATTTATCGATTAATAAATATTAGTCGCGCTGTATTAGCTTTCATAATATAACTTTTATGTGTATAGTCACGTTGAGGCTTTGTGTACATACCTTTGTTAACGCCATTTGTGTAATTAATTGAAACAGAAAACAAGCATTGCAACAATGAACAATCCTGAACCAACGTAAGTTCAGTGTTCAAAATGCACTTACTCCATTACAAAGTATGATTACAATAGGTTCCTCCTATTCAGTACTAATACTACGTATTTATTAATATAACAGTGTAGCACTCTTTTGGTTATATAATTTCTGTCTGTTCTTATTTTATATAGTATATAAATGGATATGCCCGCGACTTCGCCTACGGTTGATTTAAAATTCCCGCGCGATTTCCGGGACACAAAATACCACAGCATTTAAAATATACTATAAGCTATCGTTTTAATGAAATCTGTGTCGGAACAAACTAATTTTTATGCACTCGAACCACTACAAACCGCTCCCGGGAAAATTGCCGTGATAAAAAAATATCACACATTTTATTACATAAAATTTGCTATCTATCAGTGAAAACTGCATTGACATCGACCCCGTAGTTTTTACATAAATCTCGAATAAACAGACAAACAGACAAGAAATCTAAAAAAATTGGATCTCGTTTTCCATTGTTTATGTAGTCTATTCCAGTTGTTTTTTTTTTAATAGCTTCAATGTCTGTACATTATACTTACTGTCTGTACATACTTGTCGGTACAAGACATGTTAATAATTTTATAGGATTATAGTTTATATAAAATATGTTATCCTTAATTTTATTAAATGAAGTCCTTCCGAATTAAGGTAATTATTTCTTCTATATCAAAATTCTTAACATTTTCTTATACCCGCATATTAAATTAAGGCTGTGTTGTGAACAGATGACGCTGAATTTAATATTCTGTAAAACATCTAAAAATAAACTTAATATAAAACATAATAAGGGTAGCGAAACGAGGAGAGAGAAATTCCATTCTCTTTAAAAAGTAATACACAAAAATTACTTGATCGCTTAAAATGGTAAGGAGCTCCGTAAAAACGAGCTCGTAGGAGGTAATTTCCAACGAAGACTCGGCACGAGCGAGGCCTTTGAATTTGTCACGAGGCAACCGTATTCCACTACCTATTACTGGAACTATTTGGGAAAATTCCCCTTTGACATTTAATATTTTCATTACAAATAAGCCACAATATTTGTTTGATCTAATAACGAAAATAATGTTTAAACATGATTCAGTACCAAGAACTGTTTGTGTATAGAAGTAATTAATGTACATGGAGTAGGAAATATACTTCATTTTCATATAAGCGTGACCTTCAAAAATATATTATAGAACTTTTGCTTAATAAAAACTAGTAACTCTGAAGTCATCATTATTACAAAATATAGGCATAGTATGTTCGTGATAATATACTACAATGGATTTGCATTGTTGGATTCGTTGATTTTAAAATGTTATTTTTCTTCCTTCTTCACAGTCATTGGAATGAAATATAGACCAATTATTAGTAACATTTAGTTTAGTGTATAAGTAGATTCAGAGACGGGAATAGACAATGAATCCTCTTTGTTAAGAAAATGGCATTATTACGATATAGATTCGAACTTTTAGGGAACGAGACAACGGAAAAGCTTTAATACATACTTATTCAAATATTTCTTATAATGATCACAAGCGATAATCGTCTCAAATCATTAGCAACCTATCACACAATAGGGTAATTAACTGTTAAATAAACTGAGATACTAATGATTATCTTACAAAATGTTACAACACCTTGTAATTCAGTTCAAAATCATACACAGACACTTAAATTTTATTTATTGGTATACAGATGTGACGTAATAATACAGCTGATTAAACTCTATTATAAGTTGCAAAGTAAAACAATATTGCAATGAAATTATAAAATTGCTTGTTTTATGCCTCGTTTACATTATGCCCATATACAAGGTATCGAGCAGGAAAATGGCGAGGAAAGTGGGCAGCGCGAATATGTACATGTACATTGTGCCCACTTCCGTCTCCACGTTCCTCCTTGCTTTTATTTTTTTTAATTCCAAAAGCAAAAGCCATACCTCATTAAACACCAAGAGTGTTCTTCCTCACCTCACCTTCTTGAATCATATAAGTCGCTCTCCGTTAATAACATCGACCTGAGCCGTCTACCAAACCAGTTTTTTATAGATCGAGAGTGACACATAGGATCACATAAAGACGGGTCTTAATAAACAGGTTCATTTATGTTCTAGAGGTTAACGGACTAAAACCGATTGATGCGCGTTCAAAAGCGTGTTTATTTAGATTTTTTTAAATTAAATATATCTTTTATTCCGCAATTTAATAAGAACTTAAAAAGTCTTTTGATTTAAGAATCTATTTTACTGAGAACTGAACTTTAACCTTTGAACGTCAAAAGAAAAACGATTTCAGAACAAAAATAAAATAATCATATTCTCCGAAATGACGGCATGGTTATCTCATTGTAGTGCGCATTACAAAAGAATGATACATTTTTTGTTTTTTGAAATATACGTGAAAGAAAGTTTTCGTGCAATTTATAAAACGTGATATTTAGCAGTGTAGACCCTCAAATATGCACGTTACAACATACAAACAACAAGTATGATATACATATAACCCTGGATTTAACCGAAAAAAAACCTCAATTTTTGATAGCTTAATATGCTATTTCATTATATTAATCATAGTTTAGATTCAACATAAATTATACTTGTAAATACATACTTCTATTGTACAAAGAACTAAATTATTAATTTATTTTAAATAGAACCTCACATTATTCTAATTATTTCATTAATATATTTAATTTACAGACACTGTACATAGTAATTAGAATTTAAAACTAATTATTGTAAAATTATGTAATTCTATTGTTGATGTATATTTATATACCTACGTAGCTTGTTTAAAGCATTCGAATAAAATTTAAATAAGTAACGTGTTCAGGCCACGTTCGAGAGGAAAAGGTCGATTGCCCGAGGCATGCTACATGGGCCGTTCACCATTCAGTGTACAGATACAACAATATAGGAATGGTATATTTATCTCTGAATCTTGTGAAGCCCGAGGAGTGCCGGAGGGCACGAACGCAACACGACTCGTCGAATCCGTCGGAGCGCTGCCCTCCCCATGCCTGAATGTACTAGGAACCGGTATCAGACCGCTTCTAAGCTCACTTTAACTAGATTAAGAAGCTAAGTCTTCTCTTGAGCGTTATAACATACGCTTAATATAGCTATACCTTGATTTTTCTTGGAAGATAAATTTTTGGATAAAATTTTAGTCAAATTTTGTCTTTAGATGATTAATATAAAACATTTACTACTGATTTATCTATCTTTAGATGTGGCTTAAGTTGTCTAAGATTATATTTAAACTTACTTAAAATTCTTAAATACTTACTTTAAATTATTTAAATAGTGTAAATCATTGCAAAAACCTTGTTGGTAATGTACGAAAATGATCTTCTATGGATAAATAGTGTATACGTAACTTTCTAGTACATTCTATAGCAGTTAAACAGCGAACTGTACTTTCAATACACTGTCTTTCCGCCGAAATTTGAAAGTCAAATTGATAGAATTTAAAATCAAAATAATCTCGTCTGTGTCCAGATTTATTGTAACTGTCAAAGTTCTATAAATGTACATAAATTTGGACTTTCAAAGTTTTTTTTAACTTCTAAAATATTACAAATACAATTTTTCAATGGACTAGTTGTCAGATGGATTTGGCGTTGGATGGTCTCCATCTTCATAACTCAGAACTTTGATTTTCGGCAGGGTAAATTTCAAAAACAAAATTTTCGTTATTGCCCTGATCCGGGATCGGCCTGAGATCTTAAATGGTATCAACTTGCTGCCAACCTCTAAAGAATCTACAGTACCTTTAAAAAAAACACATATCGTATTCGCTTGGAAATGTCTTGACTAGCTCCTTCTAAATGGCTAAGGAGCATAAGAAACATTTTTAAGATCTATTGCTCGCATGAGTCATTTAAGGAAGCAGTAATGAACACTCAGCTGATGGTGACGGCTGTGGTGCGGGATAGAAAAAAGACAGGAGACTGTTGCATCGTTCTGAACTCTTCCTCGGAACACTCTTCATTATATTGTTAATTTCTGCATAAAAATTCAATTTCTAATACATAGTTACGTAATACATTGAGTGCTTTGTTAGCACTCATTTGAATAAATTAAAACACTTCACATTTTCATATTTATATTCATAATAATAAAAACTTGGTCTGAATAGGAAACATTTAATTTGAATTACAAATGATATCAATATAATACATAATGATGTTACATACCTACTAATTTAAAAGAATAATTTTAATTTATGCAACGTTACGATTGAAATTTATGTTAATATGGGTAAACCGTTACAGTTTACATACATATTATTATGTATATAACCAATGTTCGTAGGAGAAACTCATTTTATTCTAACTTTATAGAATTATTATTATTAGGTCTTTAGTAATAAAAGTTGCAGTTTTACGATACAGAAATGTTCAATCAAGTTTTTATGACAAGTGTTTTACTAATTCAAGCGGAGTATTGGCCTTATAAATAGTCATTTGAATTTGGAATTCTACCTCGATTGCTAAATGTCAAACATCAAACTGGCTAGTCTTTGATTTTTTTATATAAATCAGCAATTTCATAGGTCAAAAACCTAATATTTTATGTAAACTACGAGTTTTAATACCACAACTTTTATATTATATTGTAGGAATGTAAAAAGTGTTAGGTAAACAACATGCATGGTCTTCAAAAACTTTGCGTTGTCGAACTGCGCTGCAATTTGGCACGATAATTTATTGCAAAATAATAATGTAACTTTCTGAAAAATAAATAATATCTAATTTTATAATTCAGAACTATCACATTTTTAATCTTCTGCCCACTGTATGATGAAATGACGATTAAAATCAAATAGTCGTAATTAAGTCATGTTATAATTTCACTAGCACTTTATTTTTTAAATCTTTGAGTAAAAATACGTTTCATGAATTGCCCAGCTGGGCTAATAAGTAAAACATCCCTCCTACAACGAGCACAATGCATTTCTGTATTTAATGTTCGAAAACAGTATTTCTTGAGAAATCCAAATGTATTGCAACAAAGAAACAAAACTGAACTTTAATCGTTATGTTGAAAGTAATATTAAATTTTAGCGCAAAACACGTATGATGTTTAAAGCAAATAGTACTAAAACCTCCTTGTCAAATTATTTAAAACATACACTGGATACATAGATCCTATGTCAATGTAAATCATATAGTCAATAAAGTATACCAATACAGAATGATTCTAATCAACTTGTGCAACGTACGCCTTTTAAGAAAGATGTTAAAGAGGTCGACTCCCAATAAGCAGTAAAAGTCGGATAAAAAAGGTTGTACCACTATAAACGGCTTATGGGAATAGTGTAAACGCAAACATTGCGAGACTTGGACTTGTACCAAGTAAAGTTTATTCATTTAATGTTATGCAGTGGCATTAAATACAGGAAACTAGGCCAAAGGAATTTATATTACAAAAACTCTAAATTTTCTATAATATGCATTGATTTTTTTCCGACTTTTAGTTACAAACTACAATGTATATGGCGGCCACACCTAAATCTTTTATATAAATATCGCGATTTCACTACAAAACTTTGTAACGACATACAAGCTATATCTTCCTGTTTCTCATTCATATAAACTCATTAGTTTTTGAGAAGATGACATTCAAACACAGACGGACCTGACGACATATTTTAATAACATGTGTGTGTTTACCAAATTGGTTATAGAAGTAAAAAAAGGAAACAGTTTGGAACAGGTATGTGACATTGAATATACAAAAGTGATTAGTTGTTTTCTTACTTCGATTCTGGATTTATTAATAATCTGTTCAAATACTTGTTGTCAATGTTATCGATTGCGAATGTAGCAATGCTATGATAACGAAATCCTGTAAAAAATATAATAATTAAAAGGTAAAACAATTTTCAATTAGTTGTTGCTTTAGGTTATTATAGATTCTTTACAGATTAGATAGCGATCAACATAATAATTATGGTTTCACAATGTCATCGTTTGATGATTTATTTGTTATTTTAATTTTCAAAGGTTACACTAAAAATTCAATGACTGCATCACCGATCAGTACGCTTTAAATAATCATGTCTCTTGTCTAGGTGTGACCGCAGCTAAACGCCAACTAAAAGACGAGACTACGCTTGATCATAAAATGCTATATTACTTAAAAGTACTTTAGAATATTGTAATGAGATTTATCTAGAAACATGAACCAAGACATGAAAGGTAATCTTATGCGTATAAGCATTACGGCGGTGGGCGGGCGTGCGTGGGATGCCGAGGAGGCCGCCTGTATTCACTGTATTCCTAAATCGCCTTTACATCCTTGAGTTTAAAGACTATTCCATATTCGGCTTTATTGCCCTTTGTCAGACACAATTTATCCCATAAAAGCGAAATAACAATATACTAAATGAAACCGCCACCTGTACGTTAAGAATTATGAAACATCTACTTGTACTATTCCAATTCAAAAGAGAATGTTTACAAATATCACTCTTTTGCGGCGGACATTTTATCATAACGAACAAAGGAACAATAAAAGGCCAACAAAGAAGATGGAAAAGAACAAAAACAAACACTAGGACCCGAGTCAAATGAGCAGTTTCCTTCCAAAGCGATGCATAACAATAATAACAATATGGCCGACTGGCGGGTGTGCTAGATAGAGTTCATTAGAAAAACTACTTATGTCCGCCGGGTTCTATATTGTATTCATTTGCCTTACTGCTGGTTAAAATTTGACATAAACTCCATGCAAGTACAAATAATGTAATTTTTTACCAATGAAAGTTAAAAGTATAGGTAGTAAAATATAGCATCCCGACTAGTCCAACAGATTATAAATACTATAAGCCGCCTTGCGAATGCAATAATGTTTAAGAATAGGGATGCGGACCCATGTTGCAATCAATTTTGATATTTTTATATAAAAGAACAGGCGTTAAAATATCATTTTATCATATAACTTTTAAAATATCATCATACGAATAGTTTTAATTATTTTTCAAACAATAATTTATGCGCTATTTGACTCCTATTACTTGTACCTACTTATGACGTCACACGCACGTACCCTCGTACAAAATCTATGAGGCTATGACTTTCTGTAAATTTATAAAAACTATCTCAATTGATTTGACTGTCCACTCCCTTATTGTAAATAGCTTTGCAGTCACGATCCTTGAAATCAATGTATTAATATTTTTCTTGAAATTTAATAACATTTCCTTGGAATTAACGGTCCTAAAAATAACTGATTATTACAAGAGTAAGATAGTAATTTGTATGCGAAACAAGTAGGAAAGAGACGGTACCTTCTTTGGGGTGGGGCTATCTAATTTGTATGCTATGCGCCTAGTATTGCATGCTAGAGATTATAATTTTATAATACATGCATAATGCAAATGTGTGGGTATCTCGTTAGAGTATATGTGTTCTATGGGAGGGTATGTTTCCAGCGATTTAGGTGGCCATGTTCGGGTCGGGCCATTAAGGTACCCACTCATTACGGGACGCGTCCGTCAACCGCGGCCGAACAATGTGCACACCAGAACCGTAACACGCCCTCCAGATTGCTTTAGGACGTCCGAACGCTGAAGGCCACGTCGGCGACTTACGATTTATAATACGTACACTTCAATGGACTTTCCTTATCCAAATTAAGTCACGTCTCTCAGCCGCGTCCGTCAGCCGTGACTTATAATATTCACACCACACATTTATGCGCTAATTAACTTTTTGATACCTGTTTACAGTTGGAGTTAGATAAATCTTTGTTTAATATTAATGAAGATGCAAACCCATATAACATCATCCATAATCCTCTTATTACAATTTTATTACAATAGAACAACCTTAACTAAAACAATGAAATGATGGTCTACTTTGGGAAATAACAGACAATCTATTTATAAATATGTATGTAGGTACTTTGATGGGAAAGAGATAAATAATCTATAGATAAAGCCGGACTGGCTAGATACAAAGTAAGATTACTATCTTGGCAGATAAAAATAGGCATAATTAATAATAATGGTATATAAATCACGTAATCTGACAACTAACGGTTGAATAGTAAACAATGAGTCACGTCAAGTACCGGTAGCAACAGCGGCGTCGGGTCGGTAGCCCCGTAGCTTTACGATCCACAATCGGCCACTTAGCACCAAATCACTTCACGGTGACGTCACTAACATTAGAAATTTAACAAAACATGTGACGCTAGGTTCGGTGAAAGGTAAGATGCGTTCAGTAAAATCGTTCCGAGCAACGACGAACGAAGCGTTGTGGTGTCAGCGCGGGAGAATGGCGCAAACTGGCGCCGGGAGGGGGGCACCCCGCGCCACCTCCTCTCACCTCTCGCCGCCGGCACTGCTTCTACCTCCCCTCCCCGTCTCCCACTCACCACCTCACCAGACCGCCACGCCAGTGCCCGCCATAGGTAATACTATATATATAAAAGTTCCCGCTGCCCGGCTTCCAGACACAAGCCGGCCTGCATAATTAATTTATACTTTATACACGTTGCGCCTTCCGCACATGCAATGCAAGGTCATCTTTTTCATGATATGGATTCGCAATATCCGGCCCGATTGAATAACAAACATAATTAATTATTGCAGGCATGCTTTTATTGCATTAATTCAAACGCAATTAATAATGAACGTTGGGCCTAATTAATACTATCAGCAAAGTGGAACGATGTAAATTACAATAATATTAAATATGCGTCAATTGGAATAATTGTAATTCACTTTAATAGCATTGTACGTCATCATAATATTAATAATACTAATAATGTATTAGAACATTCGCAATAGTTTCCTTAAATGAGATGATAAAGGTCAATTGATGTTAAAACAGTATTCAGTAACTATTTACATCTGTACTACCTACTTATATAAATTAAGCACAACAACAACAACAACCCTTATAAAAAGCAATATCGAGTTTCCAAGCAGATAAAACTTTGGCATTCAGGTCAAAATGAATATTAACCTTCAAACAAAACAAGAACAAAGTAGTGACTGGCACGTTAATAGGGGGGACCCTTTTGACGGCTACCGGGGCTCAATGGAGGGGTAATCCGGTGGGGACGCAAGGGTGTTCGGTAACCAGGGCGTAACAGACGAATCCCGGTATCCCGCACTTGCCGCGATCGATATCTGTATCAACTGTACGGTATTAACTTCAACTGCTTCAACTATGCTAGAAACTCGGTCGATGTTGTTACGAACTTTCCCGATTAGACTAACCTGAGCTACCTCCCTATTCATTATTCTAAAGCAACCCAACCAAGTAACTATATTGACGCTCATTGCTTTACGCTCAAACTTTTTAATGGAAACAGGAAAACATTACTTATCGGAGGAGGAAAATCAAAATTGATGGGTAAATTTGATAACCAGAAATTTTGTATTTATTTTTGCAACAGACAAATGCCACGTGATTTAAAGAATAATCAAATGTTTTTATGAAACATATATAACTTACTTCGTATTAGAACTAACAGTAATAGAAATACTGAAGAAACTATTATTGCAAAGAAAATGTCAAGCCGTTATAGGTATGAATTATAAATCATCAAGGTGAACTATTTGAAAAACGAATCACTATTCAATTGATGCTATTAGCATTTAAACGATAAGTTATAATCAATCAAATATGTGAATACATTGAATAATCAACATGTTCACATAAAATAAATTGGAGCACGCTCTACGAACGAGAACGGAGCGAATGTAATGATGATAACAAAATAAATTGCAAATGGGGACTATTAATCGTCGTTGCATTGTCAACCTTTGCCTTAGATGCCGTTGGAAAAATTTGGTTATTTACCACACCTATCTATTCATACAATAATAATGATAAAGTTGTTTGTTACGTATATAGAATTCACGTTCTTTAGAATGGGCAAAAACTTTCAATTTTACAACACCGTTTAGTAATGGAATGTCGGTTTTTTGTGCGGTTTTATTATTATTTACCGGAACTTTATTACTTTTTCTATATAAAATTTTCATGTTAATTCCTAAAATGGCTGTTTTATGAATTATGATTATAAAAAAGCAATAATGTACTTGAAATTGACGAGATGTTTTGAAAAAGAGTGATTAAAATGATTTTTTAACAAAAAAAAACCAACTTTACTCTAAAAACTAAAAAATAAATATTCAACCGACTTCTTTTTACAACATCTAGAAGTCGGTGTCAAGTAAAACATAAAATAACAACAACAAATTTACAAAATATAGTAAAATTTATGTTTTACTTGACACCGACTTCTCTGTTGTAAAAAGAAGTCGGTTAAATATTTATTTTTTGTTTTTTAATTGCGCAAATATTTCAATAGCTTTAGAAATAATATATTAAGCACCTGTAGAAATTGTACAACAGGGTCGCGTTTACAAATTTGCAATCTCACTCTTCGGTGTATATGCTTTTTAAAAAGGTTTGCTCTCGATTTCCTTGCCATACACAAATCAGATCCTGACTTGGTGACTATGAGACCATCTCGGGAATTAAAAAGAATAATTTGATAATCGGTCCACAATTGACGGAGAAATCACGTACCATGCCTACCAAAAAAATTAAGCGCCTGTAGAATGTGTAATACTAGCACGCGTATACAAGTTTTTTTTTGGAAAGATGTAGGCTCTCGGAGTTTTTTAATAAGGGCGGGCAACTCTCGCTTTCTGGAATCCACCCATCTGATCCTGACTTAGTAACCATGGAACCGCCTCGGGAGTACACATACTTACGAATACAGAAAAAAATTCAAAATCGATCCACAGCTGACGAAGAAATCGCTTTTTTTAAATAGTATAAAAATATATAATTCATTCCAATGGAGAAATTTATAAATAATCTAATACAATAAAAGAAGACTTAACTTATTTGTATTGTATTCTACCCATAGCCGACCCCCCCCCCCCCCCCTCAAGACTATAAGTAGACACCTTGGCTGCATACCATTTACCAAACACGTTTAGATCAGCTGGTTTGGCGGCGGAAACAGCTGAATCACTCAAGCGACGCAAATATCCAACCCTCAGCGAGAGTTATGTTTGTACCGTTTGTCGAGACGCTTGGACCGTGGGATCCTGAGGCCATGAGCCTCTACCAAAATTTATCAAAACGACTCATTGACTCTTCAGGTGAGTAGAAGCCTGGTGCTTACTTCGGGCAATGAATCAGTATGGTAAACCAGGGAGGAAACGTAACCAGCCTTGTGGGCACCTTACCCATAGAAGACGGTGATCTAGGCTCAGTATTTTAGAAATCGCTTATGCATATAAAAATTAAGTGCCTGTAAAAAGTATAATAGCTACACGCGTATACAAGATTTTATTCTAAGAATTTAGGCGCACGGCGTTCTTTAATAATGGTTATGCTCGATAGCCCTGGGATCCGGTCCACTCATCAGATCCTGACTTTGTGACCATGGGACTATCTCGGGAGTATACACTTAAGAGTATAGAAACCATTTGAAAATCAGTTTACAATTAACGGAGATATCGTGTTACTAAGAAGTTGGCTAACAATTTTCGTGAGTTTCTCTAATTCCTTGGAATCCACTCATCAGATCCTGCAATGGTGACGATGTAACCAATTCGGGAGTATAACCTTTCGAGTAAAAGAAAAATTTCGAAAATCGGTCCACAATTGACGGAGAAATCGAGTAACGAAAATATAAAAAAGCAGACGAATTGAGAACCTCCTCCTTTTTGAAGTCGGTTAAAAACTACTAAAACGTAATTGGTTTATATCTCTGAATCCTGAAATTAATAAGTTAATTGAATTTGATTATATTATGCACTTTGTGTTATATTTTGTTTAGAATAATTAAGTAAATTAACTCTACTTTCTATATAATAGAAATTGGTCGATAATTGGTTTCGACTTAAGAGTTACATGTTATAATAGATATCTCTAGGGCACCTAATAACATCTAGACTAGAATAAATAGAAGACGGATCGTTTGCGAAACCTCGGGAAACGATTCAGGGACATCTAACAGTGAACAAAGTGGCTAACGCTCAAATCACTCGCTGAAGAGTTTGTCTAAGTTTACTGGCTTACAAAAACAACTTAAGCATAAGTTCGAGCTTTAATTGGCTATACAGTATTACCATAATCTAAATTTATGAAAACAAAGCACCGTTCAATACATTGACAACGCTCAATAAAGGTTTTGCTCAGCAAATTTTCTGCTAGTCTCACTGATAAAGCTCCACTTGTACAATTTCTTTTTACAAGCACAGCGTCTTTCTCAATTGATACTAACTTTGTATTCCATTTTCCAAAGGACTTTGTTTTTATATCCTTCGGATACTTCCTATTTAATAGAAAGGTATAATAAAATATGAACCGTAATATTGTTCTTGTATCGGTTAATGTATTTAAAAACAAAGATAGCGTGTATATTTTATGAAGAATTTCGTAACCTCCACGTTTATTATCAGTGAGTGGAAATCCTAATAAATATCTTATTACCTCCTCAATTCTGTACCGTTGGTCTTATAAACAGCCAGTCTCGGATAATGCATAATTTATGCGTATTGGCCAGAAGGTGCCGACTTGTTTTTGGCACAGGTCCAATATGAAATGGTTTCTCTCAAATCTTATTGCTAACGTAAGATGACTTCCTTAAATCTCATTACTCTTTCGATATTCTGTAACATATCAAGTTTAAGAATAAATATTTTTTATATTACTCATACGCTTGAAATTAACGATTAACTATTTATTGGTTTGTTTATGATGACTGTGCTGAAGTCATCAGTATTTGAATAATAATTTCATACACGAGTAATATGCCCAACTACAAATTACAAAATTATCTATACCTAATATGTGATATCAAAAGTATTAATGGCTCACGAACAAGTACACGATATCTAAATACATTATGGTAAACATTAGCACCTTAAATTGAAACGCTCTAATTTACATCCATTTGTAATCAGAATGACCGTATATTATGTGTCCATAAACAAATTGTAAATTATGACGGCTAGACGGTCTTTATATGTGACATCTATTCAGTAGTTATTTTTTACAAGGTCGAACTAATTTTATTTAGATTTTTTTGCTTCCTAGGATAGAAGGTATTGTACACTTGATTTGAGAAATATTTTTATTATAGGGTATTTATTACAACTCAACGCTAAAGGTAGGTTAGGAAAACGAGTAAAGTGAGTATGCTTAATACTAGCAGTTACCACGAAGCCAGCTGCGAAATACTCTTTATATTTGTATAATAATCTACTGTTATTATTAAATTTAATAACAGCAGAGGAAGAAACTTTACGATTCAAATTGAAGATTGCATGTAGTGTAGTCATATTTTTTCATAACTATTTAATTGCTTTACCAGTATGACGTTACCGTCATAAGTTTTATAAGTTTGAAAGTAGTGTATTGATTAATCAATATTTTCTCTTTAAAACTTTTACACATACGTATTATTCGTTTCCATATTGTGACCAGGCAAAGACTAAGGATCTCCATTTCCCACGACCCTGGCGTATACTTATCGCTTCATCTACTTTCATTGACGTCTTCATACACGCGCGACTTTTTAAAATACTTTTTACTTGAGCCAGCTATTTTGTCGTGGCAACTACGTCGTGATCTTCTTTTACCCATAATGGGTTAAAATAACGTTTTTGGAGTATTTTTATTGAAAGTCAGATTTAAGAATGAAAATCAACTAAAGTTTCGTTAACCAGGAAAGTGCAAATGGTTCGTAACAGTTCTAAATTGCAATTCTATAACAGTTGCAAAAGACACATTCACTAAACTCCCATTTCCGCTGTAGTAGCTGAGCAAGTTCTATATGTATTACCCGTTCAGCATTATAGTTACGTAAGAAAAATATGGCGTTATTATAGAACAGAGTTACAGAGAAAGTATAAATGATTTTTTTGATTTTTCTTTTCAAATCGATTGTCCAAGAACATTCATAGTTTCTCATCCCTGGTGCTTTTACGTGCGCGCATTCCACAAGATGATTTCCTATGTGCTAGGGAGATGAAGGAATGCTTCATGCCTTTCGAAAGGGTCGGTGAACCAGACAAATTGTTCCCCTATTTCAAATCGGGGCGCAATGTTCAGCTTAATCGCATTATTTGCAGGATTTACTGTCGTGTTAAATTTTAGGCTAGATTAAAATGGTTGGCAAGTAAAGCAGGAATTTGCACTAATTGAGCATAAATTGCACCTTTGTGAATGTCAAACTAGGTTTCCGTTCGGTATGCAAATGTAGGATTGTTTTGAATGCTTCGTTGTCGGATGGAGTGGATGCGACTTGAATAATTCAAATCACATCCTACGTATATAGAACCTATAATGCTTTCATGTATATAAAGAGCATCCGGAAAGAAGATGACTAAGTACTTTTTACAATAAAAATATTATTGTTAACTTGTTCTCGCCGGACTCATAGTCGGATAATGGTCATTTAACCTCAAGAATTAAATAACGGTTACTGATTTTCTCGTTTTGCTCTATTAATTCTTTTGGGACCTAACTAAAGAAAATGTATGAAAATTATTTAATAAGTTTATATTTCTCTTAAGTAACAGATATGCTAATCGTCTTTTAAGATATCTGTCGTACAAAGTTAATTTGTATGACTATTTGTTAATTTTCACGACCTTGGGAATTAACAATGTTTATTGAAAATGTGCTTTGGATAATGGGAATTAAAATAAGAGACAACTCCTGCAGGTTGAACAAAGTTTATACCGAGTGTCTCAGAGTGCAAAGTTCTATATTAATAAAATGGTTCATTAAGTCTTTAATCTCTTCTGAGTAACTCCTTTAGTCTTTTATGAGTATGCCATAGGTAATTGTATGACTTCCATTCAAATTTCACTACTTTGATTTAGTGCTCACATGTCGTCAGATTGGTGCGGCGAACATGGCTAGATCTGAATTATAGGCGAATGTGTCGGTCGCATACGAGATGAGCACTATCGGCCATTGCACGGCTGTACGTGTCACGCATGCACAATGCGAATGTGCCAATAAATCTATATCATTGCCTGTATTTGAAAGAAATAGATTTTAAAGACTAAATACCATCGCGATGTGGCTTAATAACTACATACTTTTTATATCGTATTTACGTGGATAAAATGTCTACATTGTTATAATTACCACATACTGACGGTAACATATTAAAGAATCCTGGACAACGAGATAACTGATGTGCGAAAGTGTCTTGGACAAGCGTACCCCGTAAACCGTCGTTCCCCTAAAAATGGTGAAACCCAAGACCAGCAATGAGACCTTTAGAAACTTATTGTATACTCTCACAATATAAGTGCCACGCACAGCCTATAATATATAAATATAGATATATAGAATTTATCTCTTATGTTCTGCTTGAACGCAACGAAGTAATAATTTACGGGACCCCATGAGAGAACTTTCGGGAGGTCTACGGCAACATTAAGAAGCTAAGTCTCTTATCGTCGTTATCGTGGAAGACAGTGGTTATCAACCAAGTTGGATCACCGCAAGAACATTGTTAATTACGAAAGACACTACAAAAGTGAGAATTGTTAATACAAGTGACCGTGAAATAAATCTAAAGAAAAATAGTGTTATCGGAAAGTGTGCGGAAGTGAGCCATTTACGTCGTGTAAACAGTGCAAATGACATAACCCAGAACGGTGATGACTGTGTTGAGAGGCTCGCTGAGTCTTTTCGAGACAACTTAAGTGAATCGGAATATGTGCAAGCGAAAGAACTTTTATTAAAGTATAAGAGCATCTTCGCTACCGGCAGCGACTGCGGGAGAATTGGACTTATGAAACACAAGATCGACACGGGCGACGCTAGGCCTATTAAACAGAGGACTTGTCGTGTACCATGGGCTAAAGAATCCGATGTTACATCACTGATAAAAGAACTGGCTGACAATAAGGTAATAGAACCATTTACGAGCCCGTGGTCATCGCCCGTGGCCTTGGTGAAAAAGAAGGATGATAGCACGCGGTTTTGCGTTGATTACCGGGTGCTAAACAACGTGACTAAAAAGGACAGTTATCCACTACCTCGAATAGACGATACTTTGGACATGCTCAGCGGTATGAACTGGTTTTCTACGATGGACCTAAAAAGCGGTTACTGGCAAGTAGAAATATGCCCTGAGGACAAAGAAAAGACAGCCTTTAGTACCGGGATCGGAAGCGGCTTATGGCAATTTAATGTTATGCCTTTCGGCTTATGTAACGCTCCAGCGACGTTCGAGCGACTTATGCAGAGAGTTATGGTTGGACTATTAGGAGATGTGTGCGTAGTATACCTGGATGACGTCATCATCATGGGAAGAAGTTTTATAACCTAACTTGAATAACCTAGGGAAAGTCTTTATCAGGATAAGAGAAGCTAATTTAAAATTAAGCCCGAAGAAATGTGAACTCTTCAAAAAGGAGGTAAATTACCTAGGTCATATAATATCTGCAGGAGGCGTGCAAACCGATCCTAAGAAGATTGAAGCAGTTCGAGAGTGGCCTATTCCAAAAAGTAAAACAGAAATTAGATCTTTTCTCGGCCTATGTACATATTACAGGCGTTTTGTAAAGAACTTTGCAGATATAGCAAAACCGCTGCACCGCCTAACTGAAGAAAAGCGACAATTTATTTGGGATTCAGAATGTGACACGGCTTTTCAGACACTAAAGCAATACCTATGCCAGATGCCTATATTAGGCTATCCGAGTAGAGAGGGTAAATTTATAGTGGACACAGACGCGAGCAATATTGGAATTGGAGGCGTACTGTCTCAGACGCAGGGAGACCACCAAGTAGTGATAGCCTATTTTAGCAAGGCACTCACTAAACCGGAGAGAAACTACTGTGTAACTCGTCGAGAGCTACTAGCCGTTGTCAAGACACTACAACACTTCCATAAATACCTTATTGGGAGACAGTTCACCCTACGGACCGACCACGCTGCGTTAAAATGGCTTCTGCAGTTTAAAAACCCAGATGGGCAGGTAGCAAGGTGGTTGGAGCAGCTACAGGAATTTAATTTCGAGACAGAACACAGGAGTGGAAAAGGCCATAATAACGCAGATGTCTTATCTCGTAGACCTTGTCCGGACGACTGCCAACATTGCAAGAAACACGATTTACGAGAGGTTGTTAACGTTATAAGAACCCAAAAAATCAATGACGAATGGACAAACGACAGCATGAAAGAAGCACAAAAGGAAGATAACGACTTACAACCTATTATTTCCTGGATGCAGAGTGCATCTTTGCAAGCGCATGCAAGGGCGGAACTTCGAATCTACCTTATTTCAAGAACTTTGCAAACTTTTAGGAATGAACAAGACTAGAACGATTCCAATGCATCTACAATCAGATGGAATGGTTGAGAGGTTCAACCAGACTCTGGAAAATCACCTGGCTAAGGTAGTCGATGACCATCAGAGGGACTGGGACCAATACATATCGCTATTCCTGATGTCGTACCGATCGGCCGAACACGAAAGTACCGGGGCTACTCCAGCCAAAGTTACCTTCGGAAGAGAGGTGAGGCTTCCAATTGACGCTATAACCGGGACACCACCAGATACCCCAATACCAGCAACGGATTATGTGAGCAATCTTCAAGATAAGTTGAATAAGGTGCACTCGATGGCTCGTGAGAACAGTTTGAAGACTGGGGAAAAGATGAAAACCCGTTACGACCGAAGTGCCAAGGGCAGTGGCTTCAACGAAGGCAACCTAGTATGGCTTCATAACCCAATTAGAAAAAAAGGGAAAAGCCCGAAACTTCAAGCTCGGTGGGAAGGACCTTACAAAGTCATAACGCGGATCAACGACCTCACGTATCGGATAAAACAAGGAGTAAGAGGAAAACCGAAAATTGTACATGTAGATCGGCTCGCCCGCTACCACGGAAGCAACGATGCTCGGGACGAGCATAACTAAGAGGGAGATAGTGTTACAAATTGGGCCACCTGCATACCTATTGTCACATACCGACAAAGAAATGCTGCGCATCTTGTTTATTGCCCCTCCCGCATTCGGAGTTCTTTTTATTATTTCGGGTTTAAAATTTGCAATTAGACAATAGCCTATTGTTATTGTTTTCGACTCTGTTGGCCGTTCGCAGGATTAGATAACCAGGTGTGCAAATTACTATTTCTCGGAAACTCAGTGCGCGCGGCCGTTTTTTTGTACTGTATAGTTAGTATAAAACAATGCCCGAATGGAGGGGTGGGGCAGTCAAGCGACGACTACGATACGAGTAAGACGTTTGTAGTACTCTCGATTAGCGATATAGACGACGGACTTTGCGCGTGTCGAATTGCATTGAATCGTGCAGTGTGAACTGGTTGCATCGAGTTTTATTTGTATTTGTTTTATACGTCTTTGTACAGTTCTAATAAATTCTATAGTAGTTCCAACGGCATTTTTAATTCAAGTCCTGTAGCTCGTAACAATAATTAAAGCAGTAAGCCAATTAACCTTCCGTATAGATAACAAAGATTATTCTAGCTTTACCTTGATCTTATCCCACGCGAAGGACTTATAACAATATAACAATAGGATTGCAAATTAAGTCATTATATGATAAACAAGAATTAAATGGAAGTTATGTAACGCGATAAAACAAGGCGTGGATTGTTTGATGGACTATATTAAAATGTATCAACTTTTAATTAAAGTTTGAAGACTATGAGGTTAGGGCCGTTGTATACACGGCGTTAGCGGCTGGGTTGATCACCGCCGAACGTTGAGTACGCGGCGTCGGGATCAAAACAGTTTGACAGTATGCCTATTGGCGGCAATTTTTAATAACGGGTGAGGTTTTTTTACGTGACACCACATAGACCCAGAAGTTTCTATGAAAAATGGATGCACGCACATGAAGATTGTATAAGGGTTCATTGTTAAAATCTTACATGTAATATTTATGTAGAAATAATAGAACTTTCTTGTTACACTTAATTTTATGCCAAAATGCATGCATTATATATCCTAGCTATAAAATATATGTTAATCAAGAATAATTTCGTCTGTGGCTTTATTAACCTCTTTTGTACTAGTATCACATCAAATCAATTAACGCGCGGAAATATTACTTAGGAATAATCTAAATTATTTGATATATCCTAGAAAATAAATTTTAATATAAAACTTTCCTGTTTATTTCGGAGTCCATTATACCTAAGTAGATTTGTAACTTTTGCCTGTTGTGTGATAATTTTTAATCATTGTTCTAGATTCTAAAATAATTATTTTTAGAATCTAGAAATTTGATACAAAAGAATGCTTTTATATGTGATGACCTATATATAACACAATAAATATAACATTATTGAAAATACGGAAAATAATTAAAAATAAAATATTCCTATTGTCTAGCCTCTTCAGTAGGTCATAGTCAATTTTCATACTAAATTAAATGACTAACTTGAAGAAAACTTTTTAATAATAAGACTGTTATGATTATGTATGTATGAAAATATGAAAAACCAATAAGAGTATAAATTTATCAGTTATTGGCAATTTATTGCACTTCTTGTAATACAAAGAGGATTTTTTGTATAACATATTGTTACGCGCGAGCGGGGTACGCACTTAGGATTGGAAGAAAACACCAGTTTTTAACTAACGCTTTTATTGACTTACACAGCCGTGCGTGATTCCACTCTGCAGGGTTGCCCCTATACACATAACGAAAGACGCACTGTACCGACGATAAGATGTCTCACTCACAATACCGTCTCCGATATTGCGTAGACACACCTTCTGTTGCTGCAGTGTTCACCACAGAATTTACCGCGCGTAGCTCGCCTCTGGACCTCCTTTTAAACTACGCGAAACTCCTCCTTCACTAAACTGTCCACTACACTTTTCACTAAATTCACCACTAAACTCGTCACTGTCTTCTATTAGACACTTCTTCCCAACTCTTTCGTATCGCACTTGTCGCTTCACTGTCTTGAACTGAACTCAACTCTAAAACTGCCCTGTAGTTTTTTTTTTTGGAGCTGGGAATAGCCGCAGATGGCTGTTTCAGCGAAACCGGACTTTGGGGGCTTCCCGACTCTGTGGGAGCGGAGGCTTTCAGCCCGGAAGCAGCGCGCTCGAAGAGGCACCTCCTGTGAGGTTTGACCTCGGCTCGACCGCTGCGGGGATTGACTCTATATAGGATTTAGCCGTGAAAGGCTGAATGAGCTAAGCCAACAGGCTGAAGTGATAATTTGGGGACTCGTTATCGACTCCGCCGGCGGAGCCGATCCTAGTCTATCTTTACTACCGCTTCGCAATGTGTTATAGCTGGAGGAGAAGAAGCGGCGGAAGAAACTCTCCAGCAACACGTCTAGTCTAATCATGTATGGCTACTTGTGTCTGTAATGAGTGGGTGCGATTGGTGGGTCTTAACTTTGAGTGAGAATATTAGAGCCGGGGGCTCTCCGGCGTCTGTTCTGTCTGCGTCTGTTATGCCAGGCTGATGTTCTGAGCCTCGGGGGGTTCATTATAGCGAGAAGTCGGGTGATTTTATCTGGCTCGTCAACGAGTACATTGCGAGGGCGTTGTTTACTCGTGGGAGCGTTCGGAGTGGGCTTGTAGTTGACCGTCTCCGTCACCAGAGGGTGATGGGGGGCACGGTCAAAGAATCTGCGCGAGAGGAAGATTATATAGTCTTTGATGGAGGGAAGCTCCAGGTCGCGATGCAGGTCGGCGAGCCGCATATATCGCGGAGCGTCGGCTGCAGCACGTAAAAAGTGGTTCTGGATTTCTGGATTCTTTGCAGTTTCCAGATGTTGGAATCGCTGGCGTGGCCGAAGACCACACTCACACACCAACTCTTTCGTATCGCACTTGTCGCTCCACTGTCTTGAACTGAACTCAACTTTAAAACTACCTGGTAGGCGCGCCTTACGCTGCTTATATACCCGGAAGAATTTTCTGGAACCCATAATTTCGTTTATACATGTATCCCATTCTAACATCTATCTATCTCTGTCTTTTCCTTCCCGAACTTTCTATTCTAGAACTTTTGTTTATCGTCTATCCCTTTCCAACATGTATCTGTCCTTGTCTTTTCTTTCCAGAATCTTCTACCTTTTCTAAATTCAAATTCAAATTCAAAGTTTTTTATTCAAAATAAGTTCCACTGGAGAACACTTTTTGAAGGTCATATAAATATATAAGTTAAAATTTAATTTTTCTTCCTATTCTATGTATACCGCTTCACAACGTGTTATTGCTGTTAAGGAGAAGAAGCGGCAAGAAACTCCCCAGCAACACGTCTAGCTAAATAATGTTTTTCTTTAAGTTTCTTATTCTATTTATATCTCAAGTTGTTTTTTTTTTAATAAGTTTTATACAGAAGTATGTTACAGAATTACTTTTTGAAGAATTAATGGAGTTGTAGCAAACAGTGCATACTCAATAAGACCAAGACACAATAAGAGGAAAGAAAAATATTATGAAAGTTATAATAATGATATGACGTACTAAAATGTTATGCTGCAATATATCTCCATAAATCCCTTACAAGCTTGGCAAGATAACATTAAACAAAATATAGTATAAGATGTTAGAGTGAGCTGCTATGTAAATGAATTTTTGTCATTTAAGTATTCTTCAATAGTGTAGTATCCCTTTTTTAGCAAGATACTTTTTAATTTGGTTTTGAATTTAGTGAAAGGCAGATCTAACATTTCACTCGGAATCTTATTGAAGAAGCGTATACCAACCCCCAAGAAAGAGGACAGTACTTTTTGTAATCTAAAAGATGGCAATATCAGTCTATTACAATGCCTTGATACCTAAAAGTCTTGATACCGGCTTACGCAGGCGGAAAGTTCTACCCTCGGTCGCCACAATATATTTGTAATTACAATACTTACGTGAAATCCATGTTGTACGATAAGCAGTGATGTTTAGCCTTAAAGCCATTCTAGGAAAAAGGAATGAATAACCAACGTTAATCATAAAAAAAACAACCAGTTAAGTAGAAACTATTAATATCTACATAAACGTTGAATTTCCTCGAATGCCTCAAAGCAAAATTATTACAGTGAGACTAGACTTATTTATGAGCTGAAACTAAAGCTAATTATCTTCAACTCGAATAACTGAACTAAATTAGATTTTCATGCGAAGTTTCTACAAAATATACCCAATACAACAGGCACAATGCGGCTTGCGTCCAACTCAAACATCCTTCGATTAACATTAGTTGTAAAACAATGCTGTGGAAGCGAACTATCTTTGAGAAACTCCTTTGTTTCCGTTACATTCCAATATTCAAATGAGTTCGGTATTGCAGAAGCTGAACCATTTAGAACTCGTATCGTTTACTTTAATGTAAAAGTTACGAGAGGCTAAGTTTACTTAAAATAAATAGTAAGATAATAAAACTACCTTTTACCGGTTTTAACGCGGTATTTTATTTGATTTTAATTCGGACGT
Source organism: Dendrolimus houi (assembly GCA_039645545.1). Taxonomy (NCBI): domain Eukaryota; kingdom Metazoa; phylum Arthropoda; class Insecta; order Lepidoptera; family Lasiocampidae; genus Dendrolimus; species Dendrolimus houi. The sequence goes on along the minus strand of CM077117.1, from coordinate 16,726,007 downwards.
TTCGACAACTTTTCAGTAGCTGTGATCAGGGAAGACAAAGATGTCAAGTGTCAATGAGTAATGTCAAAGTTTTTATTTAGCTTACCACCAACTTGTTTATTTTAATTATAGGTCATTGAATTGTTACATTTTTTACGCCTTAGCGTGCGTTTCTCAGAGGATGCAATTTTATTTTTTTGATGTGTAGGGGGGTTAGTTCAAGTTTAAGTTCAAGTTTGTGGGGTCGCCGCCCTTGTCCCCCGGCCGCCATCTTGGAAATAGGGGTGCAAAGGGTTTACGCGCTGTATCTCGTAAACTAGCAACCCTACAGAATTTTTTACAAACATTATTTGTAGCAAATTAAATTGAATACAACTTTATTCTTATTACTTCTTATCGTAAAATGGAAAATAAAAAAGTTATAAACAAAAATAACTGATAATTTTTGAACACATTTTCTTTTGGGCGTTATAACTTTTTTCCTGGTCATTTTACAATAAAATAACATCAGAGCAATCTTATAGAGGGTTTTATAACAAATAATTTCCACTAGAAATTTGTTTAATTTCATTAATTTATCTGACTTTTACAGCGCTCCGAATTTGACCGGGTACTCTTGAATATTAGTAAGAATACGATGAATATGAAACATTAAGACTTAGTTTTCGACTATTTATTATTTATTTATATAATTTATCATTTTCTTAACATTCCTATGTTAATATTAATTTAGTTTTATATAAATTAAAAATCATATTAGTACTTGTCGCGAAACTTATTAAAATACTAAATAATAAGATATTCAATTCCGTGGCTTTTTAGAGCACTGCAGACATTTTGGTTATAAAGGAACCGACTTAAAGTTGTCATAAATATTCATCCATCTAACCGTGACGGACACGTCTGTCAAATAGTTATGTTTTTCAAAAACTATATGCTCATCAAGAAAATCAAAAGTGTGTTAAACTGATCTATAACTAACTACCTAACGGAAGGTCTATGGATGCAATTGTAGTAGACCAAAACATAAATAGATCGATTGTGTGAAGGATGAAATGATTGATAATTTGTGGTGTGACTGCGGACGTATACCGGAATAGAAGAGTATACAAGGAAAATACATTTTTTTTGTTAAAGCAGGGGAATGTCTTTTCTTGCGACACACACACAGGTCATGGATACGGGAGGAGACCGAATATAGCAGTTAAAATTAGATGGAATAACAGAGGATATACGACATAGTCTGTTCACTGTGACGTTCTAGTGCGTCGATTTGGTACTAAGCCCAGGAAAAGATGGCCGTACCACTACGTACAGAGGTGATTCCACTAATACCCCCGTAAACAGTGGCCCCCTACCACGGAGTTATAGGAACAAATTCAGTGCGTAACGACGTCTCCGAGCCCCCGTCTGTCGACGAAGGTCGAACGCTGCCCGCACTGTCCTCTCCCTCTCTCTCTCGGCGGCCTCCTTTTCAGTCATTACTGACTTACAGAAGGAAGAAACCGCCTGCCAGTGAAGATCGCCGTGGACCACGGCCTAGACCAAGTTCCTCAACAAGTCTACTGGTCCTACCTCAGCCTGGAGTAGGAACCTCTGAGGCCCCCACGCGGCGCACTCATCAAGCGTATGAAATGATGAATCGGGAGGTGCACCGCACTCCTGGTATACCGGGGTGGCATAGCGACCTAAAATACGATGCAAATATTTACCGAAGCACCCATGCCTGGCAAGTATCTGCGCCATCCTACAGGTTAGGGTCTCGTATTTCCGCGAGATCTATCTGGATAGGTGGGGACGGATAGCTTTCACCGTCTCCACTCCAGCTTCAGGGGACTTCGAAAGTCTTCTCCACTTTTCGATCATGGCATCGGTTTCCCGGGCCTTAATCGTAGGAAAATACATATTGTGCCGATCTCAAATGATTGGGATAAGGTGAAAGAAAAGAGAAAAAATCTTAATACGTCCTGCTATTTTAAACGCTATTAGAACTTCGATAATAACACTGATAAAATATGTTTGATTATAACGTAAGTATTCAATTTGTTTTTCATTTATTGTCAATAATATAAAGCTATTACTACTTACTACGTTGGATGACGAAAATTGAAGTATAAATCGAGGTAATTGAAGGCACGCCTGAGGCCCTGATTTACTTTTAAATTTAAAAGTACAAGAGCAATTGGAAGGAATTATTCTATATAAAAATAAAACGCTTACAAATTAAGCTTTCAATAACAAAAAGACCATCAACAAAATGTAGCAAATTGTAAATAAAAATAAGGAGGATTTCTAATTTATTATTTACCTCAAGATATTCTCTTCAAGGTACCATCTAAGCATTGGATGATTTATTTACGGATAAGAAAATAATAATGTCACCTGGGGGCTATTCGCCAAGTCCAAAGAAGCAAAACCTGTTAGTCATTAATGCCATATTTAGCTGAACCGGTTTGGATGGGTTCACGATAATGTTGGCATATGCGTCACCAGGCGCCGGGCACTGTCGCGACTTGAAGTCCGAAATAAACAACGATCTTTGTACAACCTAGAAAAGATTGGCCTGGCCTATGGTGCTGCAGTCTGTTATATCACAGGTCATACATTTTTTATTAACGGGTTATGTTTTTATATGAGATAATACGTAAAGCACAGGATATTATGACGAATGTGTATACCTTGAAGATTGTATAGCGTTAGAGTAGTAGTTCTTTAATGAATCGTACTTGTGCCATTTTAAAAGACATCAAGAACAAAACCAAATTATTATAGTCACTGATAATAATCCTCCTCCTTCATGATAAACATGGGGGTCCGCCCAGGTTGTCTTTATTATGAAAGTAATTACACAATATGTTTGTCAGTCTTTTTTGGAATATTAAAATGTAACAAGTATAAAAGAACATTCTTTTTTATCGAAGCAATAAAACTAGATTAGACAAAGTTATTATTATTATTATACTATTATTATATAAACACAATTTCATTTAATAGTAAAGTAATAACGTAGTAACGTCATAATTTAAGATTCGAATTTGCAATAATATGGAAAGCATAATTATGTCGTATCCGAAAATATGTTAGGGAAAATCCTTTTCATATTAATCAATGTGAGGGATAGATGAAATAAAGTCGCGTCGCTTGAATATGTATGTAGGTATATCGTATACAATTTGCATTCAATGAGAAAAACATGACCGACAGAACCGTACCAAAGCTTTTGTTGCTTTCTGTTGCTGGGAACTAAAAGAGTACACCTTTGTTGTCAATAGAAACGTACTTTGCTTTTCTGTTTTATTTGAAAAATAAAAAATGCATTGTTAAATGAAGGATATTTTGTTATCGGCTGGTCCAAATAGATTTTTATATTTTAGACTTGCCGAAATATTTCACGCTACCGTTTTATATATAGTAATTATTCAAATTCGAAACTTTTTATTTAAATTATGTTTTGAATAACGTTTTCTGAAAGTCGAAGTTAAATTTAAATCTCGTATTCTAGTCCAGTTTAAATTGTGTATAGCTCAACTCAGTCTATGGATTACTTATGTTATTGTTGTATCTATACCTAATATTAAAAACGACAACAATCTACTCTTGTTCATTAACAAGAAATTTAAATTTATCGATTTTGGTTGTTAGGCCCTAAATATCAGGATACATAAAGCAATCACTGTTCCAGTTACAAAAGCTAGAATCTAGCTCTTCAATTGTCTTATGATATGACATAATAATATGTATTTACATACATATGTACATATGGTACTATCAACTTTATAATATTATCAAACCTGTTTCACAATTGGCCTGTCTCTCCTTCACTACCTACAATATTTTGCTAGGTGGTAAGGTATTTCCGCGTCTGGATGGCCACCACCCTTTGTCTAGAGTATGCCGCTATATTAACTTAGAGTTGTGTTCCGGCATTGGTGGCGAGGTTCCAGTCTCCCTTTAGAGAGCGGCAGCATTGGTAGCCGATGGTAACCGGTTTCCTTCAGGTGGACCGTTTGCCTGACTGCTGAATTTAAGCAATATAAAATGTTTTTTAAACAAAAGGTAGCCCATGTACTTCTTCAGATTACAATCTATCACCTTACCAAATTTTGTTAAAATGCGTTTAGTCGTGGAAAGGTAACAAACAATGTTACTTTCACATCTGTAACACATAAAAATAATATTATAGGTACATAATGCCTATGGATTTAAACTTACCTGAAGATTAGAACGTGATCTCCTTGGCATTACGCCTACAACTTCTCCCCTCATTATCGATTCGATAACTGCGAAATAAAAATAGAATTTTATGAATTGCTTTCATTTAATGACGCATGATTCTTAGGAACGGAAAATCATGGAATTGGCCTAGAATTATTAATTAACCGGTTATTCATTCTCTGGCACAAAATAAAAAGGATACATGTGACCACACGTGTTTTGTGTGTATATTATATTCATTCATTTCATTATCATTATGTCTTTTATCTAAATTTAGCAGATTCTGACACATAAATGATGAAATACCAAACTGTATAAAGGCTACTTTTAATAATACGGTATTACGTAAACCAATAGACGGCTAAGTTCTAGTAAGTATTATAAACATATAAATAAAACAATATTTTTCCTCTACAGCGAAATGTAAACTCTTTACTAAGGTTTCAATCCAATTACCCGAACAAAGGTAAACTCACTGTCTACGTTTATGTTTAGTTATTAAAATACAAGTTATTATTCTTTCTTGTGTTGCTTAATACAGGAATGTTTCGACAGTTTATTGTATAGATATTTTAATAAAATCGTAAACATAGCAACAAATGGCCTTAACAATTATAATATAATATGTAGCTTTAGTTTCCTCAAAACAGTATCAACATGGTTAAAAGTGTACATCTATACAAATAATAATAACTAGCATGTACTAGATTCCTAGACTGGATTTCGGAGCATTGTGGAATCGTTGGAAAAGAGATAACTGAGAGATAGATCAAAGAAGCTTTGTGGTGTGCGAACAAAGCTACCTAACAAGGTCATAGACATATAAGATATAATCTGGACTCTGGGCAATAGTCTCAACCGATTGGTAAAAACTATCATAGTTTGAAACCAACGCTAACGAAACTTTGATTATTTTCACCTACAAAAACTAAGAAGGTTATTTATATCAACTATAATGTGTCATCATCTTGGCCATTTGTGTTCAAAGGGTGGTAATCTTGATATAGTTGCTTTCCTTACGATATTTTTCTTCATATTGAGCACGTGTACTATCACACATAAAAAACTCATCAAATTCAAAATCTGCTCAACCAGTGCACGTTTCCTCAACAGGATTCGAACCCATTCCAATGGAATGACACGCGAGTGGGTTAGCCAGTACTCTCCCACCGCCTTTAACATCCATAAATAAATGAATAACAATCAATACAAAAATCATTAAGTCTGTAACTAAGGTGTAAAACCTTCCCTAAGATGAAACACGATATTGTTAAACACAATGTTAAAACCAGCGACCTATAAAAAGCATTAACCGAATCCCATATTAACATTCCAAGCTCAAAAATTACAGATTACGGTATCGATTTAAAACATAATGGCCATTAATCATAACTGTTTGTGGTGAAACTGTAACCCATTGTTCCGCAGATGGGCTATCTTTGTTACATAATCCACGTCCTATTGTTCCATTGAATATATCTATGTATGTTATTATCTTATCAATCAAAATAATTTGAATAATCTCTAACGATTACGCGAACCTTCATATTTTATATGCAGGGTCCGACAATGCTTTACTTACATCGAAGTTTGGAAGAAGAATAAAGACATACATAAAGACTAATCGGTACGATTGCCGACAGGTACTGAAAAACGGAAACTAACAATCAAGGCAACACAATAAAGTCGTGGGATTGTCATTTGTAGTTTTTCATCCATGGTCATAGCTGTATAGGATATGACTACATAGACGGACAAACAAACTCAGAGGCGCAAACACTGGAGGCATAAAAATTAGCGGGGCCAAACTTGAAAGGTTGACCTCGGACACGGCACACCTGCAGTTTAAAAAGTGTGGTTTTTCTTATCAAGAAAAGTTTTGACTAGTGCGAAAATTGTAAAGTATCCAAGGCGCTTATGACGTTACATGACTTGGTGATCAAACAACGTTTATAATAAGTTTAAACATTCCTGCACATAATATTCTTAATAATATCTGTGGTCTATTATTGTATAAGATTAAAATAGAAATTTTTATAATAGATTTTGTTTATAATATTTAAATGAAATGCTAATTCAATGCAATACATGTCGCATCTTTATTAATATTTTAGTCAGGTTTAAACATATCTGATACACACTCACAGCTTAATTAGCATAATAAATATAGAATAACATCCTACTATATAAGGAAACTCGTCCAAATAAAAACTTTATTGATTTAATTATATATATTATAAAATATTACTTGTATTAAGCATTCACCTGTAACTTTGTTCTTTGGAAACAACTTACGCCATCTATTAAGCATTATGAGTAAACTTTACAGTGGAAATTGTGAGAAAAATTCTGCGTTATCCTTGAAGCTATTTAACTTTGATATCTTCATTATTTATGCAGTTTAAATTGTTCTTGAGTACTTTAATAAATGACACAATTAAGGCTATCAAAGTACATATTATGTGACAAGTCATTGGCCTACTTTAATTTTAGTAGATAAAATAGGTATGAATTACCTCCATCGCCAAGTAGCCTCATTTGAACTAGACAAGGATCTTCACTGTGCTCTTCTAAAACAGTATCGTCCGTGACTGTTAATTCCTGTAAAAGAAAATATAGTATTTTTGTTGAGAGTTGCGTTTCGGAACAATACATGTCGAATAAGGAACCGAGGTAAAGGAAAAATTAAGAAGAAGGAAAAAGAATAATGTGCAACAAACTGCACTTTATTTAAAATTTCTATGAGTTCTTAAGCATAGAAACTTAAGTCATATGTTATGGAATACGGACTAAATTTTGAACAAAATTGGTCATAAACAAGATACAGTTCTAGGCTTCATTCATTATATGATACTCAATGTTATTACAATTCTGGTCATACCTATAGTATATGGCATATGGCATGGCATATAGTATATGGCAAATTTACTTATATCGTACTTTAATACTCAAACCTTCTAAATTCAGGGGAACGAATATTGCATATGTACGTAAGGGTATATGCAGTATCTTGTTTATCCAATACAGATGGAAGAGTTTCACATATTGGTAACCAGATTACGCTTATTTATTTACCATTCCTCTATCATTGTTACAAAATGCCTATTGTGCTTTAAAATTGGTTTAGTTATTGATATTAAAGAGATTTAATATCAAGTTAATACATATACATGTAGAGACCCTCCACGTGCGAGTCAAGATTTGTACACTTGTTTTCTCGATTAAAAAACCGTTCTACAGATGGGAAGTATTGGGTTTTCGCGACACATATGAACCATATATAAATCGTGCGGAGAAGATTTGTAAATGGTCGTCCCTCCCGCTTCCTACGACTGGGACCGGGGCTTGTCTAAATAGTACTAGACGACCGCGGGTCGCGGTTGTGGGAGGCGGAAGGTGTTGTCATCGGCAAACCTTCTGCGCACGACTTATATGTCAGTCCTCCCCTTTCCTCTTCCATCTTATACCGGCGACCTTGCGCAGATCAGTTATTCATGCAAGCATGTCAGTTCACCGAGCTGGAAGACCTAATACACAAAACATTTTTCTAGATGCCGTCTCCACTCAAGGTCTCATATGTTCCATTAGCCATGGATCCTGCGACAAACATGCCCGGCCCTCAGTCAACTTTTAATATTTCATGTGTTAGTAGAATACAATCTTGACATACACAAAACTATTTTTCCAATTAGAAATTGTTTTCTGACAAATTAATGCTACATATACTTGGAGGAAGAATTGCCAATTCCGTTGAAGGTGAAAGGATGGATTCGCCAGGTGTTTTTATAACGGTAAATAAACAAGATTCCCGAAATTCCCATCTCAACTTTCTCACGCCTACCCGTGGTTTCGAACTAAACGTAAACATTCATGATTGTGTCTGTTTTGTGTTGTTTTCGGTAGCCGGAAAATATACCTAACACCGTAATACACAAACTACTCTTATTTTCATAATAAACAAATTCCATATTGGATTAGCTTGCAATTAATTTACACGGTTATTTAGGTTTGTTGATACTTCGATAGATACTTGCGAATTGATGTAATTTAAAGAAAGCTTTAGAAAAAACTGTGATTTAATACACTAGACTGTTCAGACTAGATAACATTATATATCAAGATTTTGAAACGTGAAAATATACGACACTACTATCCTTTTACTAAATTCAAATTTCAATTAAAAAAAAATACCAATGAACAACATATGTTGGAAGGTTATGTTTGCATTAAAATGAAATCAGGTAAAAAGTTACCTGATTAATTTGCCCTAAAAATATATTCTAAATCCCTATTAATATTATAAATGCGAAAGTAACTCTGTCTGTCTATCTGTCCGTCTGTCTGTTCCGTTTTCAAGGTAAAACTACTGGACCGATTTGGCTGAAATTTGGTATATATTTAATTTTAATGCCTAGGGTGGACATGGGATACTTTTCATCCCACGTAATGGGATAGATTTATGTAAAGGTTATCCTAAAAAGTGGGATAGGTATTTTGTGATTTTCCATTTTGGTCATCTTTGTCCTATTTGCCCGATTTATACGATTTGTCCGAGTTTTCCGATTTGTCCGAGTTGTCCGATTTGTCCGAGTTTTCCGATTTGTCCGAGTTGTCCGATTTGTCCGAGTTGTCGGGAATGTCCGATTTGTCAGAGTTGTCCGAGTTGTCCGATTTGGCCGATTTGTCCGATTTGTCAGAGTTGTCCGATTTCTCCGAGTTGTCCGATTTGTCCGATTTCTCCGAGTTGTCGGAGTTGTCCGATTTGCCCTATTTTCCCGATTTGTCCTTTTTGTCATTATTGTCATTTTTGTAGTTTTCATAGACGGGGTATAGATAAATATACCGTTTGAAATAAAGGATGAAAGTTTGGAAGAGACCAATCCTTTCTCAAGTTTATAGATAAAAATTCATCGTCTATAAAAAAAAGCGACAGTAACTCGATATGTCTTTCCGTTAAGCTTTGAAGGAAAACTACTAGGATTACTGGATCGGTTTTGCTGTAATCATGTTTAAATGTAGTTTTAATACCGAAAATGGACATAAATACTTTACATGCTGGGAGCTGGGATAGTTTGCGATATAAAATGAAATTAATCTTCCGAGTACAAATAGCACTAATATAATTTTTTCTACAATGTAACCTGTATTAACCTACGCCTGCTCTGTACACAAGAAGCACGCACTAGAGGTTGATTCTAGTACTTAATAAAACATTAAAAAGAAACAGAAGAAAGACCTGTTGCGCCCTCTAGTCGTGTAGGTTTCAGGAGCCTTCAGAGATCTTATTTACTTGACGTTCATTCGTAATGTTATTCTTCCATATAAATAACACATTTTCTTTACATAGTATAACCTAAAAAAAAATCATATCATTCATGTAAGTAAAATAGAGCTAGTTACTAGGGTTTGACTCTAGTTTAATAGAATGACAGTAGAATCAAATAATAAAACAAAGGACTTAAGAACATCGATAAACACGTCGCCATCCCGAGACAAAAGACCGAGTTGAGAAACAAACTTGGAAGAAACAAAGCGGAAAACTTATAAGAAAGTTACTTGCGAAACCGACGAACGGGGGGTGGAGCCGGGCAAAAAGGGGGGTTTACTCAAAACTTTGACGTCTTGGACGCGAGCAATACGAACTTCACAAAGTTTTGCACTCACTAATTCCCAGTATAAATTTGTTTAACGTCTCAACTTTTTAACTGTAATTACTTAACAAACTTCTAGATAGATCGGGGTTCTCCAAAACTTTGAGCGTCAGTGAGTTTGATGAGTTATTCGAATAACTGTTGTTTTATGTCTTTTCATAACAACAAACCTCGCGTGAATATTGCTTGGTTCATGATTATTTATTTGCACTCTAATGTCCCTGCTCCATCTGGGATTAGTGTTATAGTTAGTTACTACGGCTATTGAGTCTTGTTTAAAGCATTAAAAATAACACTGTTAATGATTTGTTACATAAGTGGAATTAATAAACTCATCAAAGATCACTATCTAAATTTGTAGAAAGTAATCTATGTATATGTATATAAGTTTATGTATATATAATTGTATATATTTTTAACTAGACGCACTGAATACCGACCCACTATTAGATATGTAAAATTATCTCCAGAAGATTGTCTGGAAGAAATCGCTATTAGCGATAAGACCACCGATTGTACTATAATGAAATGTTGTTAATTCTGAAGTGTACTATTTTTTGTGTGCAATAAAAAATATTCTCTTCTATTCTGGATATACATACGTTATTTTAGTTAAACGTCATTAACAATGAATAAAAATATCACATTCAAAAATAATACTACATACAATATCGCATCAGAAAGAAGGCATTAAACCCATCGCTACATCTGCATGAAACGGTCACTAACACTAACATTATGCCAGATGTAACAGTAGCATAACAGTTAATGTTTTGAATTGCTGCATCAAAATTAATTAGTGACAGACTAAACCGATTCATTACTCTTGTAAAAGTGACTCTGTTTGGGTGTTTGATTTTCCTTCATTACGTCTTTGAGAATAAACCGAATATCTTCAAATAGAGGAAAAGAATATAAGATATTTTTATCCCGCAAAATTATAATAGGTATTTAAAAATTCCGCAAACGTAACACGAAGAACAGATTTTTATGAAAATTACAATATTAGTATAATTTGTTAGCTTGCATTCAACAACAACCTACATTTCTTTTTATCGCATTGTCCCATTGTCACCATGGTAGGATCTGATGAGTGGATCCCAGGGAAATCGAGAAAAACCCTCGAAAATTGTTAACCGACTTCTTTGTTACACGATATTTTCGTCAATTGTAGAGCGATTTTTTTTCTTTATTTGTAAGTCTATATTCCCGAGGTGATCCTATGGTCAACAAGTAAGGATCTTGTGAGTGGACTTCGGGGAAATCGAGAGTAACCCTTATTAAAGAACGCCGAGCGGTTACATTCTTCCAAAAAAAAGCTTGTATACGCGTGGCAATATTACATTTCCTATAGGCACTTAATTTTTTTGTGTGTATGATGCGCGATTTCGCGTCAATTGTGGGCCGATTTTCAATTTTTTTATTTATTGGAAAGAGTAAACTCTCGAGTTAGTCACCAAGTCAGGATCTGGTGAGTAGTTCCCAGGGAATTCCAGAGAAACCCTCGAAAATTGTTAACCGACTTCTTTGTTACACGATATCTCCCTCACTTGACCCTCACGAGCAGTATTCAATTTTTTTTCTTTATTCGTAAGTGTATACTCCCGTGGTGGTCCCGTTGTTAACAAGAAGAATGGATCCCAGGGAAATCGAGAGCAACCCTTGTTGACGAGTGTCTACACCGAAGAGTGAGATAGTAACCTTGAATACGCGTGCCAGTAGTACAATTTCTACAGGCACTTAATATATCATTTCTAAAGCTATTGAAGTATTTTCGCAACTAAAAAGTAAGAAATAGTTTTTTTTAACAAAAATAAAACCGACTTCAAACTAAAAAGCAAAGAATAAATATTTAACCGACTTCTTTCTACAATATCTTGAAGTCGGTGCGAAGTAAAACATAAAAATTACTATATTTTGAAAAGTTGTTGTTTTTTATGTTTTACTTGGCATCGACAACAAGATGTTGTAGAAAGAAGTCGTTTAAATATTTGTTTTTTGCTATTTAGTTTTAATAAAAGTCGGGTTTGTTTTTATTAAAAGAAATTATTTAATTTTAAAAACCCAAAAATTGTGTGTACATTTAATCCATTTTTATTATTGTAAAATTTCAAATAAAGTCCATAAAAAAGACAATTTTCTAGAATAACAATGTTTTTTTTATAAATTATATAAAATTTCTTTGAAGGTTTATATTTATAGTTTAAAAGGCATAAAATGCTGCTACGAAACAGTAGAACAGTATCAATACTTTATTGTTTACATAACTTATATAACCATTTATATGGTTATTCATTGTATACATTTAAACACATTTCCAAGTGGATTGTTTCATTTTGGATACATACAAGAAAGTTTGTAACAGTCCGTCCATAAAGAGAAGGAGATGAAAGAAAAACAATAAAGTGTTTCAATAACGCAAAACAAGAAAGTTTGTTTGTTGAAGTTAGCTATGGGGTAATTGTAGGGGGCGAGTGGAACGAAACTCAACATCATTGAAATAAAAGGAAATGGATATGCTTTTGGTTATTTTGTATCAAGCAAAATATAAGAGCAAATAAGCTGTTTATAAAGACAAAAGCTTAAAACTAGTTGCATATCTTTGCCAAAATGTTATGCAAGTAGTTTATGTTTTTGTAATTGGCTTCTTATTTAACAGAATACAACAGCTATTTATTACTCGTTATCTATTTTATTATGCTTTGTAGTACGACTACATAAAATCTTATGCTGGACTGTGGCTAAATACGAATTATTTATAGAGTTAAAACTAACGCCGTTAACGAATTAGTGTATATACGCACGTTGTATGTCAATATTTAACGTCATTAATCATTAAATACAATATCGTATCACAAATGCTCATTACACCCATCGAAAAATCTGCCCAAAGATAAGGCCTAAATCTACTAAATCAATTCTAAATTACATTTAACTTGGTTAAACAAATTGGAATCCTACTAGTCCTACTAATATTATAAACGTGAAAGTTTGTAAGAATGTATGTTTGTTACTCTTTCAATCAAAAACTACCGAATGAATTTTGATGAAACTTTACAATAATATAGCTTACACATCAGAATAACACATAGGCTATAATTTATAAAGATACAGTGTGAATTATCCAAAATATAACGATTTTCCGTCACCACACGGGTGAAACCCCGGGGCGCAGCTAGTATTCTATAATATTAGCGTCAATAGTGCACTGTATGACTGGAAATATTGGAGAAGCACTCTACTATATTAATGGTGCTGTACTTTTTTTTATCAGCCATTTTGTATAAAGGAACGCTACTTCTTGACATAAAAAATAACTTATATAACAATTGTTTATTTATTTTATTATATACATAATGGTATGTATATAATAAAATAAATAAAAAATTGTCATATAAGTTATTTCTCAAGCCAAGAGTAGCGTACAAAGTTTTTCAAAATTTGACATACAAAACCTTTTAAGACATTGGTCTTAAAAGGTTTTGTATGTCAATTATATCAAGGCACAGTCGTCACATAATATAAAAAAAATATTTGTTGGTTGAATTGAAAATGTTGGCGTTCTGTTGATAGTTTTGTACTCATAATAACATTTACGTTAAAGAAAAATATTTTTTACTAAAGTTCGAACTAATCGCTCGATCGATTTGATTAACTATGTGTGGAGAGCTGAATGGCTCTTTAGGTTCTTATTCATACTCTCAAGTTAGTCAAATTATTAGTCCACTAAACAATATAAAAAGTAAACACATAGGTCTACTTTTGTGTGGGAATGATGTATGTGGAACGCATGATTTATTAAACGTAAGACGATGTTTCTGAACGAGCCCATAGTGTGAAAGAGATGACGAGTGAAAAAAGAGAATAGACAGAAGAGAACCGACAAATGGACGACGTACGTACGACGCAGCATAAAGACACTCTGAGTTTCTTTATTTTAAATATTGAATGGTGTTAATATTAAAAGTTACGAAAATAAACGCACGTGCATCGCTGAAAATCGTAAACTCGTAAAGTGTTGTTTTTCTTGACAACCACCATCCATACATTTATATTGTTTAGTGGATACTCCTTTTTATGTTGACTTTAAGGACTCAACTCCCGATGGGTGGCAAGGTAGCATAAGTTACCAATTTATTGGCCCAACTTTTGTTTAACAGAAATTCTGCGAAGGTCGTACGGGTGGGTACAGATCAAAGTCTAAAAACAAATATAAAACCCCTAAACACTCATGAAATAATTTTAACAATCATCTAGTTCGGGAAATTATAACCACAATAACAGAAGTTACATGTTTGGTTTTAGAAGTTATAATATCTATGTATTTTATATTATTTATGGGTTGACTGACATTCACTTAATAAAAGAAATTGTGTGTGTCTATGTGCAGTTCACACGCAGTAGAAGTTAAACTTCAGAGAATATACTCACAGATAATTCTTCTCTAACTTTTATTAATATAAATATAATTCCTTTAGCCTACATCCACCAACATCTTATAAATCAAAATAAACTTCTTAAGTATCACTTTAAATTTTCCCTGTTTTAGTGTAAAAAATATTATTATCAGTTTTATTTCGGGCCAAATTGGACCTATGTTCAATCATCGGTTTTATTGACTTTCTAATCTGTGCCGCACAGTGTAAAACTCGTATCTCATTCTGTCGCAGGCTTAGTCCCATAGATTTATGACGTTATCTTTTTTTGGTGTCGCTTTTTCCTTTCATCCAATTTCAAATCACAACGATTCTAAAGAAGTTTCGATTCATATGTAACTTTTTAAAAACCCGTAAATCCCACATTTCCAGAGAACGTCACAAGGTTCTTCATCATTTAGTTGAAACCAAAAATGTCTTTTGTCTAAAACATATTTTGTAGATATATAAAAATTATTAGGACTTTAAATTTTTGACTGATTAGGTCTACAGAAAGTCAATTTAGACAGATAACTTTTTAAAGAACAACAAACAATAAATAATAACTTTACGGACTAAAACTATATCTAATTATGCACACAAGGCGTTCTTATCGCTAAAAAGCGACTTTTCCAGACATCGTCAAGAATAAATTTATTGAACCACCTTTGGGTGTAGAAAAGATGTTTTAAATAATAAAACGTCAAAAGTGAAATTAGGATAGTAACGCCAACTAATTATTCTGTGATTTCGAAGCTTTCAGATTTACGTTCTATACTGTGCGATAGTTACTCCTACTATTCTATTCTTCTTACATGTCAAAATTCCCAATTAATAACTGGAGTTGTCTGGAAGAGATCCAGCGATAAAATCGCCCTTTGTGCAATATTAGACATAGTTTAAATCTGTAAGTTTACTTTTTATTGGTGTACAATAAATAATTATCTATCTATCTAAACAAAAATATTAATCATTTAATTAAAAGCCGATCTAAATGACTCATAAAATACAAATTAATCAATCGCCCGGTGGATTACCCTTTCTGGTGTGAATTAATTTAAAAAAAGACACGAGTGGAAAGTTTAGCATTCTTCAGACATTTATGGCGAGAATGTCTTGCAATACAGGTTTCCTACATCGAATAACGAGCACACTCAACTACAACGAGTCATTCGATCCTTATACCTGCCCTTATAAATTCAACGTTGCTCACATTGGATACCATCGCGTTCAATAAACCAAACTGGTTCTATCCAGAACTTCCCGTTTCGGAATTATCTTGTAGAATGTTTGTACAGTTATCTGTGTGTGCTTTTATATTTTCAAACCGCACCTGCTTGTTGCTTGTAGGTTTTTTTTAGGAAAGATTGAATGAAGATTATTAAAGGTAAACTATTGTTTTTGCTGAATAGATCGCAGCATTAGATAGGAAGAACATTCTAAGAACTGTTCAGAACGGTGCCTTCGTCCTTTGTAACACCAGAACATTCGCTAGGGACTGTGAGTTCATACTCATTCCCTTGAGCCCCTTTGCTCGTCAGTACAAGGGTTCACGAGAAAGCGAGGAGGTCAACTAAGAGATTAGAAATAAGTTCGAACCGTGGTTTTCCCTAAGCGTTAGGATATGTTTTTTTTTATCAAGTGTCATTAAATTACGCGTAATAATAACCTCGCTGGTGTTACAAATAAATGTCTATCAATGAATATAACAACTCTCCAATGCGTGTACCGTTACCGTGTCTACTATTCTTAGGCATTTCCACGTTAATTTTATAATTGGAAGATCGCCCAAAAAATATCACCTGTGAATAACCTTTTAAATCCATTATTGAACGTCTGCTTTAACTATATTATTTGGTATTTAAGTTTAACAATTTGATTGAGGACATGCAGGGCTAAGTTGCATTGAAGGTTAACAATTAAGAGGCACATCTAAAACGTTGCCAGCTGACCTCACTACAATGCAGAGGCTCCGAATTCGATTCTGAGCATGGTAAATTTCGTAAGCGAACTTTCCGTTATTTACTTCGGTCTGGGTGTCTGGGATCGGCCCCAGAGGTGTCCGCTGTATATTACCTAAACACAAACATAACTTGTTTAACTTGGGGATATATATTGATTGGGTGGTCTGCCGATTATTAAATAAAATAAAATAAATCTGTAAATGGTTCGAGTTTGTACAACGCGCTTAAAAATGTGAAAAAATCAGGGGGGATAATTCGGACCAGGAGTATCCGAAAATGCAATTTTATAATTATTGTCTGTCTCAAGTGAAACGTTAAAAGCATCGCGTGAAAACTATTAATCGGTTTCCATGAAACTCGACTAGCTCATATCCCGGGGAGTAACTTAGCATACTTTTTATCACGATAAATGACTTCTTTTCCGCGGGATAGACAAAAATATTGAAAAAGTCTCGCTGCAATCGCATCCTTTTTTAAAACAACTGAACACGTATGAATGAAACTCTACACAGAGCTGATTTATATACCGAATCAACACTCAGGATACTTTTTATCCCGATAAACGGTGTCGTTTCCATAAAATAGACAGATTACCTAAATAGATGGCGCCGCAATCGCGTTTTTCATTTCACAACCAAATACCTACGTTGTTATAGGAAACAAGTCATTATTGTAATGCGTCAAATCAGGTTGGCTTCGACTCATCTCTGTTTTACTGGGCAGTTGTTTAGACTATATGGACTTAGTTACTTTGTTATTGTAGTGAATTGAACAAGAAACAGTAAAATTTTAGGCCTAATATATATATAAAACTGTTTTAGTTCTTATGTAAGTAACATAAATCCAGGGTTTTTCACGCGGCTTAGCCGCGGGGAAGCCTTGGTATTAGATAAATTATTAAACATCTCCCTAAAAAAATGGACGGACGCTGGACACATAGACATAACCATAAACGCGTCCTTTTCACAATCCTTGCCAGTATGAAAATTTAGAAGAAAAAGAAGATGATACCTACTCCAGTATGTTCATTTACTCCAACGATGACAGCTGTGTACCACTGCGTTGCTCCCGCTACTCTATATACTTGTGCTCTACATCCACCAAGTACGGAAGGTGTAGTTGTCAAAATCCTTTGACCATCCTGCATACTCCGCCATTCAGCGGCCTGTGTTGCTAGCGCTGTCAATGTAGCTGCATCGATACCAGCCTCTAGACCAGCCAACCTGCCGTCCCATTCCTAGAAATAAATGTTTCAATTTTAAATATCGAAGATACACGTAATATCTCAGAATGAATATCGAGTCGTATTTAAAACCGTTAGTGAAACACTTTACTTATAGTTTCGAATTTATAAATATCTAAGTTTTTCGTTATATATTAGAATTATTTACTAGACTAGACAGTGCTATGACCTTATGCTAGATTAGGGATGGAAATACAATTTCTTGAATGGAAAGAAAGTAGAGCTGCTTGTTCAATATCCTTTTCAAAACCTATAAAACACATAGATAACATAGTTAGGGGCCATCCATAAATTACGTCACACGTTAAGGGGGGAGGGGGTCGAAGAAGTGTGACAAGGGTAAAACACGAAATTTGAACTATTAACGAAGAACTTCAAAGTATTTCGAAGTCGATCTGTATGAGCATAATGTTTACATTATTGAAATTAATTTAAATAGAAATAAAACTAATTACGGAACTGCTGTTTTAATTTAATAATTTCTTGATGTAAAATTGCAACGATAGAGAGAGGAGTCTCATAAATGTGACCAGGTCTGACAAGGACGGGGGAGGGATTAAAAAATCATGAAATTCGTGTGACTTAATTTGTGGATGACCCCTTATGGTAACTTAAGTGCTCAAAAGCTCGTTTATTCTAATAATATAGGTTCGAATTCTGGCTGAAGGCATGCACCACTAATGTAGTTCTTCTGTTAAAGTACTTTTCTTCTGTTAAACTGTCTAATGCACTATGTTCCAATTTTCAAGCGTTGCCAATGAAGGCAAGATTACTAATGTATGAAATCCAGATATTAATTATACATACACTATTCACTATTAGTTTATATGTTGACATAAGTGTTTTTATAAATGTATTCAGCTTTATTGACTTAAATCAGTTCAAGGTAACTATTAAATAGCAAAATACAACATGTGATTTATTAAACGTCGTAATTACACCGGTATCTGCATTACTTATGTAGGTGCGCATACTTTTAACGACCTAAAATCACATGTTAACATGTGGCCCACATTACGAGAACAACTACAAATCAACATTACATATGAGTCTACCGTATATCGTATTAAATGCAGTAATTCACCGCATACACAACCTGCATGTGCAGTGTGTTTGTTGACGTAGAGACATGCACACAATTGCACGTTAGTATTTATGTCAATGTTACAGCGTGTGTGCACACTAGTGTACAGTGCACACACCTGTTCTGTGGATTGCATACATACGAGTCTTAGCCCGGCGACAGACGTATCCGGTGCGTTGAACCCGCCCCCCTCACTCGAACCATCACCCTCTTAGCACACGGTAGTTATACCTATATATCTCTATGTGATATAGTGTATGAATGTAGTAGTAATAAATAAAATTGAATGTTGTCTGTGATTTCAAAATAAATGCCAAAATCTAAGTGAAAGCTGCCTTGCTACTTATACGATGCACAAACATAATAAATGTTTTTAGAGAGAAATAAAAGTACTATACTATTCTAGTCACGCGCGATAGAAAACGCAGAAATAGTCAGTCACATAATTTATGTATGTATATTGTATGATTATGTTATGGATATTTTAGCTATATTATAATCCTAGAAGTATCATGTGTTTCTTAACTATTGAACATTCAAGCTCACCTTCCTACTAGTCAACAATTCATGCAAACCGGTATAATTAATTAAAATAAATACACAATAACAATAGTACAATTATGAGGAAGGACAATGTTAAAGATACTGCACAAACGTTTAATATAATAATAATAATATTGCTTGTCTGAACAGGTGGTGTAATAAAGAAAATAAAAGGTCATTACAACTGCTGAAATTCATAAAAATGAGTAAATATTGTTGATACGAATGTCTGTTTAATAAATCATTTGAAGCAAAGTAAGGTTGTTTGAAACAACATCATCTAATTGCATCATTTCACATTCATAATCACTCGCATTATGTATATAAATGTAAAAGTGACTTTCTTTGGATTTGTGTTTGTTCTCTTGTCACGGTCTTGAGGAAGAATCGATTATAATGAAATTTGGTATATATAGTCATTCGATAATGAGGTGACAATTGCTGTGAAATACGTATCCGTGAATCAACGCTTCATAAACTGAATTAAATTATACCACAACATTAGGTAGACCTGGGTAAACACATTCGCTAATTTAGAGGAATATTCCATAGAGGTAATTAATAATCGTCATTAGTTTTATTTGGCCACGGAACCCTAACAAAGCAGTCTATTTAAAATATTCCATAACATTTCAAATCCTATTGAAAGGATCTTGTTTAAATATTTTTTCGTTTTAAGCATGTTTTTAGCCTTTATAATCTTGAGGTGTATGCACGGCGGACACCCCTAATTGCTATTTTCCTTCGCGATTTCAATAGACCATTATTTAACGGTGTACAGAATAAACCTTTCTACTAAATTATATCTGTATAGGCCCAGTAGTCTCTGATGAAAATGGCAACGATATAGCTTCATAGACAGAGAAAATTTCTAACTATCCCTATTAATATTATAAATGCGAAAGTAACTCTGTCTATCTGTCTGTTACGCTTTCACGGAAAAACTACTGGACCGATTTGGTTGAAACTCAGTATATGTATATATATATATATTCGATGCCGAGGATGTACATAGGATATATTTTATCCCGAAAAATGGGATAGTTTCCGGAATAAAAATATATTTGTCTCTCTGTTTGTTATGTTTTTACCGAAAAACTATTTAACCGATTTCGCTGAAATTCGGTATATATGCAATTTTAATACCGAGGGTGGACAAAGTAGGATAGGTTTTTTTGGTAATTTGGCATTTTGGTTAATTTGATCATTTGGGCCATTTCGGTTATTTCAGCAATTTCGTTCATTTCGGCCTTTTCGGTCATTTCGGGAATGTCAGTAATTTAGACATTTTTTATCATAGTTGTCATATATGTATTTTACAGATAGACGGGTAGGTATAGATAAATAAAACTAGAACGGGTTGAAATAGAGGATGAAAGTTTGTATGGGAGACCAATCATTTCTCAAGTTTATAGATATAAAAATTTATCATCTATAAAAAAATGCGATAGTAACTCGATCTGTTTGTCTGTTAAGCTTTCACAGAAAAACTACTAGGACTACTGGATCGGTTTTGCTGTAATTTTGTTTAAATGTAGTTTTAATACCGAAAAGGGTCATAAATACTTTTCAAGTCGGGGAATAGAATAGGGTGCGATATAAAATGAAGTGAATCTTCCGGGGGCAAATAGCACTTACATAAAAATTTACTACAATGTAACTTGTATTAACGCCTGCTCTTTTTTTAACAAGAGGTACGCATTAGAGCTTGACCCGCGGTGTAGTCTCGGGGTAAACTCTGGTAATAACATAAATGCTAATCTGAGTTTATTTGTTACGCTTTTACGCCTTAATCATTCATGCGATCTTCATGAAATTTTGTAAACACATCGCGAGGGATACTGATAATGACATAGGATACCTTCCATCCAGAAAAAAGTACTGTTCTCAAGGGATAGAAAATAAAGCCAAATAGACGGCTGAAACTGATAGAAAAAAACACGTTGTTATGGTAAAGTCATGTTGTCATGCAATGACGACTTGTTGTTCAAAGTAGCGTAGAGTACCTTTTATCCGGAAAAACGAACTGTTCCCCAGTGATAGAAAAACACCTGAATTGATTGACAAAATTTACATTAACGCGAGCGATGCCATGTACAAAAGTTAGTGATTATAGTGTAGAGTTGTGTATTATAAAAGCAAGTAGCCATTGTCTCCTATTTTTCACGGCCAGACAGTTTTTCGATAAATGTGAAACTTGCAGCGTTCGCAATCGTGGCTCCCAAGGTGTCAAGTCACGCTCGGGTAGGCCTCGCCCGGGCCAGGCAACGAAATGACTCAGCAACGTTACGCAATACCACTTACAGGCATTTACTGTTTATTTTGTTCTACTGTTACTACTCTATTTGGCTAGATTACTGCCCGTGATTAATGCAGGGTCGTGGCCCGGGGATGAGACCGGATTATGCCAGTCCTCTTTGAGAAAATCATGAATATTAATATTCTCCTTTAGACTCGGGGTCAATAGCCTTTTATGATCGCACGTTTATTAGAAAGTTTCATTGACGATCCAACATCATTGACTAACTAGACGCTGATCACAGATAATAAGCAATTTACGATAAAGCCTCCCCGTAAAAAAAGTACAATAAAACAAATGATTTTTCTTTTCTCATATTCTGAAAGTACCCTTGGAGTTGCTTAATTACAGGGATGAAAACATTACTTTTCATCTGGGAAGCGATTCTCTCTGCTGTTAAAAAATGTAGAAAACTATGCAAACCATAGATAATACATGTAACTCATGTGTCCCAACAGTTAAATCACGGCAGAAATTGAAATAAAAAAATATTAACAATTTTGTAACATCATTTTAAATTATTATTTAATTTACATAAATTTTAGCTAAATATTTACTATCATCAGTGACAAAAAAAATACGGGCTAGTAGAATGCCAGAGAAAAAAATCTTGACGTATCATATGTGACATACGTGATAATGTTTCATCAGATTTAGATATGGATTTAGAGCCTAATTTTATGAGAAAAGTAGTTGTTTGTTTAACTAATCAGTTATTTACTTTCCTCATATTCGAAACGAAAAGCAGAGTATTAACCTTTGGTAAAAGGCCTATTTAGGCACTCGAACTATTAGCGCCCTCGCTACGCTCGTGTGCCAAACGATCTCAAGCCTAAATGGGTCACTTTCACCTCTCGTGTAACAATCTAATATTTTGATTTTGAATAAACAAAAACAAAATTGTACTATATTCAACTACAAAGACGTGGAAAAGGTATATTAGGAACAACAGTTACCCAGTAAAAAACGTAATTCTAAAAATGCCCCTGAATAGGGCATTAAGGGGCATTTTTAAAGTACGTTTTCATTTAGGGGCTAGTTTAAACAACATATAGAAAGGTATTATTACAGTATCGAAATACATTTAGGGTTCAATAGCCATTTTGATAAATGGAACCCTTATGAAATCGTCATATCTGTCCGTCTGTCTGTCTGTATATATCAATTTTTAATCAGAATCTACTGATTCTACATGGATGAAATTTTGCAGGAAGTTGTAGTTTGTTTCTCTATCTAGAAAGAGCTGTAAAATCGCGAAAAAAATGTAGATTTCCACTTATACATGTAATTACAGGTTCTTTCTTCCTATAACATCTTGAAGTCTGTGCAAAGTAACAAAAAACATAAAATTACTATATTTTGCTGTTGTTTTTTATGTTTTACTTGCCACCAACTTCAAGATATTGTAGAAAGAAGTCGGTTAAATATTTATTTATTACTTTTTAATTTGAAGTCAGTTTTGTTTTTGTTAACATTTATTTTTTTAGAATACGAAAATGAACGATTGTTGATATATAGGAATCGGACATCAATCAATTTCGGTTACAGTGTCCTCTTTAAAAATTTAATTATATGGTTTTTCTAACCTATTTTGTCTAGAAACTCGCGATTACACTTTAAATAAAAAACGACCATAATAACAGTAGGTCAAAGGCAATAGGTGTGCACGTTCTTTGGCGACGTCACCTGTACCATCTTGGCATAGTATCTAATAATCTAGTTCGAGACGTCGCCGCATGCGTGTAGGTTGCGTAATAGGCAGTTAGAAGACGGGCTGCCGAGTACCGACCAGGAAGCCATTATGGCTGGCACACATTCGCGGCTCCCGCGGCTCTCATCCAATTTCCTGTCGACAAACGACGACGACACTCGACTCCGCGTCTCATCGTGGTACCAATGTAGCATGTTTAGATTATACCTATATTTTGATATACGTGCTCACAAGTTACTTTCGCCGCGTTACTACATTTTAGTATTCATTTTCCTTACCATATCAGAATTATTTGAAAGGAGTCCAGTTATATAATTTCAAAACCTAGTAACTGACATTATTTTTAAATGAATGTTTGTGCATTAATTATCTTGCATTCTAGTGTACATATTGTGTCTGCCAAAACATGTGAAAACTGTATCAAAATATGGTATTGCTATTATTAAGTTTAATAAATAATTATAAAATAGTATTTCGTTGAAGTTTATGACATTTTTATGTGATGTGCAGTGGAATTTCCGGGGAAGCATTTGCTTAGTTTTAAATTGTTTAGCTGAGTTTATATCAAAATTTGAACCAATAATAAAGCAAATAAATAGATAGCAAAATATAGAAACCCGGTTATTTATCAGGTTCCATACTAATAAAATAGAAGTGTCTGTGTGTTACGATTTCAAAATAAATTTTATAATGTGAGTGAAAACTACTATTTATTCGAAGTCTAATAATAAATAAGCGTTTTGAAATGTTTTGTCTGTTAGTCTGTTTCGAAGCCGCTCGCCGAATTTAAATGAAAATTTTATGAAATCATTTCTAATTCGATATCTTGCAGGGTTTAGTAGATATAAAGTTAAATTTCAGCGCGAACGAAATGCTACTAGTAATAGTAAATACATATAACACTGAAAATCAAGAACCGTCATTATAAACTCGTAGAATTTAAAATAGACGTTTAAAAATACTTTTACAAGATACAATAATCTCTTTGTCAGTAAAAATACACAATGTGGGCGATGTCTACGTAAATCAACATTGTTTGGCCTTTTAAAAGGATTTCAATTTCTCTGAACCATTACACCTTGACATTTCGAATTCAAATAAGTATTAGCAAACAAAGCAATGTAATACAATGTACTCGTATATTTAATTTATATAACTTCTGAAACTAAAACAAGATACATTAATTACAATATTATATAGTTTAACGAGAGATCTTACAATAAACGAGTAAACATACATACGTTTTGTCAGTCCCCTTTTATCTATTAAAAAGTAAATAATGCTTAATGCATAATATTAAAAATCCATATAACAGCTTCACAGACATTAAATGGAGTTAGCTTTTGGGTTTTATGAGTGATAGTAAAAATAATATTAGGTCATGAGTTTAAGGGAAAGTACGTTATATATGTAGATTTCACACATAGATAATAATATTTTCCTTGACCGTCAACAGGTAGTACATATAACATTCAAATTAGTCTAGAAATACTGCTAAAGCGGTGTATTGCCAATATTCGAACCCTAATTACTGGAATGGTCGTGGGCGTGTTAGTCCCTGAGGAACCAAGACTGTGAAAGTAACTATACATATATGTATGTGGTTACATCAACGAAAAGGACTAAGTCATAAACGAAATGTGGTCGATAAGTAGAAAATACTTTATTGTTCACAGTGTACTCATAAAGGCTATTTACAAATACAATATATCTAAAGGTAAGAACAATTTTTAGCCATATCCCTTTCAAGTTATCTACCAGACAACAAGATTAAAGATTAACAAAGTATAAGATAGTATGCAAATTAAATAAAACTAACTACACTTTAAACAAATAGAAAGGTTGCAAATACCTAGACAGAATATACTAAAGTTCCATCCATCACGGGATATGAAACGCGTGGCTGCGTGCGCTGCTTTTACCAGAGTACTTACATACAAGATAATGCAAACACGCAAACTGAGGCACCGTCTGTATATTGAGCTTTTATACTAACTCATGTGTGTTGTATTTCGTATAGGAATAATAACACAAACGTCCAAGAATATCTATTCAAAAACAGAGTTACTATTTTATTTATACATTTAGAGCGATTATTTTGAGGAAATTTACAAATAAATAACGATCTTGTAATGTAAATCCATCCATACCAAATTATAGGAAATGTGAAAGTCTATGTTTCAATATGTGTTTCTTCCTTGTCGCCTTTGGACGTGAATTGCGATTATTTTTCGAGATGAACTTAGGAAACTTGTTTCGTGGTAAGTATAAGCCAGTAACTACATTTATCACTTTTCAGAATAATACAGTTGAGAAAGAACTACCACAATCTAAAAACTTCAAATCCCCGGCAATGAAGGTCATAATATACATGTGGCGTTGATAGGTGTATAGTAATAATGACAAGTAAAGATAGTTAATAATCAGAATATAACATCCTACGCTTATTAAATCCTACCCTAATGAAGACAAAATCTCCGATAATATTGTTGAATAAAACGGATGACCTAGCAAAAATAATAATAAACACAGTTTCTCAATATAACTTAAGAACAATAAAAACACCGACAAAAACATTCACAACTTCAAAAGATATCATTTTGCTAAAGGAAATAACATCTTACGAACGTAATATTGAAGATATTGATGTTCTTCATAAAGTAAGGAGCACGATCAAAGTAACATTGTCTCGTGTCTAACACGCGCCTATATCAATGCCACGTTATCTCCCCAAGCACCACCCGATAGGGGAGTGGGAAAGGGGTGAGTGAAGCGTACCGGACAGTGGAGTAAGCTAACTGAAACAAACTTTACTCGTTTAAATTTTGCGGAGAACAGTTTCGGTGTTGGGTTGCGTGCATGCTGACGACAAAGTTAAGAAACTCACGATAAACTTCCACTGCCTGGTAATTGAGTTTTTTAATTATACATACTTTCGACAAGAGTTAAGATAACGAGTGTCGAGGATGAGAAGGAGCTGTGGCAATACATCGTGTAACAAGATAATATAATGGATAAATAAGGATGTTTAATATTATACAATGTGGAATAGATCGACTAGGAAAGCAGACTTCGGGCAGAAATAAAGAAAACCTTTCGAACAATTCACATAAGCCTTAACAATACATCTTACATTATTCATTCGTGTGTATGTGTACAAGTAAGTCATGTAAAGAATTATGAACGTGTGTTATTGGTTAACACGTTCTATTAAGTATAAGTAACCTTTCACGAAATGGTTATTATTGAGTCAATAGCGATTCATATACATATAAGTTTCACAATACTCGTAAATCTCTTTAGCGACATGATGAGAATT
Organism: Dendrolimus houi; assembly: GCA_039645545.1. Taxonomy (NCBI): domain Eukaryota; kingdom Metazoa; phylum Arthropoda; class Insecta; order Lepidoptera; family Lasiocampidae; genus Dendrolimus; species Dendrolimus houi. The sequence continues at coordinate 16,699,584 of CM077117.1, read as the reverse complement.
CTTTGAGTAATCTATCATTGTCTTCATCTTCAGTCTCCTAAGGTTTTTCTTATTTATTTTCCATTTGATGTCCTTCTTGGAATCTTGAGTTCTCTTAACATATCTCCAACAGCTATTGACTGGTTTCGTAGTTAGCTGTTTGGACGCCGGCAACGCATTCGCATTGATGATGTTTATTCATCATAGTGTCATTTATCTGCTGGTGTCCCTCAGGGCGGCGTTTTATCACCCTCTTATTTGCTATCTTCATTAACTCTATTTCCAATAACCTTTCTTCGTCTTACCACCTTTATGCAGGTGATTTACAAATCTACACTCAATGTAATTTTAACCGACTTTCAGAAGCAATTCAAACTACAAATAGGGGACTATACAAAAATTGTTAACTGGAGCCAAGTGTTACAGCTATTTAGTAGATAGTTGTTCTTGTCATGTTTCTTTTTAAAGTTAATAATTTATTTTCTTATGTACCCTCTTAGTTCTAAACGATACAATCGACCATTTCCTTAATTGAATAATAATGTTATATTTTTATTTATTCTGTGATTAGCGCCTGTTTTTGTATAGAGTAGTTGTCTATAATTTACCATAATTTTATGTAACAATATTTATCCTTTGTATGATGTGGTAATTGTGTAGATTATAATTCAAAATCTCAATTGTATATAGACGGTATCCGTTACATTTTATTTTTATGTTGGCAGACGCGATAGATTTATACTGTTCGGTTTATTTTATTACATGTAAAACTTTAAGTATAATATTTTATACAATATCTTATATAAAGTATTATCTAAAATTTCCAAACAATAATGTGTTAAATTGTTTTCATCCATAACCCTTTAATTAAAATAGTTTATCAATGACTTCCATCCGCTATCGGTTGTGCCAATTTTCTAAATTTCTTAGACTGTAAAAATGCTTGTCGAGTGTGAAGTGTCAGTGTATGTAATATGTTAAAACCGTAAGGTTCTCTGATTATAAATATGTGACCAGTTGCTGTTCTTTTCTTACCATAAAGCCTTCTGAGTTGTTGCAAGTATTAAGCTGAGCGTTAATCCGAAAAAGACTAAGGTTATTATTGTCGGCAGTTCTAGGCTTGTCTCCAAAATTGACTGGTCTTCGCTTCCCCGTGTTGTGTTTGATAGTGTGCTGCACATTGAAATCAGTGAAACTGTTAAAAATTTAGGAATTATCATTGACAGAGAACTGTCTTGGCGGCCTCATCTAGATGAAATCAGTCGGAAACTTTTAGCGTCATCTGCTTCAATAATAAGACTGAAGAATTTCCTACCTACTGCTACTAATATTATGCTTGCTCAATCCTTCCTTCTCCCGCTACTTGATTATGCTTATGCTTGCTATCTAGACTTAACCCAAGAACAACTGAATAAGCTTGAAAGCCTTCAAAATGTTTGTATCCGGTTCATATTTGGGTTGCGTAAATATGACCATATCTCCGAATATCGTAATAAGCTTAAATGGTTGCCTATTCGCCTTCGCCGGAATATTCACTTACTCTCACTTCTGCACAATATCCTTTTCAATCCCTGTACTCCCCCTCCCCCACATTTAAAGGAACTTTTTAGTTTCCCTTATCAATCTCGTTCCTGTAATTTGCGCTCAAATGAAAATCTTCTGCTAACGATACCTAAACACACTTCGTCCTTCGTAGGAAATTTTTTTGCCGTACAGGCTGTTCGCCTGTGGAACTCCCTCCCCTTGAAAATCAGACAAGCTTCATCCATTTCTACATTCAAACATTTGATCACTGACCATTATTTGTCCATTAAATAAATTTTGTTGCAGTAAAGGGAATTGTATTATTGTTCGCATGTAGGTATATGCAATTTATATTATTATAATCTATTTAATTGTGTATATCTATATCAGTTTATTATTATTTTGTTTTTTTCCTTAATTATATTTAATTACGATTGAATTAATTTTAATTTAGTTTAAATCACCAAATATTATTTAATTTTTCTTGTAATGTCTCCTTGGACACCGGGTTGCCGGGAACAGATTGCTATAAGCGATAAGGCCGCCCATTGTTCTAATGTAAATGTATTCATATTAAATGTCTAGATTTAAGTTATGGTGAACAATACAGAGTTTTCATTCATTCATTCATTCATTGAAGATTCTGGGCAAATAACAAAGGATTTTTAGAATTCTTGGTACCAAGATTAGTGTCGCTTTCACTGCTCTATTGTTCTCATTCAGAAATAAAATAGAACGAATTAATTAATCTTGGATAGTAAGTAAATGAGGAAAACTAAATAAAATTGGGTTAGCTTAGTGAACGTTTTCCTCAGAAATTCTTTATTTTCCAAGTAGGTTTCAAGTGCCTATATTATGGTCCCAATTTCTTATGAAAAGGATCAGTGAAACTTGTTTCTGTGTTATATTTATATACCTATACAATTGAGCTTTCAACACGGCTCGCTTTGATCTATATTACAAAAATATCTTATATTCCAGGTTAAAAGTATAATATTCTCATTGCCGTCATCGAAAGTACATTAAAATTGATTATATCTCTAAGGCCGTGAAAAAGGATCAATCAAGCCAAACAAAATTACTTTTTCATTAGTAGTATTTAGTATGGATTAGACATAAAATTATACATTAATTTATCATTCTACAAGAAGACGAAATACTAAATAAACAAATGTAAGACTAACTAATTTTAAAATTTATAATAAACTAACTATTTCCCGCGACTTCGTCCGCGTGGTTTTTTTTTTCGCAGAACCCTAATATCTGAAGTAGCCTAAGTTACTCCTTGTAACATCAGTTATCTGCCAGTAAAAGTCCCCTCAAAATCGGTCCAGCTGTTTCAGAGATTAGCCGGAACAAACAGATTAACAGACACTGTATAGTAAAATTTAAAAAAAAATATATATTACAGATTTTTGTTACAACACAAAAAATAAAAAACTTGACCTTCCCTTGCCTTCTCTCTACCTACCTAATACTAAAAAGAAATTAAAACAGTTACATAAAGGTTCGACAAAATAAGCAGTCGGAGTAGATGAAAAAGCAAATAATAAAAACCACTCAAATTAGGACATATTGTACAATTAGAGTATATGTATGATTTTAAGTCCAAAAGTTCCGTTCATTGTTCCTGAAAGTATAAAATATAGGTACTTGGTGGTTATTAACTGTATTGTTCTTCAATAAGAAGAAATAATTAAATTAATTTCGTGGATCGAGTGTCTTAAAATGTCAAACGAAAAAATTATCAACATCGGTTAGACGTGCGTCGGTTCACGAGCACGGCTGGTTGACGATGAAAGGAAACTCAAAGTTAATGAACATCCCTTTTCGAAATAACGTTTTATTCAGGCTATCGAAGCGTTTGTTTATACAGAATAGAATATAAATTACTTAAACAAACGTCACAGATAATGAAATTTTACACAAACAAGTAGACAAGGACTTCGAGATAAAAATAATATATTTAGCAAAGAAATCCACTTAGGCCTGATTGTTGTAACTATTCATTGAGTCAAATTAAACACTGTAATTCCAAGTATTAAGATTAACCTACGCAGTTGTGGAACTTGGATTGGCCCGAAATCTCATAACCGGGATTTAATCGATTATAATTAATATATTGCTCTTGGCTCAAATACATTAACTTATAATTGATACGAAAGGTCACATTTGTACATTGAATTTAAGTCGAAATAAACTGAGAAGACTTTTCAGTATTAATATACTCAAAATGCCAATTACATGTGTCTGTCTCTATGTTCTGATTAAACCAATATTGAGTGAATTCTGTTGACACTTGATTTCATAGAAATAGCTTATAGGTATTCCAAGAATAGACTGAAATGACTGAAACTGAAATTAATTGTTGATTAATTGAAAAGGATTTTCATAGGATTGTAGAATAAGTACTAAATATTAAAATATACATAACCCTTATCTCTTAAACCTTTTAGTACGATAATTTATTTCCTTGCATTATTGTATTTAGATTAGAAAATCAAGATAAAAGTATTTTTTTTACATACGATATTTGGTCTTAAAACCATAAATAAATTCTTAAATACTAAGGCAATCTATATTATAACTGTATTGCCCAAGTAATAAGTAACGTTATCCTTTCACTTTCAGATATTCCAGACGAAATCATAACACGTAAATAAAGTAGAGATTAACCTACTCGTGTTACCAGTGGATCAATCAAAATGTTGCCACGAGCGCGAATCGGCCGGGCCAACTGAAAATAGCACGGCACTCGGTAATACCACCATCCAGCACCTGACGCAGCCGAAATATGTATATAATAAAGAAACGGGGCGGAGCGGGCGGGGCGGGTGTGGAAAATCAATAAAGCGGGCTGCGAGCATCAAAACATACCTCGCCCGGTGGCGGGTCCCATTCCATTCCTCAGCCCACTGCCCCCGTCTCCCGGGGAAACCCTCCCCATGTTTGGCAGACACCGTCCTTGATCTCCCCACTTCGCCCGGGCGCGCAACTTTGGATAAACACTCGTATCGCTTCACTCGAAATTGGGTCATTTATGCGTTTTGCTTTTAACCATCCACCCTTGTCTTTCATCTCTTATACTAATAAGCTCGCGCTTTTGATAATACACATATCTAATTTAGTGAATATCAAACAAGTTAAATTAGTAAAGCATAAATGTTGAAGAACCCCTAACATCGAGGGTTTCTCTTGATTTCCCTGGGATCCACTCATCACGTCCTGACATGGTGACAATGGGACCAATTCAAGAAATCCAAGAAAAAATTTGGAAATCGTTTCACAATTGCTGGAGAAATCGAGTAACGAACATAGAAAAAAACATACAGACGAATTGAGAACCTTCTCTTTTTGGAAGTCGGTTAAAAAATGATTGTAATTATGCTTCATAATGTTCCTATAACGCCAATAGCAATCAATTTTACTTGGTTAATGACCAGAAGTTTACTATCCAGCACAATATAGGACATAAATTACTTAGTTGGACAATTGTACAATCGGTAATAACAATAAATCTGTCTGAAACTTATGATACGAGTCACGTCCTAGAACTGTGCGACGCGGTGCGGACCATAAATGGTGAACCGCAAAATAAACACTAATTCACTTTTTATTGCCAAAATAAGGCAAATAGTGAATCGATAGAAAGTGTATCTTCTTTTTAAATATGGCACTGCATGAACTGTTTACCCAGCTTATGTGAAAAGTAAAACGCTAAGCCATATTGTAGGTATTTGACTGCCAATAGAGGGAGTTCTTGTATGTAGCAGCTCGAAAACAAACATTTCACAAAACAGTTAAGATTTCCAACACAATTCTTCGATAAAAACAGCCTTTACAATACTTTACAACTATTATTCACTTTAAATTAATATTAAAGATTTTTTGAAAATAAAACTGCGCAACAAACTTTGACCTCTAAAGAGTGGTTAGACGTATATATACTTATTTGTATGCTTAGAGGTCTCGACGTATATATATCAAGACAAAGGCCGCGATTATAAACAACAATAGAAGCAGAGTTTTTGTACGGAAGCACCAAAAGCATCCCTCTCTGACTGTAATCGAGAACATTAAGCTTATAGCAAATTTATGTATTTTGTTTGTCGCCCCGTCCCTTTTCCGCTGTTAGTAAGAATCGCTATATATTTTTATTGTATTTTTTATTGCATGAGTCCAGTGCGTCTGATGGAAAGCGGTTAAAGTCGCCTATAGACAACATCAAAGGTGCTACAAAGCGCTGCTGCTCTCTAAAGGGAGACAATAACCCAACTCCCTAAGTAACTCAAGATCGATAGCTGAAGAAATGTTAAAATAAGAAAATACATTACTTCGTCCCAAGCATGGGGTATTGAGAATAGTGTACAGCTATATGTAAGTAAACATAAATACATAGTCAGATTAAAGTCACGTGTATGTAACGACCAAGGCTGTCCAATTTATCGAAATGACCACAGAAATTAACCGATAGATTATCCTAAATAGTAGTATTGTAAACGAGGTAAACATTTAAATTTACGTAGACAAATAATATTCCTCCGATTGTTTTAAATAATTTTATTTTACTTGTGCTTGTTATTCCAACGTTTTGGGCATTTTATCACGTGCCGGTAAAAATGGTGAAAAAAAAAATAGCACGCTTAAAACCGTTAAAATGTAGTTTTATTAAATTAACAATTCCCTCAATTAAAAATATGAAGTTCAATATAATCTTTTAAAATCCATATGAATGAAGGTGTTTAAGAAAGGAAAGTACAAATTGCAGTGTGAATCACTCTGGTAAGATCCTCATTTTACAACTACGGGAAATAAAATATAATAGTATCATGCAAAATAATATAAAATTTACATATTATTTTAAAAGTAAAGAAAAACCATGAAAGAGATGAATGAATTAATTACCTGCAGGATTGTACGACGATTTGCAGAGTAACAGTTCTCCCGATAATTCAACGGGGTGAATTTATCAGCGTAGAAGATTGTGAAAGGAAAAGCCACATATCAACCCAAAATAATAGGGAAAAAGAACAAGCAAAGGAAGATGAAACTATAGATATAATACCTGATATGGCAGAAGGTTGGCGTAGTCTAGAAACTGTAGTTGTCTATCATGAAGAAACTCCACGGGTTGTGCGTTCGCTTGCAGAGTCAGGTCAGCAGCAAGCGGGGTGAATGTCTGAAAGAAAAGTAAAAATTCTTATCAAATTATGTTCCTAGTTAGGGCGAGCTAATTTTAAATATTTATTTAATCGCCTCTTGTGCTCGTAAATTCAAAAATGAGTTAAATTAATGTCTATTCAAGGTATTATTACAACTTAACCGTTTTTCGTGTTTAGTATTAGGAAGATTTCTGACGTCTTTTTGAATTCATAGTCGTACATTATGAATTTACTTCTTTCAAATCTTTCCAATGAAGGCCTATCTATACGTTCATTTGTATATTATCTGATATCGTTTTATTCAAGTGTCAGTTCGAGCTGAAATATTGCATCAGATATTCCGTTTATCGAGGAAGGTCACAATAGTGAATCAATAGTATATAGCTTATTAAATTTCGGATTACAGCTCTTTATAATTAATCTCATTATACATAGATAGGTGCACGCCGTTAACCAGTATTACAGAAACTATTTAGGAGGGTTATATTTATAGTTACAGACGTGTCTAAAAAGAAGTCAGCTGACCCATTCAAGCTAAAATATAAAGGTTATGGAACCATAAGCTTATCTATTCCAATAAACATTTGTAGCGAAAGCAAAAAGATTTTTGTCTAAAAAGACCTTAGACAGTGCGAAACGTGACCCCAATGTCAATGAGCGACGCGCGTGAAATACACGCAAATATGGAATAGAGGTCGTGGAGGGCACGTGCCCAATACACAAAATATTGTTGTGATGTACCAAAGCTTGAAAGAACACGCACGGCCCGGTACAAACCGAAAGTGGTACAATCGTAATTATGTAATACATACGAGTATTAGACAAAGTACAGTGCTCTGTATCTTTATTCCTTCCAGGTGGTTGGTTACAGGGCCGCGTTATGTAATTATAATTTTTGCTCAATTTGTTTGAATTTTTTCGTACTCTATGCAGTCTACCTAAATGTTAAAGCGGGTTTACTTTTATGTTTACTTCCACGATGGAAAATAGAAAAGCTACCTTGTACGGACTAAAATAAATTTTGAAAATTGCAAAAATGAAATATAAATAATGACTTTCAAAATTTCTCTTGTCTTTTTTTATTTAATGTTTAACAATATATTCTAAAATTATTTTAAAAATGAAACTAATTTGTCTTTAATTATATAATATTATGTGATTATAATGTTACAAGATCGTATGTATGTCCATAAAGAGTAAACATTTGAAATAAAGAAAAACTAATAACATTTAAAAAGTGTCCTAGGAATAACAATTGTCCACTAAAACCGTGACTGATGCTAAGTAAGTATGTACTATCTGAGTAGATGGCCTCACAAGTAAATACCTTTGGGTTTCTATGGTAATTACATTGTAATTTACATCAAGTTTATTCGCAATTTCTCGTTAAAAACCGGAAGGAGACTGGCCTGTAGCGCCATCTAGTTACGGATGTTTGAAGCTTTTGTTTTTTGGAGTTACATTTCTTAACTAGGCGATTGTTACACTTGGGATTATTTTTACGATTTACTTTTACCTACCTAGTTGTATTGAACATAGACTGATATTTATAGAATTTGGAATTTAGAGACCTGCGATTAATTGTAAGATGATGGAATATTTTAACTTCGGATATTGTAACAGTTTACTATGTGTGGATAGAACAAAAGATTATACAAACAACTCGGGTGCAAAGTTATGTTACAAATTCTAAAAGATTTAGTGATTAGGAATAGACGAAAATTTTAACACTTGTAGCGACATCTATCAATAAAGTACGAAATTAAAAGCTAAGCAAGCTGGACACAGTGGGGAGAGGCGAAGCGTGGGTTTGATATGCTTAACTAATTGTAGGTAAACAACTCAGTGTAAGTAAAAAACTTATTGCTACTCACCAAAGCGGGCCATTTAACTTCTTTTCCTTCAATAATTTTAGAAGCCCAAACTAATGTTCTTTCCACTAAAAAAACGCGAAACGTCCGGCGAGAATACACTGCCACCCATTCTCGTCGTTGCCAATCAACACCATCATATTCCACTAACACCTGGAACAAGTAAAACAGACAAGTTAGTTGTAATTTTTTAATACGTCCCAATAAAAATTGTTATTTAAAATTATGGATGAATATTCGATGATAAAACTAGTTTTTACTCCACAAAATTAGCGCCATCTTGTGTCAAGTAGCGAAACTTGAACCAGCTTCCACATCAAGTGAAGTAGAAGAACCTCAAGTTACCATGTTATACGAAGTAGATGGCGTCACAAGGTTTAATATTAGAATCAATTCAATGCGACCGGCCGCACCCGTATCAGTTATGCATGAGAAAGCAATACAATTCTGAAAGAGATGACAACAATAACAAATCTACTTTCTACAATTTTTGAGCCGCCAAACTTCATAAATCAAGAAGAATTCATGTTTCGTACTTATTGAATACTAGTCGCACCCGCGACTTCGTACGTCTCTACTTCTCGAGCTTTAAAAGTCGTTATTTATTTCAGAACAATGATTATTTTATGTCCTGACACGGTATAAATGACTACTATTGCCGGGTTTCTATAATTATATTACGATATTTTACCTTACTTTTATTCGATTGACACCATTCGTAGAAAATTAAAATAGTTTAGGTACAAGGAGTTTACAATTTTTAACTAGTACTAGTCCTAGTAACGCAAATTAACGTATAGAGAAATATGACAGATTATTACAAAATCCTCGAGCGAGTGCTACATAATGTGAAGTTTTTTAATTCTACTCACATTATCGAAGACACAACGTATGTAATAAAATAATAAATAATCAGAGTAGTCAATTACAATTTAATTGAAATCCATTAAAATTATCTTCTGACATTACATTAGAACTCCTTTTGTATTATTTGTATTTGCTTTTTATATTGTTATTGACGTGACGTTGTTTTAATAAAGAAACCACGAAAAGAGCACGATTTGTTTAAATAGCTTATCCCCATTAATTAATCAAGTTTTCATATTACAAGCGTTTATTATCCTAGACACAACCATATTCCAGGTATAGTTTAAATGGGGGTGGTACTCAAAGAAATGATTACGATTTGATTAATAATTATAATTTATTACATAAATTACAATTCACTTTGAGGAATGTCATTATATTACAATTTGAATAATAATTCTTTATGTAATTAAATTATTGAATACCTTATGTCGTGAGCGTAAAATAGATGAGATAAGTACCTATTTTAAATATCCGCTATATACATACATTTATACTTATATATCAGTTATAAATATAATTATAGATAGAATGAACATGAGTATTTATAGTAGTTAGGTCTAGGTCACACCTCAGTAAGTACTATACCATACAAGACATCTTGTATGTATTCAATGACAAAAGTAATTATCCAATGTTTATTTATTTACTTGGATTACGGTGACATAGTAATTAATTAAAGTGCAATCATTTGGCAAACATTAAGTTCCAGCCTGAGGATTTTGTCTATTCGTGAGTGAAATTTCAACTTGTGACTCTTCGGGCCTGTTATTTTGCGTCAGTCAAAGATTTGGCCATGGCTAGGTTTTTCTTTATTGTGAAGATGGCAAACAGGCAGATGGCCCGCTAGGCCATCCGGGCCATCTGCCTGTTGGCAATGGCAAGTGGTTACCGTCGCTTGTAGACGTTTGTAACATCTGGGGCGAAACTAACACGTTGTCAGTCTTTAGGATAAGGTAGGTGGAATGGGATACAAGGGATTACCAAATGATGAGTTAGGCCAAAGACATCATAGAATTATGTTCTTGCGATAGGCCGTGCTTTGACAATAAGATAAAGAGTAGTTTATTTGAGAATCGAATCTATCGAGATACTTTTTATAATTTTAGAAAACTTCGAAACCGGTTTTATGTTAACGATGGGGGGATGCATTTGCGCATACGGCCGACCCCGCCGGCCCCGAGGGAGGTCACCGAGGGGACTGTGGGACTCCCGACGGCCGACACTACACACAAGCTTCTGATGATAGTAGGAGTTGCAAGCACCGACCACCAGACTACTGACTACCCACCCGCTAAATCTTCCAGCGTCCCTCCGCATAGTGGTGAGGCGCCATGGGATCGTAAGAATGGGTAAAAAAAGCTTCGAAACCCAGATTTTGTATAATAGCATAGCATTCCAACGTCATTTCTATAACGAGTCAAATAGTGTATTGATTATTAGATAGATAGATAGATAGAAAACACTTTATTGTTCACCACATACACATAAAATAAACAATTTACAGTAGTCACATTAGACAGTAAAAGTAGGAGCAATGGGCGGCCTTATCGCTTTAGAGCGCGATCTCTTCCAGACAACCCGGGACGATAATAATAACCCGGATATTATCGTCTGTCATTAAAAGTATTATTCAACATTAATTAAAGTTAATACTTCTATAGTGATATTTTAAAATTACAATGATAATAAGGAATTTTACGCCCGCTTTTTATATGAACATTGTTTTAAAAAATATTGTAAAATGGGTCGTCTATATACTTACTTAAAACTATTGAATTTTTCTATTTATTGCAATAAATGAAAGTAGGTTGTCAAGTAATTTATTCTTCAAACCAGGGAACAATAAAGAAGTAATTGTCAAAAACAAGTCAAAGCAAAAACCCCATTTGTTAAGTCGTTAAAATATTCAGTCTCGTGCGAATAAAGAACCTCTTTACACTGGCAGTAGGTATAATTATTGTAGAGTTGTAATGAGAAAATTTTCAAGATTTTCTTTATTTGTGGACACGGTTTTTTTTTTAGAAGTCATCGGGTTGCGGATAATTATCCTAAATACATTATATTAATCGCCCATATAATTTAAACTTAAGAAGCCATGGTAGCTTCGTCGTCGTCGTCAGCCAATCGCAGTCCACTGCTGGATGTAGGCCTCCCTAAGTCGGCGCCACTCATCCCTATCCTCCGACTTCCTTCATGGTAGTTTAGTTGTTACGTATTCAAGACTCATATTTTATTATGACGCGGTTTCGAATCCTGACCGGAAAACATGCACCACTTAGGCAGTTTTGTAACCTAATGTGCATACTGTTATAATTAGTATGTGCTGTGGGCCAAGTAAAATATCTTCGACAAAAGCTGCACATCGAGATAAACCCGCCAAGCCGCCTTGGATAAGCGTGGCCGGTGTACTGTCCGTTCTCCATAAAAATAGGGAGGCCCGAGTCCACCATTGAGACGTTACATAAACGAAACTGAAAATTTGACGAAATGTGTATCCAACTACATACATTAAAGACCTCCGTAGAGAAGACTAACGTCCGCTGTTTTTGTTATTTTGCTACGAAACCCTTAAAAGCATGTACTAATTGGATATATAACCAAATGTCAGACACTAACTCTCCGTGCAGGAACGGAAAAAGAATATTATTTCCTGCGGCCGGGCGGTCTGTCGTCTGAGGCAACAAAACAACACACAGCCAGGTGTTAGGGCCCTGGTGTATTTGCCCGTCTGGGTGGCTACCACCTCTGGTCTAGAGTATGCCGCCATAACAACTTTGAGTAGTGTTCCGGCATCAGGGGCCAGGTTCCAGTTTCTCCTTCGAAGCCAGCAGCACATTGGCAGCACCTCTGGTATTGCTAATGTCTATAGGCTACGATAACCACTTTCCATCATAGTTGAACTGTTAGCCTGTCTGCAATGCTTCAGCAATAAAAAAAACTCGAACTGTATTTAAATAAATTTTCATTAAAAGTATTTTCATCCATCTTGATTGTTTTTAGAAATTTACACTTCACATTTCAAAAACTAGTTGAAGCTGAGCAAAAAATGTACGAAAATAATATTAAAAAAATGTTTTCTTAAAGAATGTCGTTATGATTTTTCAAGGTCTATTTAACAATATCTACTTGATATTAACAAAAGAATTCTCATCCCTTAGTTATACGTATGCGGCGGTCCTCCCGAATCTTTATATTTTTCGCGACTTCACTGAATAACTTTGTGGCACCATACAGACTACACTTTCCTGTCAAATTCATCCATTTAGATTGCAGACCTTTAGTTTCCAAGAGAAAATTACTGTGACACACAAACTCAGATGGACAGATAAACGAACAGACATAAATATTTAGTTAGTTCTCGGCTATTAAAAGTGGCCGAAGCGTCGGAATACAAATCAAATAAAATAACGCACTTGACGCCGTTAAAACGTAGTTCTCTTATTTTCCGTTTTTACCAAAATGCTTACGGAACTCTTAAAATAATCACATCCCTTGTGTATTTTATGGTGACAAAGCCGACATTGTGAATTTCAATATGCAGGATAGCTGACTGCATGCAAAGGGTAGGAATGGTGCCGTGACATGTCGTGTCTCGTCATGTCCCAGTTTCAATCGAAGCCCTACTGCTACGAACGACGACCTTGTCCCGCTATCTGTACTTTTTAGTACCTGTTCACATTGGTTTTTTCATTGTTGTTTTAATACTAGAAAATAGATAAAAATACTTTATTGCTCACCAAAACAAACGATTACAAAAATACATATTTACTACAACACTTGGACAAAAGGCGCCCATATCGTTTAAAGCTATCTATCTCTTCCAAGCAACCTAGCTTAAAGGATATTTTTATCTAGTTCGGACCCATTATTAAAGATAAAAAAGAACATTAAAAACACACATCGTAAGATTGCAGTGATTATAGTAGATTAGAATAAAATAGACTATAATTATAATAATAATAATAAAGCCTTTACTTCCAAAATCTTTTTACAATAACAGTTTTCATGTGCGTACATAATATAGCTTAGTGGTTTGTTAGTTTTGTTAGATGTTAGTCTTGATTTTGGACCCCTCTTCGGGTGAAGACCTCCTTCATCTTCTTCCAGATTTTCTTGTTTTTGCTTAGGATCATCCAATCCTTGCCTGCTGTTTCAATATGTCATCAGCCCACCGTTTTACCGGTCTTCCCACTTTGCGTTTTCCCATTGGATCTTTCCATCTTGTAGTTTCTATTGTCCATCTTTTATCTTGGACTATAATTATTTACTTTATTTATTAATAATAGGACATTAATATAATCGCTTCATAACTAAACAATTAACGTGTCAAAAATATGTAAGTCATATTTCATAAAGACCTTACATATAGTATTCATGTTACATGTTACTACTATAAGCGATTCTAATTCAGCTCTAGCCTTATTGTATGAACGTTCGTGATAATTTACTCTGTCCCAGTATGCTGATAATAACAAGTTAATGTTCCGTGTGTATACGAAATATTTAAGTAATGCATGTCTGACACAAAACAATACCTTTTTACTGCTTTTGGCACCGCACCAAGGAAAGTGTTTGAATATTGGCTTTACTCACGAATGAGTGTAAAACTATCTCGATGAAGGTTGTCTTTGTTTATTTTCCACTGAGTATCAGACCGTCGTTATGTTTTTCTGAGGGACAAATGGAAACGCTACTGCTGCATGTTTGACAAAAAGGTAGGGAGTCTCGAGTAACATAGACAATATAATTTGTACCATGGAAGATGTTCCAAGACAGGACTGACAACCGCTCAGTTAAAAGTGTAATGTGAAAGACTAATAAAGAAATACAAAGTAAAAACAAATTCGCTCTTACATTTAAGTCTACAAGTACAACATATTTTGTTAAGGTTTCCAAGAAACTTGTTAGTGCCTATTTTACAAATGAAATATTCACATGATATGCAAACTAAAAGTCAGTAACAAAATAGAGCGGTTTGGAGGCCCCCAAACCGGTTTAGCTCCTTGGCGTAAATACTTGAATCACGTAAAGCGAATGCGTAACAAAAGTAACAATATAAAATACCTACTGTGTTTTATAAACCGAATGAATGCATTGAATATGTTCATACAACAATTTGTATGCACCGCCTACGATCACGTGTTTAGAAGATAAATTTAAACATTATTACGTAACTTCTGTATGTTTATTTGTATACATGTTACTTGAAGGCGTGTTGATTCTGTGTAAAGTTCCAATGAAGGGAGTTTAGATCTTGGCAATAGAGTATTTCCCATTTAGATAATCTTACCTAAAGTGCATGTACAATATCACAACACTAAGTGAAGGATCATGAGGAAACTTGCACATTCATATAACTACTAATTGTAAAGGTAAAACCAGCCAAGACGCCTTGTGTGAGAAATATCTCGTCGATTCTATTGAAATAACTAAAGAGGGCCTGAAGCCAGCAGAGGTACGTTTATGAGCAGTTATTACACATAATTCTTAGACATGTAGTTATAAAAATAAAAAAGAATGCTGATCGCGGTTCATGCAAATAAGGAAGAAAATACAAAACTTTTATATACATTAGCTTATACTACCTTAAATTACGTTACCTTAGTTAGGATAATTATGATTAAGAAGAAACGGCAACAGAAGCGAGTGTTCGAGATATATACTATGAACTTTGTATTGTTCAGAGGGAGTTGTTTGCATGTTTAGTTGAGCCAAAGGACGGTACTTCGTGCAGTAGCTGTGATCACGGAAGACAAAGATGTCAAGTATCCAAAACTACTGTTAAAGTTTTATTTAGCCTACCGCCAACTTTTTCATTTTAATTATTTAATTTTAATTGTGTTTATGGTAACTATTTACTTTATGGGCTTATGGGATTATATGCCTAATCTAACTTACCACTGCTTCGCAACATGTTGTGGCTTGTGACACAACTTACGAAAAAAAAATATGTCGAAAACAATTTACTGTCGCTAAGCCACGGACTATCAAGACAGCTGGCACCCCAGAAAATAATAAATATCTGGGTATTTTAATTCCTATGCCCAGCTACAGCTAAAGAGAGCTCTTTTAAGTTTCATGGATCCAGAGGTAGTGGGTTCTGCAATAGGATTTCGATCTTAACAAAAAAGAACTATTACAATATTATTCAAGCCCTTCCAGACCGTACCTAGACTCAATATATTCTCGTTTTTTGTTGCTTCTTGCAGCAAAGACGATAAATAGTTTACGTGTTATATTTTTATAACATTAAACTGCATTGTCTGGAGGAAAATCGTCTAATATAAAATGCTATTCCTGTACAATAACAAATCATGTACCTTAGCAGCTGATTACCTGATACCATGTCCAACTAACAGTAATAGTACAATAGTAAGTGTATCTTTTTGTATGAGATATCAGGCCTTTCCACTCAACACCTATTTCGGAAATTATGTAGCAGAATTTCCCCACGAAATTATTATATTTTCCGAGATAAAAATTAATTTTATTCCCCTTTAGCGAAAGTAAAATTGCCATTAATTGGTCCACTCTGAATGCCTCGAAAAAAGAAAACTTAAAGTCACTCATATTGTTATGTTAAAGACCCAAAGTCAGATGTAATAAATAATATCTAGGAATCTACACGTATGTACAATGTACATACAATAAAAAGAAGCAACAAGAATTACGTAAACCATAGAAGATCAAATTTCCTAGAGTACAGTTGCCATATTAATACGTGACAGTGTGCCTTAAAATAATAAGCTCTGTATCCATGGCTTACGATTTTTGGCTAGACTTGGTTATTTGAATATAAAACTAAGTATACAACTCATTTCCTCCGTTGAAAGATAGGAGCAAAGAGAAGTGATCTGTAAGTAAAGTTATCGCCTGGTGTTGAAATATGTGCAATTTGTTCAAAGTGTTGTATTCAATTTGCCCTTTGCAAATCGACCGGATACATTACGCTGACGTGATTATTTTTTTTTTTTTATTTATCTGTTCTATCAACAACTCTCTTTTGGCTCGGAGCGTCTGTGGAAACGACTCCGCTACTATTATTATTAGAATCAGTAAGTACCGCGTCAAGGTTGCGAAACTAGGCCGAACGTAAGATTGTATACCTACAACTTCGTGTAACTACTGAATAAAACAATAAAATTCATACTATCAAAGAGACAACGCCACTTAATGCTAATCAATAACACTTATACGGTGAAATATTCAATGCTTTCCATGAATTAGAAATTGTAAGTTTTATTACGATATGAAGGTAGATGTTATGTAAACAGAAATATGAGAATGTTGAGATTGATATGCGATTTTATGATAATTTATAAGGTTAAGAAAGGAGCACATATTTGAAAATTACACCCGTAACTAAGAAATTGAGAAGAAAAATAACGTCATTGGGCATGTAATGAGCAAGGATGAGTCAAGTGTGACACATTAAAAGTTAAACTTGAAGATTGGTGCATATATGAATAAAGGTAGGCCAAAAAAAGATGTGTGGAAGGGATGAAGGATGACATACAGATTTGTGATGTGCTAGTTGACGTACGTCAGTATAGAGATTGATATGGAAGGAAAATATGTGATAAACCCAAACAAAAAAGAAGGAAAAGTAAAACGTATTGTGCGGACCCCTAGTGATTGGAAAAGGGGAAATTAACATGTAATGTAATGGAAAGTTTTTTTTTATTGAGACCTAAATTTGCGTTTGACCACGATCTTGCTTGTCAACCGAAGATATGGTCTGGAATGGAGCACACGCTTAAGTTTTGACATTTGACAAGTCATATTCAGTGTGTAATAATTAGTTTTTCAGTGAGTGATTGTTAGGCTTTCCATTCGGCATCACTTGCATATTTATCGGATCTGTACCTGTACAACAGAAAATATGCCATATTCACGATAGAAGCATCTTGTGTTCTTATCCTTGTTATTGAAAGTACATACAATTGCTATATACATATGTGCAAATTAAATGATAATCATATTATTTCCAAGGCCGTGAAGAAGGAGCTCACAAACATCCAAACAAAGTAAATTTCACACTTATGTATGGTTATTATTAGTGTGAATGTACTACTTATTTAAAGCGATGACATTGAATTTATTATTTCTGTTTTGGATTTCTTTATATTAAAGCAAGCGTTAACTCCGTTCATGGCAGTCAGTATTTAAAGTATTCCACAATAGAAGGTATTTATTAAAAACTAGTTATATGTATGTTGACACAAAGAAGTTTATATTAGAACATGGTTTGTAATGTACTTATCTATCATTGTGGTTAAAAGCGAATCGAACGATATTTACTTAAGACAAATATTCCAACATATATTTACAAATAATTATTATTAGATAAATCATAACAAATTGTTTACTGAATAAGTAATGCGGGTATTTTGTCACGGCGATTTTCAGTGACCTGTTTTTACTTCGGACGTTTTTCTGCAGTGATGAAAAAAAGAAAAGAATTATTGGATTTAGCAATTATTCTACTGCTGTGAAATACTAAACTCACGTTTCATACCTACTGTCTTCATTTGACTCGAGTAATATTATCACCATAAAGTTCCCCACCTTACCAATGGTAGAAAACTGAAAAAGGTGTTTTTATGAAGTTTATATTAAATTTTAATCAGTAGTAAGAAACATCTAGTTGGGAGATATTGGAACCGGGTGTAGTTGTAAAGCTAAAGCCGGCAGGCGTATAATTAATTATACACTGTTTCTCCTCAGAAGATCATTTTCGTACGTTACAACAAGAATTTTTGCAATGAATTAAACTATTTAATGATGTTTATATGTCATAGATAACTTAAGCCGCATCTAAAGTTAGATATTACAATAGAACATGTTTTATATTAATAATTTAAAGACACAGTTTAACAAAAAATGTATCCAAAAATTTATCTTGTAAGTAAAACAAGGTATAGATATATTCGACGCGAGATGGAGAGCCCTAAAGCACCGGCAGCCCGCTCAGCCCCACCGGGTTCAGTGGGTCAATGAACGCCGATCTGAGACAGCGGCAACGGGCACGCCGCACGCCGAACGCGACCTGTCGCACGATGCGTTGCAAAACATTGCCATCGACCTTGGAGCTTGGTACTGTACTATCAATACCGAGAGAAATTAAACAGATTTTGATAACACTTTCGGCCCATAGGTTTCATTCCAAAGCCACCTAATATTTACATATCGACAATGGAAAATTTAAAGGTCGTAAAAAAAACAAAAACCGGACTTTTTGGTAACCTCAAAAATTAAATTTGATTTAATAAAAAAACATTTACACTAGTTGAGAACCTTCTTTTTTTAAAAGTTGTCTAACCTTATTGAATTTTCACGTTTTCAGTTTTTTTTGGCAAAAACTGAACCTTTGTGAAACCGTCATGTCCGTCTTTCTGCTATATTTAATTGTTAGTCGTTTTTCTCACAGACCACTAGGTATATATCGCTGAAATTTAACAGGAAGGTGTAGCCTGTACGGCTCTAGAAGTTATGTAATGTACCATAATCACATAAAATAGAGACTAGGGATGGCCGACACTCATGTAACTAAGGCTCTAAATATTTTTTCAGTTTACAATGTACATATGTAGTCGTGTGGTATCGTTAGTGACAAGTCAGAACTTGAAAAAAATCGCGACGTTGCTTAATTATTTTTAATGCAGTTATAAGGTGGACAAACGTGTGAAAACGTGCCCCTTTCCCCTTATCTTTTGAACTGTGGTATACATTTCTGCAAAACAAACAAGATATATATAATACATAAAACTACTTTTAAAGAAAATTGGTTTGGACAAGTTCCGTTAAGTAATATTTGAGACATGGAGTATTTTCGATTAAATGTTTTTAGGGTTCTGTAGCCAAAGGATTACAATAGTAGACTGGGTGCGGAATAAAACGCACTTGGATGAACTTTATTTACCTGGATATCTTATGGAAGTACGGATTATAATAAACTACAGTACATAAGTAAAAGCTGCTGTCATCCCCCCGTTTTATTATACTAATCTAAGAAATCAGCGCTGCGTAAATTTTAGGGCAAAGTTAATTTTGCTGGCTACTCCTTTAGAAGGGAACAGGCAAGCCGAGCTAATAAGGAATCACACGGGACTACCTAGTGTCCTAAAGCAATCTTTGGCAAGCCAAAAACATCGTCTTTGCAAAACTCATTGGAAGTTAATATCTTTTTCTTTTCACTGAACAAAGGAACATGTGGAAAATTAATATTTTCGCACGAACGAGTTTCCTTCAACGAAATTCAAAAGTTTTTATTTCAATTCATTTTTGTTATATGACAATATCTGAAAGTTGGAATATAATATTTAAATCTATTTCCTTATCCAAGACAATTAGTTAGTTACCACTTCTGGGCTAGAGCATGCTGCCTTTTTTTTGTCAACGCTGGTTTAATGCATTTGCGCATATTCTCTGGCTCCGGGGGAGGCCACCAAGGCGTATGTGGGACTCCCAGTTGCGAGTGTTGTATACAATCTTCATATTTGCAAGCACCGACCTCCAGACTACCCACTAAACCGTCTAGCGTCCCGCCGCATCACGATGAGGCGCCACGGGACGGTCACACCTCGATGCAAGCCGACAAGGAGGGGTGTCCCTGAGGCTAGATCATGCCACGACACTGGGTGTGGCTCGCCGGGAGGGACCCCAACCCCCCAGTTCCACTACGTTATCGGGAGGAAATGAGCAAAACGCCGCCTGCGAACCCCTGTTCGCCGCCAGCAACAGGGATCCATCTGCTCATCCTCATCCCTTATTCTTTCGGTGGCCTCTAAAAACCCTGAAAGCTCGAGTTTTGTTCTGGCGCATGTATATACTCTCTATTTTCTTTCACTTTCTCCCGGTTATTTGGGGTCGACGCTATATTAATTTTTCTTTCATACTCTTGGCTATTCTGTCATACGTCCTTGGTCACAGCACAAACCATCATGTCATTCTTCCCACACCTTCGCACAATCGATCGGTATATATACCGTATATTTACGTAAATACATAATTATATATTTATAGCCTGAGTATCCAGAAATCTCCCTCATCCCGCACGTGGTTCCTATCAACCCGTGAATAAAGTTCCCGCATTCTGGACGCTATGGCATTAGTATACAGATTTTGTTATCTACACCTCGAGCTTTATCGACCAATAGCAATGATTCCTTAGATGTCAAGATTTAAACGTGAATACAAAATTTACGAGCAATCAGCTAGTAATAACTTAATCAAACTAAACTAAGAACCCAGCTCAACAAAACAAACATTGGAACTATTGAATGATTTATGGGCATAACGTGTCTAGAATTTATATCCTGGCTTTGATGTTTGAAATTCTAGTAAAAACTCACTATGTTAAAGAAGATTTTTGGATATGATTATAAAGATTTGAAGGTTTTAAATTCAAGAACAAAATATCGTCAGACTAGTATAAGCGTTGTATATTATCAAGCTAAGCTTGTATACGGCGAACAACTCTAGGAACGATCCCAGTGAACCAGGCTTCCAGACCAGAGTAAACGACGGAAAGTTTGTTTACAAAACATATAACGTTAGAACAGAATAATCCATAAAATACACATTACAAAAATGAAATAAAAATAAATACAATAAAAAATTATAAATAATGACCTAAGGAGACAGGTATGATAAATGATATATTTTGTTCATGAATTGAATCGAATCTTTTGTCTTCTAGTAAACGAGACGGATTACGGCGCAGTCTCACAAAACCATCAGGGTACATAATTGAGCAATACATAATATATTCGTAAATAAATCTTATTCACAGTTGCAATATATCTCGTGCAGTAGGAAATTATTATAATGCTCTAATGAATAATATCTAATTATCTAAATGAATAATAATTATTATACGAAAAATCCCACACGGAAGGTAACATATCTATGAAAAGAATACAAGTGGATACTAAAACAATGTTCTAATAGATTTAAACGGGTGCTTATTTTCACTCTACATTTTTACTCTGACGTTCCTACCATATAATAAAATGTTTATTAAAATAGTAAGTTCCTAGTAAATCGTATGAGAATCACAAAAAAATAAGTAAATACATATAGATGATATTACAAACATAAAATATCATTTAACCCCGATAGGAAATCTATATTATAAAATTTTAAAAATGCCACGTCTGTACATTAAAGATATTTAAAAAAACAACTGGAATACACTATATACAAACGATGGAGAATACAATGCAATTTTTTATAGATTTCTTGTGTCTGTTTGTTCGGGATTCACGTAAAAACTACTGGGATTAATAAAAAATTTAATTCCAATATGATTTTTTCTTTTTTTTTCTCAAAGGGAAATCCTCATGGACTGCGAGTCGGACTTCAACCGACTAAACACCTTATTTATTTCCGTCCTTGCCGTTAGCCTATCGCAGATAAACTTTTGTCTTCTTCTACTTCTCTCTAATGTGATATTTTCATTGATCGATGGCAAATTTTATGTAATAAAATGTGTGATATTTTTTATACCGGGAATTTTCCCAGGAGCGGTTTGTTGGGGTGCATGAAAATTTGCTTATACCGAAACAGTTTTCACTAAAGCGATAGCTTACATTCTTTTTTAAATACTGCGGTACTTTGTGTCCCAGGAATCTCGCGGGAATTTCAAGTCAAACAAGTATGAAGTTGCGGGAATATCCATTAGGATAGTACCTTATATGTAGTCACATAGACCAGTGTTTTAGGTATCTGCAATTTGGAGACGTAAGTTCTCTTATAATAAAAAGAATATATATGTATTATAAATTCTTGATTTTTAATAGTACCTAGAAGGATATTCGTTGACATTTGTACTTCTTTGACATTTTGAACACCTGCGTTTCAATGATCTTTAGTTTATATTTACTAATTGAACTTTCTTTTATTAATCTATCTATACAGATAAATAAAATTGAAGTGTCTATTTGTAATGTCAAAATAACAGCTTTTTACTAAATGCATATGAAAGTACATACGGTTCTTATATCAAAAAAACAATTTTTAAAACCTTTGTCTGTCTGTCTGGATGTTGGATGGTAATTGAAAGAAAAACTCCACACGGGCGAAGTCGCGGGCACAGCTAGAATACAATATAATATTTTTATTTCTCGAGTTTTTAAGAACACGCAAAATTAAGGTCTAACATTTATTAAAATTGTACAAATTAATAAATGGCTGAAGATGTACATGCACGACTAATTTAAAACAAATTGGCCAAGTGTGTATCGGACTGCCCACGTATAAATATACTTTTATGCAATCTTTCTTTCTATATATGAACTATTGTTCCAATTATTACATGTTCAATGAAGTAAAACATTGCAAGGAAACTGCCACAACGAGATTACCGATCGTTAATTTGCCAGTCCGTCTTGGACAAGCGTTGTGGGTTATACTGCCTGATAGTAAATGGAAAACGCGATTGCGAAAATTATGTAAAAAAAAATTGAATCACGCAATTTTAGAAATGAGTTTGGCACTCAGTGCCGAAATATAGCCCGACACAGCACTGGTTTTCAGTGCCCACCTCCAAAATCACATTATGTCATGAGACCTTGTGTAAGAACAAGTATGTAGGTAACTTTTAAACTACCTTAAACTCAAACTAACCTTAATTAAAATAGAAGGATGCCCATTTCCAGTAGGACAGTCACATATCGGATAAACAGATAAAGAATATAGTAAAAATGGGATACTAACTACACTATTGAAGAATATTTAAATGACAAAACTGCATTTACATAGCAGCTCGCTCAGCCTTTTATACTATCTTCTGTGTAACGTTTATATTTTGCACTAGCTGTTACCCGCGACTTCGTCCGCGTGGAATTTCTTTCGCGGAACCCCTCATATTAAAAGTAGCCTAAGTTACTCCATATAAAATCAGCTATCTGCCAGTGGAAGTCCTGTCAACATCGATCCAGCTGTTTCAGAGATTAGCAGGGACAAACGGACAGAAAAATATATTGATTTTTTGATCTAAATACCGTACATGTAATGTAATGTAACAACTATCGTCCAATTAGCCTCTTATCTTGTTTTGCTAAATTATTTGAATCTGTAGTTTACGATTACCTTTATAATCATTTAAAACCCTTACTTTCGTCTAATCAACATGTATTTGTTAAAAATAAATCAACTACTACTAACCTTTTAGAATATAAAAAATTATATTTGTTCATCATTTGCTACAAAGATTCAAGTTGACTCGTATATACTGACTTTCCTAAAGCTTTTGATAAAGTGGATCATCTCATATTATGCAATAAAATTGAATCATTAGGCATACACGGTAAACCTTCTCCGGTGGTTAAAATCTTATCTTAATCATAGAAGTCAGTCAGTCGCCCTTAAGGGTATTAGATCTTCTCCGGTCCTGGTTACTTCTGGAGTTCGTGAAGGTTCTCATCTAGGTCCATTGCTCTTTATTGTATTTGTGAATGATTTAGTTGAATGTTTATCTTGTCCTACACTTCTGTATGCTGATGATCGTAAAATTTATACAACAGTTTCTAGTTTGTATGATGCTATGAAACTCCAGCAAGACCTTGATATCATTTCTAGTTGGTACCAGTTAAATAAAATGTTTCTCAATGTAGAAAACTGTCATATAATTTCATTCACAAATAAAGTTAATAAGATTGAATTTAATTATTCTCTAAATAATAATTCGCTAAAACTCACCACATAAATAAGATAGCTCGGTATTATATTTGATGACAAACTTACCTTTAGGGAGCACTATGACTATATTGTAAATGAAGGATCCAGTCTTTTGGGATTTATATGTAGGTCTACTATTGGCTTTAAGAAGCCTACGAGCTTCATTCATTTATACTGCACGTTAATAAGAAGTGTTTTGAAATATAATTCTAGTATCTGGTCTAATCCTATTTGGCTAATCCTAATTATGCATTACACATCGATCACGAGCGTGTACAAAAGAAAGCATTGCGAATAGTGTCATATAGATATAATTTTATTCGAACTCTTAAAACGTATCATAATCGACTGAAATATTACTCTCTGATATCCTTAGAAAATCGTAGAAACATTTGAGACCTTGTCCCTTCACAAAATTTTACATGGACGTATTGATTCTCCTAATGTCTTTACTTAACATCAATACCAATCGATGTAGAAAACCAGCAGTTTTTTCCCTTCAAGTGTATCGTAATAATACTTCTTATTTCAATCCATTGGTTCGAATGTGTCGCCTTTATAATGAACTTATACCAAATGAAACGCGAACATTGATATTTTTAATTGTAGTCAATTAAGTTTATGAATGAATGCAAAAAAATCTCTCACACAATCGGTAATAACATCTATTGTCGATATTTCAGTCACTTTTGTTATATTATTCATAAAATGAACTATGAACAACTTTTTTTTATAATATCCATTTTGTCGTTCGTCTAATTAGCACATAGTTTGGATTATAATCTGGCCCACTACATTGTTATTGTTTAATTTTTAAGATTGTAATATGTTTTGTGCTTAAATAAATAAAATAAATATACTTTCTTATGCATTTAGTAAAAAGCTGCCATTTTGATTTTCCAAACAGACATTTTAATTTTAGTCATTTGCATGTATAGGTGTATAGATAACATGTCATTGTAAGGAATCTATGGAGATATGTCGCAGTATGTCTTTTTAGTATATCTTGTCATTATTGTGACGGTAACAATATTTTCTTTTGGTACAACTCCATTAATTCTTTGAAAAGTTATTATATAACAACTTCTATATGTATTTAAAAAAAGAGCCTGAGATAGGTAAATATTAGTTAGACGTGTTATTTGGGTATTCGTGTGGCTTCTTCTCCTTTAAACAACGATAAGACGTTGCGAAGCGATGTACACAGAATAGAAAGTATGACTTTGTATGACCTTCAAAAAGTGATCTCCAGTGGAACTTATTTTAAATAAAATTTTGAATTTGAAAGCCAAATGACATATTATCAACGATTAAGACTCAAAAGTAACCTTATATGTACCCAATGTTTTTCGATTATATATATATATATATATATATATATATATATATGTACGTGGGTCGTGGGTGTATGTGTATATATATATATATATATATATATATATATATATATATACGTGGGTCGTGGATGTATGTATATATATATATATATATATATATATATATATATATAATCGAAAATTTTTGGTACATATAAGGTTATATTTTCATTCACTGGAATTGATTCATGAATACTAGCGGACTTTATTTATTGTTGAATGTATAATTGTATATATAGGGTTAATTTTTCAAGTGGGTCTCCATGGCCAAATTCGAAACTAAGATATAGCGTAAAACACGTAGCGTACCCTCCGTACAGGAACGGAAAAGATTAGTCATTCCTGCGGTTAGGCGGTCTGTCGTAGGAAGCGACAAAACAAGCCACAGCCAGGTGGTAGAGCATTTTCCCGACTGGATGGCTATCACCCAGCACATTCGTAACCCCTCTGGTATTGCAAATGTCCATAGGCGACGGTAATCACTTTCCATCACAGTTGGGCCGTCAATCTGCCTGCTGTGCTTCAGTAATAAAAAAAATACTAAAAGGAGTCTCGGGGCCGATTGTGTATCGTATTATAACACCAAAATATTGTGTAGCTTATAAGAATTAATTTATTTAATAGAATGCCAAACGACACACTTGCGAGCACGCTATCGAATCACACCCACTTTTGCTCTTAGGCATAAACAGATATGGTCTTATTCATATTGAGTTACAGTAAGTTTATAGGCTTCAAAAGCTCTTAAAGAAGCCTACAAACTTACTCTAACTCAATATGAGTAAGGCCAGTGTTTACAATAAGTAAAGCCCGATTGCCTTCATGAATTGTAAGAACTATAACAAACTATTAACAGAGATATCAGTTAGTTAAGGTAAAAAAAATACACAGCCCTCTATCTGGATCAAACACAAAAAAAAATGTCTACAGGAGAAGACTACAAATGTTGGAACGATATGTTTATATGTTTTAATCCGCAAACATGGATTGCTATATGAAAAGTTGTTTAATTTTTACATGTTTCTATAATTAAAAAGTTTATTTTTTGTTATTGGATTATTTTTCAACGTCTACTAAACTGAGGTATTCAGTATCCGAACAGTCTACAGTAGGAGACATTTTGGTTTAAACGAGAGCAATAAAAAAATATTCATTTGTTGAAATACAAAAGACTGTCAAATCTAACATACTCACAACACGATCTTATATAATAATAAAAAATACATGAACAAATAATGTGTATATGGAATTTATGTAACTTTATCTTCCGTTTTTGTGTTTGACCAATCTTCCAATTGAAAAACAATTTGTGGCGTGGTGCGATACCGCCTTACGTCGCCATATCAATCACAAAGCTAACATAGCGTGAGAATATCAGATAAAGAATTTAACTTACATCATACAAACTAGCATGATAACAATGACCTTGCTTGTATAAATTATACCGTTGAAACAATAACTAGAGGACGTGCTTCATTAATATTTATCACTTTGTTAAAACGGATAGTTATGTTGAACAAGAAAAATAGGTAAGGTCAATTGATTGTACATATTGATTTAGAACTGAAGATTTTTTTTGCTTTCTTATATCTTCTACATTATATCTCGGCTTAAGAACTTACCAAATTTATTAAAATCAATATTCCCTAAAAGTGTTATTGTAGCTCTACAAAAGTACGAACACATTTTTTTTCAGAATTGTTCACTTCAAAATTAAGAAAACATTAACGACTATGGAAGTACATATCTCCCGACCTGTAAACTAATGCTGGGTTTCTATATTTTACAATCCACACTTTACACACAGAGTTGTTACGTTACCTTACTATCGGTAGAAAATTGGCATTATTTGTATGGAGTTTGTGAGAAATTTTAACTTGTGGTAAGACAAATGAATGGACAGTAAGGTATAGGAACATGCAAAAGCTAAAAGGGAAAAAACAAATTTACGACTTTGAAAGCAAATACCACGCCTCTTATTATTACTTAGGGTCGATTTTTCAACCACCAGATAAAAGTTATTCACAGAATAAAATACAACATGGGAAAGTTAAAAATAACTCTTGCGTGAATATAACAGTTAAATCGTTTCACTTTTAAATTCAGTCAGGTTATAATTTGTTCCCTGATAATTTTTAACTGATGATTGAAAAATCTGCTCTTAGTAATAAAAAATAATGTGTGTGTGTGTGCAGTTCACTCACAGCAGAAGTGGAACTTCAGAGAATAAACTCACAGATAATTCTTGTCTAACTTTTATTAATATAAATATAATTCCTTTAGCCTTCATCCGTCAACATATTATAATTCAAAATAAACTTTTTAAATATCACTTTAAACTCACTGTTTTAGTCTAAAAATATTATTATCAGTTTTATTTTGGTCCAAACTGGTACAGTCGACTCTCGATAATTTGACACTCGTTAATTTGAATTTCTCGATAGTTTGTAATTTTTTTCCGGTCCCTTAAAACATGCTCAATAAATTGAATAAAATAAATATTTATTGATCCCCTCGGTAATTTGAAGTTGAAACAATAGTATCTTCCCCGTCAACATGCAATAATTTGAAGTCCTGGCTTCCTTACTCTCTATAATTTGACTCTCACTACTATCGAAAATTTATTGGACAGTGATAGACTGAAGTCGCTCACACAACAGAAAATTACGAACTTTTCAAAATGAACTTTTGTAAATAACTGTATAAATGTTAAAAAATAATAAATCACGAATTTGGATCGAAATTTTGTTTACCTCATTTTTTCCTCCCTCCTTCTTGGGTATAAACTCCTCTTATTTTGAACTCTTGGTAATTTGAAATTTTTCTCCGGTCCCTTGAGTGTCAAATTATCGAGAGTCGACTGTACTATGTTTAATCATCGGTCTTATTGACTCTACTCTGTGCTGCACAATATAAAACTCGTATCTCATTCTCTCGTAGGCTTAGTCCTATAGATTTGTGTTTATCTCTTTTTAGTGTAGCTTTTTCGTTTCATCGAGTTTCAAATTAAAACGATTCTCAAGAAGTCTCACTTCAAAAAGTCATTAAGGAATATCATTATGTAGTATGCTTTATCAAGATGTAACTAACAATACTTCACATAACTATGTAATGTACACGGAAAAAAGAAAAAAAAGTGTGTATGCCATTTACACATGACAGAAGTGTGACTTCAGAAAAGTAGCCTACGTGAGAATGAGATAAATATCAGAGTATCAGGAGTATTAGGATAATTATAAGGTTTATTATTGTTATAAAATTTGTACCAAGCTCAAAATTTATTTAATATTTTTATGCAAAATAGTACATTTCATATATTATATATTTAAGATATATTATATCTTAAATATGTAATATATATATATATATATATATATATATGTAATATATATATATATATAATGTATATATATATATATATATATATATATATATATATATATATATATATATATATATAGATAGATATATTATCTCTTTTAATGTCGCTTTACGTTTCATCGAGTTTCAAATCACAACGAATTTTAACCCTCTATTACACTTATGGCGGCCCATGGCGGCCATCTTTATTTTTTTCGCAATTTCACAAGTTTTATATCTTTATATATTCCTGTCCCATTATATCCATACTGATCCTGTAATTTCCGAGAAATATAACTGTGATATACAAAGACAGATACTAATTAGATAAATAGACATGACGTTTTCATAGGGAGTTCGCTTTTGCCAAAAGGACTACGGAATCCTAAAAATCTAATTATGTTATTTTACTTTAAAACGAAATCTCTTCCGTATCTGTCGACATTCCTTATAGTTTAACGATCTTTTTCATATTAACTTAGAGTAAGTTTGTAGGCATCTTTAAGGATCATAAAGAAGCCTTCAAATTTACTCTAAGTCAATATGAATAAGACTGTTAGGTTAGAACTTTGAAAGGGCGATCCTATGTACTTGAGAGTGTATAAAAATTGGATTCTAATTATTTTTCAGAATGTTTATGTTATGTATAACACGGTCGAAAAGTCGAGTCGCCCGTGAGCCGATACGTCGTGACCTTGCTGCCACTGACCGACCTCGAAAGGATCCATATTCAATGAAACCACTTCGTCGCTGTATAGTGAAACGATTTCAAAGAAAATAAACAAGGAAACTTTGTTATTATTATAAGCTGGAAAAGAGTACTCCAATTACTTCTCTGAATATGAAATCCGATTCCATACTAATTGGAAATATAAACAGAATGGAAACCAAGTTTAAAATATTGGTTTTTGAATATTTACAATATTATTATAGACTATTTTTTATGAAATATCTATAACTATTCCTATATACATATAATTTTCAATTTTATTATTTAAAAAGTAGAGCTACATTGTCTAGTTACAGAGAAAATGTAATATGGGGTGGTTTAAAGCACCAATATCAAATTGATTTAGTGTTTCCGGGATACAATAATATAAACAATTTGGTTTCTAACCACCTATCTGGTACGCGCCCGTTTAGAAAACAATTTTTACTTTAATGTCAACCGAATAAATTTTACCGGCCCCAAAAACGTGTTATTCGTACGGCTATGCTGACATAAACCTTGGATCTGTATCTAGCGGACTATCCCGCCTATTCTATTTTCCGGGATAAAGAGTAACGAAAACTAGATTTCAACGTGTTAAAAAAAAAATTAGGTACATTGTTTATAAGAAGTTATTTTACGAATATTTTGCTTTTAATTTATGCGATCGGGTTCAGTTAATATTATGTTTTTCTTCGACTCCGTGAATTTCCTAACACGATGAATATCTATATAATGTGGTTTCAATTTAGTCCCCTTATATATTTATTGAATAAAGAAAGAATGCATAAAATTCTGAACTCGGCTCTAGTTGTTGTGTTTGGGACTAGCCTAGTTTCCACCTTCTGCGAGCGCGTAATGCTCGCCCAGGAGGAGGCGGAGCGAGGGCGTGAGCGTACGCCCTTGCTCCGCTCCCGCTAAAGGAGGACGCGTCGGCGCCGGAATGCATCCTTAAACTTCCGGCCGCCGTGAGCTTCCCTTGAAAAAAGGATGCCTACCCGCAGTCACACGTGCGATTATCTCTCCTCCCGCGGGGAGCGGTACAAACCGCCCCACGCATAGAGAGGATGACGTCGCTGGGGGCTTGCCCCGGCAGTGGATTAGGCCTTATGGGCCGTCATATGCCAGGGTATGCGAAATGGCTAAGCCAAATACTTGTCACCCTGACATAGGGGTGAAGGTCACACCAGGGGCTATTATTAGTGGGTATCCCTTACCACGGCGTGACAATAGCACTTCTTGCTTGCAGTACGAGTGCCACCGTAACATGGCGAATTCCACACTCCATACCGCGTTTCCTTCGGGGTAGATAGTCCTCAAACTGATTTATTCTCGTTAAAAAATGGCACTAGCCTAGTTATTGATCAGTATTAAAGAAAAGTTCCTAAAATGATTCTATACTTCGCAAGACAACTGTTGACATCGTCGGTTATATGGCTTTCTTACAAAAAAGTGCAGTAAGTATTGTTTCAAGGTGTTCTACACCTGAGGGCAGCTATATCCGCCATTTTTGGGATATTACATTATAAGCCGGTGACATCACTGCTATATACAATTTTTGTTTTTTTAATAATAAATGCAAATCAAATCGGGCAGTCGTGGTAGCCGGTAGCGTAATGGCTAGCGCACGCGTATCCAATTCAAAGGGCGCGTGTTCGAATCCTGATTACGCATGCACCACTTAGGCAATTTTAGATCTAATGTGCATATTATTACAATTACCACGTGCTAACAACGGTGAAGTAAAACCTGATGAAACCTGCATATCGAGATAAGCGATGTGTCAAACCTGCCAAGCCGCCTTGGACACGTCTGGCGGGTATATTGTCCGTTCCCCTATTGTGGGAGGCCCGAGCTCCGCAGTGGGACGTTTAAGGGCTGTTATTATTGATATATGTTATTATATAAATCGGGCAAATGTGTGGCAGTCACAAGAACAAGAAATGTTCGGTAGAGCTAATAAACATAATACTGTTTTCATGATTTAGCTACGGAACTATAAAAAAGCTTTTAATAGCAATAATTGTAGAGCTTCAAAAATACTTTCAACGAAAACTAGTTTGAACGATATCTGTTGTCATTTTTAAGATAAAGGATATTTTCGATTCAATGCTTTTTTTCTAACGTCACTTGGTTCTCTAGTCACCTATAAGGAATCTTTCATACATAATTCGTGGACTGGCCGCACTTGGTCGATTTTGTTTGTCTTATGTCGCTCCCTCCGACTGCTCCTGTATTTTTTTATTGAGCCCATCAAGCAAAGTGTCTCCACTAATATTATCAGGGTGGGTCTGTTGCTGGAGTTCTTTTGATAGTCATTTTTTCTATTTATATTTTCAGATGTTCTTTTCCGATATGTCAATCATATTTACAATATTTTCTGTTCCTGTGTTGTGGGAATTTTAATGTTATTTTATTTATCTATTCCGTTTCTGTGCTTTTAGGGTAGACATAGGGTTGATTTGATACAATTCTATTACTTGTGTAAACACATATTATTTGGGGCACTATGTTATATTGTGTTTCTTAACTTAGACTGCATTTTTATATATTACTTATTTATTCTGATTCTCCCTTGAGTAGATACTTCAATACCCATTCGTTATAGTCGAGATCCTATTACACGTGATGGTTTTCCGATGAAACTTCCGGTTCATGATTCCCTTGACGAAACAGGTACATACGAAACTCGTTTTAAAAGTTTACCTGAAACGATTCTAATACTATATTATCCTTAAAAACACATATTGGATTTTTAAAGATAATAATATAATTATATGAGGAATAAACTTAAATTTCCCTATAACTTTATATTTATCTTAGTAAGGTACTAAGATAAACGGAGGATTGACTAGTTTTTGCATATCATAAATAAGATATGACTAGGTATGTGTCCCGGATATTTGACACGAAATTTAACATTCATACAAATCATATATTTTGTAAAAAAAATACATTGTAGTAAAAATATTTTGTATAGTGCGAAACATAAACTGCATACTAAATGTACTTAATATTTTCTTTTATAAAAGATTTTGTATTTGATATATACATAAATGCAGTGTTCAATTCAAAGGCGAAACGAAGACTGGAATATAGTGCTATTTTTTTTAAATAGTGTTATAGATAATATACAACGGATAACTCTGGTGTCAATTACAGATATCCAGAGCATAGTACACAACGGAAAATTATTTTAAGAAATTTCACACCAGAATACAAACCGGAGACCTGTGCGTTCCAGTGAGCTAGGCGGGGAAAGGCTTGGAGTCGCTTACACAATTTAAGCACAGAGGCCGTAAAGCAAATTTGTTTTCTTAGTGGACGGATGGAATGGACGGGATTAGACACAGAGATTAGACATGTCTTATCTTTTTTATATTTATTAATTTATTATTAAAATAATGTTTAATATGTTATTGTTGTTTTTGTAATAATGCGACAGCGGAACATGGAACAGCTGCAGAGCGCGTGCGCGGTGCGATGCATTCCTAGCGGTCAACGCACGGCTGGCTGCGCGAGCGCATACGCTTTGTGTATCGGCGCTCTTTTGTAGCATACCGCATAAACATAAACTTAACGTAATCTATATGCGTAACAAAGTTAGATTTTTTTTTAGTACGCTAGCTTAATTGTAATAATTGTTAATGAAGCCTATCTATTTATCTCATATCAATACAAATAAGTAACTTAATACTAAGTAACTTCTAACCCAATTTATGTTCAAATTTAAAAAATAATCTGTACTTGAGCATTCTGTCATATTTACAACTTTTTTCTTATCTGGAAACGCACTGTAACACGATTAGTTACATGTTGGGGAGAACTTTGTTGTGCAGTTTAGTTTTCAAAATATGTACAAATCTGGTTGAAAATTAACAATAGTTGTAAGAAAGTCTGGAAGAGGTAAGGCCGCCTATTGTTTTGCTAACAATATTCTAATTGTGTATTATAGTGAGAAATTAAATTTAAAATTTAATTTCAAGGTTTAGTGACCAGTGATTTTTCAAATCACTACAAAAACTCCGTAGGTCGGCATTATGTGACAACATTTATCTGATGCTGAAATTTAACAAAAGAATAATATCTGTTTGAAATAAATAAAACTCTGCGGAAGATCAACGGTGGTTGTAACTGACCAGCAGCAATATTCTAAGAACGGTGCCCCCATTTTAGGATAAGTTTAATTTTAATCTTTGTTTGCGCTTCCGTCTGAGAATAATACAGCTGATCGAAATAAAACATTTTTATTTCTCTCTTACAATTTATTTTACATTTTACTATTTTTATTAAAATATATTACTAATGCCCAGTTTCTATATTGCAAAAACGATTTGTTTTTGTTACCGACGGTTAGAATATTACCGCCTGGTAACTCTACTGATGTTTCTATAATGTTCGTAGCTGGTTACACATGAAACTACCGAATACAGATGAGAGGGATTTTCCAACCGATCGGTTGACTTTTTGTATGGAAACGACAGATGGAAGTGTTTGTATATTATAATCACTAGTTGTCAACACTACTATTCGTAGGAATTTACCTATTAACTAATGGGATAGTTTCCGGGATAAAAGTATATTTGTCTGTTTCTCTTTAATGCTTTCACGGAAAAACTATTGCACTGATTTGGCTGAAACTCGTTTTAAATGTAAGTTCAATATCTAGGATGGACATAGGATACTTTTCATCCCGGAAAAGGGATATAGTTTGTTTTTTGTGACGTCATTTTGATCAGTTTCCTCAGTTTAATATTTTTTGTCATTTTAACCATTTTCGTCAATTTGGTAATTTTGGTGATTTTCGTCATTTTGGCTATTTTCGTCATTTTCGTCAGTTTGGTTATTTTCTTCATTTTCGTCATTTTAATCATTTTCGTAATGTTCATAATTTTCGTCTTTAAATATTTAAAACAATAAAGTTCTATTATTATTTATTTAGGTTTATGACTTAGCAACTAGGCCTTTAAGCCAGATCTTAGATAATAATATAGTTTCTTCACTATCTTAAGCCTATGTATAGCTCAGCTGAAGTGTAGGTTAGCAACTGACGCCATCCAACGGAGTTCACGTGACAACTCGAAAGGCCATATTTGACTATACAGTTCACATTTCTCACAAAAACACATAATTACTACTCAAAACTAACAATATCCTACAACTACTGTTCTGTAATTGTAAGTATTTTTAAAGCAGACTAACCCCCGGTTTCTCCATTTCATCGACGATTGTCTGTAATAGTAACTGATTGATTTTGAAGCTACCAATAACCGATGGTTAAGAGGGCTATACGAACGTTTCACAAAGTCATTGACAATTAGTAATACTGTCGGTTATCAGTTACCAATTCCCTCCCAAGCGTTTTGCTGACGCAACGTAGTTGTGATAGTAGTACACGCAACGTAATTCAATGTGTTAAGGTATAACTACAAAATAAATACATTATCAAAAGAAGAAATCTTTTGTGATATACGATTGTCATTTGTCATTAAAAATCAAGCTTTCAATTATGCCCGGTTTCAATATTGCAAAAACGATTCGTTTTTGATACCGACGGTTAGAATATTACCGCCCGGTAACTCTACTGATGTTTCTATAATGAACTGTCCGTAGCTAGTTACTCATGAAAGTACCAACTACCAATGGGAGGGATTTTCTAACCGATCGGTAGACTTTTTGTTTGGAAACGACAGATGAAGTGTTTCTATATTATACCGCTGGTTGTCCACACTTACTATTCTTAGGAATTCTATTACCATCCGATTTCGGCCGGTTGCCGGTTTTTTTGTCGTTATTAATACATGATTTTAAATTAAATTAAACTCAATTTTTTAAATTCTTCTTTTGACTTGTATTTAATTCTTATTTATTTATATCTTTCAAATTTACTATTTCTATCTTTAAAAGTTCTTATTCCAATACAAGTATTGCTTTACTATTCATCTCTATTAATATTATAAATGCGGAAATAACTTTGTCCGTCTGTCTGACTCACTGTCTGTCTGTCTGTTTGTTACCCTTTCACGGAAAAACTACTAGACCGATTTGGTTGAAACTCAGTATATATACTTTTTTGATGTCGACGATGAACATAGCATACTTTTATCCCGAAAAATGGGATAGTTTCCGGGATAAAAATATAATTTTCTGTTTGCCTGTAATGCTTTCACGGAAAACTATTGGACCGATTTGGCTGTAACTTGGTATATATGTAAGTTCAATATGTAGGACGGATATAGAATACTTTTCGTCCGGGAAAAGAGAGTTTGGGATAGATTTATGTAAAGGTTATCCCAGAAAGTAGGATAGGCTTTGTTTTTTTGTGATGTCATTTTTGATAATTTGGTCGTTTTGGATATTTTGGTTATTTTGGTAATATTCGTCAATTTCGTCATTTTCATTTTTTTCAGTTTGGTCATTTTCGTCAGTTTGGTTATTTTCATCACTTTCGTTAATTTAATCACTTTGGTTATCTTCATCATTTTCGTAGTGTTCGTAATTTTCGTCGACAAATATTTAAAACAATAACAAAGTTCTCAGTTGTTACCAGCACAGATAAAACTTGTATGCTTAATGCCACCTTTCTAATAATTAGGTCAAAGGTTCCACAGTCGTTAATTAGACTACAGTTTTTTGTTATTCTTGAGCTTCACCTGCGATAACGTTATAGTTATCGATTGTGACCTAATACGTCTTCAATATAGCGTTCAAAATAACACTGCGAATGAATATAACATTATTAATAGATAACGCATTAGTACGTACTAACTGTCACTATTTAACGTCATTAACAATAAATTACAACATCGCTTCTAATAACACATTAAATCCATCGCTACATCTGTGTGAAACAGTCGCGTTACAAAAAGTTCCCTAAAACAATTGAATGAAAATAAAAATTCGGACAAGGTTCCCAAAAAGTTTCCGTCATTTGACCATGAAAATCGTTGTATTTAGCCTTAACTTATTAAAAAAAAATTGCGATCGAAAACCACAAATCCCTATAACTAGCGAAAAAATTCTGAAGTGACAACACTGTTTCTTGTGACAACACTCTTTTTTTTACAAAAAATTCCGACTGAAAGACGTAGTTTCTATGGCCATGAATAAATTTAAATTTTTTTTTACAAAAAATCCAATGTTATTGGAACAATCATTATTTAAAAAGTTTATATGTTGTTTACATTACTGCGTTTTGTTCATGCAACATTCATATAAAGTGGTTCTGTAATTGTAAATATTTTTACAGCAGATTGATTGAAAGCTTGATTTTTAATGACATTCGCATATCACAAAAGTCTCTTCTTTTAAAAATGTATTTATTTTGTAGTTATACCTCAACTTATTGAATTACGTTGCATGTACTACGACTACAACTACGTTGCGTTAGCAAAACGTTTGGGAGGGAATTAGTTACTAATAACCGACAGTATTACTAATTGTCAATGAGCTTGTGAAACGCTCGTATAGCCCTCTCAACTGACGGTTATTGGTAGCTTCAAAACCAATCAGTTACTATTAGAGACAACCGTCGGTAAAATATAGAAACCGGGGGTAAATCTGCTTTAAAAATACTTACAATTACAGAGCCATCTTATATGAATGTTGCATGAACAAAACGCATTCATGAGATATTATATAAACTTTTCAAATAATGATTGTTCCAATGTCATTGTAACAAAAAAAGATGAGTTTATCACTAGTTTTAGTGAGTTGTGGTCATCGATCGCAATTTTCTTTAAAAAGTTAAGGCTAAAAACAATGTTTTTTATGGTTCCAGGATCAAATGACGAAATCTTTATAGGAACCTTGTCCGATTTTTTGTTTTCATTCAATTGTTTTATGATTTTTTTGTAATGTTACTATTCCATTTGGGATAATGTTATAGTTATTGACCGTTTCACACAGACGCGATGGATTTTATGTGTTATTTGAAGCAATATTGTTATTTATTTTTACTGACGTTAAATATTGACAGATAACGTACGTATATACGTTATCTATCAGTAATGTTACATTCATTCACAGGGTTTTTTTCAACGCTATGTTTAAGACACATTAGATCACAATCAATAACTATAAAGTTATCGTGGTGATGCCCAAGCATAACAAAAAACAGTAGTGTAGTGACTTTCGAACCTTTGACCTGATTATTAGCAAGGTGGCATTAACCATATAAGCGTTATCTGTGGTGGCAACAACTGAGAACTTTGTTGGGGGAACTGAAAGGAAATGTTGTGCTGTGCAGTTTTATTTTCTAAAAATGTTAAAGAGAAACAGAAAAAATTACTTTTATCCCGGAAACTGTCCCATCAGTTATCCGTGAAAGGGTAACAGACAGACAGAGTAACTTTCGCATTTATAATATTAATAGTGAAGCAATACTGGAATTAGA
Source organism: Dendrolimus houi (assembly GCA_039645545.1). Taxonomy (NCBI): domain Eukaryota; kingdom Metazoa; phylum Arthropoda; class Insecta; order Lepidoptera; family Lasiocampidae; genus Dendrolimus; species Dendrolimus houi. The sequence goes on along the minus strand of CM077117.1, from coordinate 16,661,656 downwards.
ATTAGAACTGTTAAAGACGGAAATAGCAAATTTGAAAGATATAAATAAGAATTAAATCCAAGTTAAAAGAAGAAGTAAATAATTAGAGTTTAATTAAATTTAAAATCACATATTAATAATGACAAATAAACTGGCAACCTGGCCAAACAAACAAAACTGGCTGAAATCGGGTAGTAATAAAATTCCTACGAATAGTAGAGTTGACAACTAGTGGTTATAATATAGAAACACTTCATCTGTCGTTTCCTTTCAAAAAGTCAACCGATCGGTTAGAAAATCCCTCTCATCGGTATTTGGTAGTTTCATGTGTAACCAGCTACAAAAAATTCATTATAGAAACATCAGTAGAGTTACCAGGCGGTAATATTCTAACCGTCGGTAACAAAAACGAATCGCTTTTGCAATATAGGAACTGGCCATAATTGAAAGCTTGATTTTTAATGACAATCGTATATAACAAAAGGTTTCTTCTTTTGATAGTGTATTTATTTTGTAGTTATACCTTAACTCATTGAATTACGTTGCGCGTACTACTATCACAACTACGTTGCGTCAGCAAAACGCTTGGGAGGGAATTGGTAACTGATAACCGACAGTATTACTAATTGTCAATGACTTTGTGAAACGTTCGTATAGCCCTCTTAACCATCGGTTATTGGTAGCTTCAAAATCAATCAGTTACTATTACAGACAATCGTCGGTGAAATATAGAAACCGGGGGGGTGAGAAGTACGGATTAATGGTTATTAGGCACGAGTTTGATTTGATTTTTCATATTATTCTTGTTCCATTTAAGAAAATACTATGGATATCTTTATGAGATAATATAACATAATGCAAGACTAATTATACAGAAAATTGGTATTTCTCTCGGCTGGGTATTTCGCAGTGAATTATGTCGTCAAATCGCAGAGCGCTCAGTAGATTGCCGCGACGAAGCTAACGTGGAATAGTAATTAGAAATGCTGAGACACAAAAAGACCGAAATGAGCTGTCGCTTGCTTTCTGGGAATGGCGTTAATTTTTCAGTCGCCGTGAATTAGATAGAGGTGAATCGAGTTCGAGGCGGCCACTCCTCCCTGCAAGATCAATACCGAGGTATGGAGGTACCACTGTTACACCAGGGGCTCAAATCATACTTTGAATAGCTTGGCGTTACGAAGATATTCAAAGTATAATTCCATTGCGATAGTGTCAAAAATTCGTATTCTTCTAAATCCACAATATCTTCTCAAGACCGACGCGGCGGAGTAATAGTAGAATAAAGTTTGTTTTATTATTAGCCGAAATGGCGTTAGCCGATATGAAAATTGAAAAGTTACCAAAACTTTAAACAATTAGGTATATCGCGAGTTTTCGTTTAAAAATATTTATAAAAATAGAGTAGTTTGCCACGGGCACGCCCTTGTAATTAACAGAACACCGAAATCAGGCAAACCTACGATAGAGATGATAATGTCCGGAGATTTTGACGAGATAGTAACACCAGAATTGGGCCCCTGAACTTTCGATCAAATGGAATTTAATATAACCCAAGGTACAGATAATAGAAAATACACATCAAAGCGTTTGTTTACACTTATGAAATTTCATATTCTATAACCAACATCAGATGTGTTGGAACTACGATAAGTATTTAATAAATGGTAAATATATATAATAATAACCGGCTAAAATAAAAACCATATTCGATCGAACGAAATCATGAAGCGCCATCCGGCCTACCGAAATGGACTTTATGGCTGAAAGAGAAGACTTAAAATTTTATATATAGCTAAGTGTACACAGTAGTTTTTAGTTAACCCTTTCTAGTGGTATCTGATAGATTCATCATTTATATGTCATTTTGATTTAATACACATTTAATGAAAAAGAACTTGAGATATAAATAGAATAAGAAATATAAAGATAAACAATTTGTAGCTAGACGTGTGTCTGGGGAGTTTCTTGCCGCTTCTTCTCTTTAACAGCAATACCACGTTGCGAAACGATGTACGTAGCATATAGGAAGTAAAATTAAATTTTAACTTATATGTTTGAGCTTCAAAAAGTGTTCTCAATTGGAATTTAATTTGATTACAAACTTTTGAATTTGAATGCACATTAACGACGCAGAGTGTTAAATTTATTATTGCTACTAGTCCAGTTAGCATTATCGTGATAGATAGCAACAGGTCATGCAAGTTTGTTTGTTTGCTCTTCCGAGATAACTTATATGAAATATTGTCAATTATTTGCTATATAAGTAAGAGATAAAATAAAAAACTCTGTTCCACTCAATTGCCTTTCGTTCGTTGGCAAGGCCAATTCAGCGATCGAAATGAATCGCAATGTCGGCCGCAAAGTTTCATTGCTCGGAAAATCGACAGACTTGAACGGAACCAACGCTGTAGATATCTTAATACTTCATGTGTTTTGAGTGGTAAGATAAATAAGCAGGCCATGAGAATTGATGATAGCTGTTTCTTATGAAGTATCTTCTGATAAAGCGAGTTAACAAGAACATGCTGAGAGATTAAATGAAACTATAGTGTTTGGATGTGATACAAATATAATATTCTGTAATAATATGAATCACGGTAATTAACGCACACACGGAGACACGGAATATACCATTGACTCTCGAGACCTTCTACACATAGATATATATAACACCAGTAGACAGTTATATTGCTTGCCTTGCAGCCGCGCTTTTAAGGCATAAGTTAAGTCTACAAGCCATTTTCGGGACAATGGCTGAAACACGTAACAGATGTCACCCTCGACGGATACGTTAAGAAGGTAGCTACCATCATCAGAACATTGAGTAGACATGAGAACACCGAATATATCACCGGAAATAATGACTTTTAATTAAGTAAGTTGCCTACATAAATAACGTCTTGAGTGATACTCGCAGTCCCAGACACTGATACCTACTATTTACAATAATATCAACGCATAAATGTTGTACGTTGGACTCTCGCCTCTCCATCTCGGAGGAACAGATAATATACCCATAGCGCTTATCCAAATTAGTTTCGAAGATTACACCATTAATCATTTAAATAGTGCAGGTTTGGATACAGTTTTCTTTCACTTTAAAGGTAATAACATCTAAAGTAACATCATAAAAGCGAAATTATTATTTTTTTGTTAATTTTCACGCATAAACTGCTGCCCTAAGCGTAATGATATTTCGTGTAAATATTTTCCAGAAATCAGCAATAAATATATGTTACATTTCATTACGAAAATTTAAACATTCCGAGGAGTACGAGTTTAAACTTTACACTGAGCAAGCCACGACGAATATATCCTACATTTTTAAGGTTCACGGGTCGTCATGTCTTAATATATATAAGTACTGTAACTACATATAAACATAGAATTTTATTCTAATGTGTCTAATGTATACCTACACTAGAATATTTAGAAAATGGGTCGTGTATATCTTTGTTAAGCTGACCTGAGACGCTCTTAGAACTCGTTCTACAGGGTTTTAAATAGGAATTATTTTGTTTATGTATTTAAAATTAGTAAATGAGGTTTATTAAGCGTAGGTTTACAGATTATTAATTCCTAGAGATTTCAGAGAAATTTTTATTTGAATACATACATGTTAAATTTAAATTTTCAATGATTACACCAAAATAATATTCCTAATAATTGCTGCTGATAAATAATAGGTCTGTTCTAACACTATTTTAAAGCGTCTGCAAAACATCAAATACGTGTGTATTTCAAAAATTGAAGTGGACATGCGTTTGACTACTTTCGCTAGCTTCAAATTCTGTTTCAGCAAATTTATGTAATGTTTCACGATTAAACTAGAGAGTTTATTTCATATATATTTTTTGGCTCAATAGCACGTACAAAATCTGGAATAATGTCAAAAACATTATCGTCGTAATTAGTAAGTAATAAGCAAGTATTAATTAAAGATGTTTCACAGCGATAACTTCAAAGCAATAAAATACTCCATCGAAGTCATGCCACGTCGTTAAAGAAACAGAATTAGCTGTTACGAAATCACATTGTTGCGACACCGAAGTAGCTGGCCTCAAATATTAAGACGTGCGTTGACTTTTTGTAGCCGTAGTTGAATGTATGACTATAACATTACAAGTACCAAGTAAGAAAAACTTGTCGATGTCTGTAAGGCGCAAGAAAGAATTAATTAATGGAGGTTGTCGTTGTCGTCGTCCAGTTGCAATCCACTGCTGGATGTAAATTCCCTAAGTTTGCGCCACATATCCTGGTTTTTTTTATACAGGGGAAATCCGTTTTAAGACCATAAGCCGCGCGAGGGGGACAGGTCGCGGCCCGTGTGTGGGATTCGCCAGGTCGGGGTGGCACTAGCACCTCACGTGTGAATGGCTATTGCCATGCCGCAGTTAGGGATACCCACTAAAAAGCCTGTCCGATCCTCTAGCGTCCTTCCTCCGGGCTGTGAGCTCGCTCGCGTATTCAGCTTCAGCCCGAACGAACGACGGTCGGCGCCTTTGTGAGCTGTACCTCACCATAGATTAGTCGGAGATCTGGGTCTTTCCAGCTACCTCGATCTCACCTCGAGGAGAGGGGGCGCGCGGATCGGTGCGCGTCTCTCCTCTACGGCTTCGGTGTGCGGGCGGGTCCAGTTCCCCCGTCGGTCGCCCGCACGGCCGTAGCCTATGTCGGCTGGAGGTCGTTATGGACGACCCTCCGTCGTCGCCGCCTCCTTCGCGGACATGACGGTTTCGCAGAAGGAGGCGGCTGCGTCCGACGAGTCGGCGTTCGCAACCATGGCCTTCACCACGGCCGGCATGGAGTAATTTGCTCACGCCTTATTTGATACAGGTACCTCCCGAAGCATCCGTGCCCCGAGAAGACCTGTGTCAGGCGGAACGTCAGGGTGCCGTGACGCCTCTGCAGCCATTCTGGCATGATATGCTTCAGCGCTTGGATAACGGCGAGGCCGGCGCTGGGGTTTTGTAGGCGATTCGCCCACTCTGCTAACTGGATCTGGCGCAACTTATCTCTGCGCCCCTCGATCTCTCGAGGCGCAGGTCGGCCATCACTGGCCTCCTTCTCCTTACGCTACGCATACAAGGAGGGCTGTGTACTGGCCTCCAGGTCCTACGGCAGTGCGCCGGCTAGTAGGGAGGTCGCTTGGAACATATCCCGGTTTATCCAACTTCCACTGATCATGCACAAGTTGTTGGTCCATCGGGTTGGAGATCTCCAGACACTAAGTTTGCTGACACGAAATTTTCACTCCAGAATTCCTGTCTGCGATAGACGTGACCAAACCGCTAGCACTTCAATGGGTATTTTGTGAACTGTACTGGTAACCTCAGTTCTGTTACAGATATCCACTTCAGATTTTATCCATAAGAGAAAACTTACAATTTTGATTTAATTAAAGATTAAGTAATAGTTAAAGCGACTTATCGAATTAGCAAAGCCGGAGTGGCAGAAGATGTCATATCTGTCAATGAACCGACAGCCGATTGCATGAACGAATTCTTGAATGAAAACCGCATTGGTAAGCATAGCGTAGGGTGCCTTCCAGTATGATAGGACATTGATCTGTGAATGGAGGCTGGCAAGGACTGAATGTAAAAAGCCGAAGATCACTCACTAATATCGTTTTTAGAAATAAAACTAAGCAAAACGTTTTTACTTAACAAGCGGTAGTTTATAAAAATGCTCTTAACAGTTATCGTCTGTAAGTAAATAGCAGTATTAAATCATTATTATCTTGTGATATATAAAAATGAATGTTTATATCTTTATCCTCGATGCGCTCCTAAACCATTTATCATATTGTGATGAAACTTTGGTAGCGTGTTCTGAGGGCGCCCGAAAGGGTTTCTGGCTAAAAAATCTATATATCTATTGTAATGTAATATGAATAATGTAAAATGTATAATGTATGTTTGTCCTCATTGTGTTCCTAAAGCATTGATCAGGTTCTAATGAAACTTTAGTAAGGTGTTTTGAGAACGACCGCGAAGGTTATGGCCCAAAAATCTTTATATATAATATTCTTCTGTTCCTGTGTATGTCACTGAACTCTTCCTAACAGTTGAAGCGATTTTGATGAAATTTTTGTGTTTGTTCAAGTGGGTCCCGGGATGGTTTATATTCACAATTGAACCAGGTACGTGGCGCTATTTTGTATTTAGATGAATTATTTTTGTTTGTTCAACAAGTTGTTCAAGTGGGTCCTGGGATGGTAATTTGAGCCAGGTAGGTAGAGCTGCAATCGGGTTCCAGGATTTGGGTGAAATTGTTTTTGTGTGTGTTCAAGTGGGTCCCGGGATGGTTTAGATTCACGATTAGACCCGGTGGGTGACGGCGCTAACCTCCTTCTAAACGGTAGGACCGATTTTGATGTTTTTTTTGTGTTTGTCAAGTAGATTTGAGAATGGTTTACATTAATAATTGGTCCCGGTCGATGGCGCTGCAATCGGGTTCTAGATTTTTAATTTTTAAAGGCAGGACAACGTCTGGCAGGTGACGTACAGCTAGTAATAAATAAAATATTGTTTCATGCACCTTCTAATCTACCCTGTGAAATAACATTAATATTACATTCACACCTGACAGCTGAGTCATTCTATAAACACGCTCACTGATGAGTTGTTGAAACGTTATAATAAGAATGATAAATTAAGTTAATTAAAGAAATCAAACTAAATACACCCTTAAATCGGTTAAATCGCAGCAACTTTTTATATGGAAGTTTAGCAATCACAAATAATGTATGTAATATGTAACAAATGACTAAGCTATTAACATATTGAATTTAGTTATTGTTCTTTCTTCATTTAGTGTAAGAAACCGGCCATATTTAATTAGGGTTCCATAACTAAATGGCAAAAACAGAACCTCATTGCGCAACGTCCTCGAAACGGAATATCGTCATGTCAGTTTGTTAAAAATTTAGACACACTTATAATTTTTATAAAATATACTGGGAAGAATTTAAAAAAAATTGCAACTCATAAAATACAATTTCAGTACTTTAAGTTAGGGGAAACGATACTGTTGTTGGCACCCCATTATAATGATTGGCGCCCTATTATTTTAGTCAAAACATTAAGAAATACCAATATTATTTTATTGTGTAGGCGTACAATGATAATGATAATATTATTTTATGAGTATAAAATAAAAGATAATAAAAAAATTTAGTATCTTAAAGAATGGATGCCGACCATTGGGTGGGATGCCAATAGTTTACCCGAAATAAAGTTAGGTTATAGTGCACAAGATATATTGAATATGAGATTATGCTATATTTTCAGCCACAGATCGTTTTAAGATTGCGTACAGAAATAACCAACTATTGACGTTGGTCGCAACTACTGAACCTTCATAATGCGTGGTCCGACACGCGTTTGGCCGTTCATGAAATTTAATCTCCATCCAAAGAGGACGAGTTTATATTAAGTTCCTAAACGGAACTTCTTCATAAAAGTGAACAGTTAATGTTATCTTTTATGAATTTGTAAATAATCATTAATCACAAAATAACATTTGACCATTACATTCGACATGTTTCGGCGGCAGAATAATGAATAAATTCAACATTTGTATTAAAAACCTTTCTCCGCCCGATAAAATAAATTGTAAATGTAATTTATGTATTTATTATTAAAATGTAAGTAGTTCGTACTATATGTTACGTATACCACCATCGCCATTATCATCTCAATTCATTCCTGGGGTTGTCTGGTAGAGATCGCTTTTTAGCGATAAGACCGCCCTTTGTACACAACTAGATATAATTTTAGTCTTTAAGTTCATTTTTGTATTGGTGTATAATAAAGTGTTATCTATCTATCTATCTATCTATCATAGTACAGCGCTTTTTTAAGGGTTTATAGCCTTTTTGAAAAAACGGAAACTTTATAAAATAGTCATGTCCGTCCGTCTATATTTATTTGACTTCGATTGCGTGCATACATGCATGCAATTGCAATAAGGTTTTAAGACTGAAAATGTAAACATTTTAGTATTATATAATTTAAAATGTATGTAAGAATAACATAAATTAAATTTGGTATGATACAACCACAGGTCAGATACGGTGATACTAGTAACATTGTTTACCAAGTATTATCGACATACCACTACCTGTATCTCTGCAAATAAACATTCACTCATATAAATACCTCAACGTTATTTTCCTCAAAACTGCTGCATTTTTATAGAATAAGGTGAAAAGCAGGAAGGTGAATTTTATACGTCGCTACACAATAGTGTAGTACATTTGCTGAAAACTTAAATTTAGCGGTAGCCGCCAGACGTGTAGCGGAGGGTTGAAGTATACTTATAACAAATTTTATTCGAAGAAGAAAAGAGGAGTTCAGTTTGATTAGACGGATCGTTACGGTAGACATTAGATGGAGACGGGTCTTAAGAGGCTTTGTAGACCTGATTCAAATCGGTGTTTCAGAAAATCAACCCCGCACGGCCGATATTTACTTCGATGAAACAGCGCGTAATAAAAGTTCGAGCGTGGCGAAATATTGCAACTGAACATACCTACGCGCACCGTGTCCATACCAACTTGATTCAATTTATTTCATTCTAAGGCTGCCGAGCACGAGAGCGAGACAAAATATCCTAAAGTAAGACAGATCGTTTATAAGCTTAGTAGTTTAAAATTTTAATATAACTTTCTAAGCATCTTTAGCTCACCGTTTCACCGAGCGCAATAGTAACTAAGAGGTACAGGGTTCGAATCCTCGGGCTATGTGTTTCTTTTCATTTTTTAATATTTTTAGACGAGTAAACTTTATCAAAATGATGTAATTGTATTATGGAACAACAATGAATCCATATATAGGTATATATATTAATATAAATGCGAAAGTAACTGTCTGTCTGTCTGTTCCCTTTTCACGGAAAAACAACTGAACCGATTTGACTGAAACTCAGTATATATATATGTGTGTATATATATATATATTTTTTTTTCGATGCCGAGAATGAACCTAGTATGTATTTTATCCCGGAAAATGTGATAGTTTCCGGGATAAAAGTATACTTGTCTTTTTGTTTCTTCTGCTTTTACGGAAAAAAATATTACGATTTGGCTGAAATTCGGTATATATTTAATTTAATAATGACGGTGAATAAGAGATACTTTTCATCCCGGGTAATGGGATAGATGTATGTAAAGGTTATCTCAGAAAGTAGAACAGGTTTTTTTTCAGTCATTTCGGTCATTTCATTTTATCATTTAGGCCCGTTCGGCCACATATATTTTCATCCCGGAAACTATCTCATTTTTCGGGATGAAAAATATCTCTTGGCCACCCTCGGTATTAAAATTACATATGTACCCAGTTTCATCCAAATCGGTTCAATAGTCTTTCCATAAAAGGATAAAAAAAGTGGAGCATGATCGGCATATTAGTAGTTACGATGTAGCTGGAGAACTGGGAATTGACCACAAAACGGTTTTGGCCCATTTGAAAAAAGATGGGTACACAAAAAAAGCTCGATATTTGGGTGCCTTATGAGCTCACTGAAAGAAACCTAATGAACCGTGTACTCATTTGTGATTCTTTATTACGACGTAATGAAACCGAACCATTTTTGAAGAAGCTGATAACTGGTGATGAAAAGTGGATCACGTACGACAAGAACGTGCGAAAAAGATCATAGTCAAAGGCCGGTCAGACTTCACAGAATGTGGCGAAACCCGGGTTAGCTCGCGACAAGATGATGCTGTGTGAATGGTGGGATTGGAAGGGCATTATTCATTATGACCTGTTACCGCCAGGCAGAACCATCGATTCTGAACTGTACTGCGAACAACTGATGAGATTAAAGCAAAAAGTTGAGAGAAAGTGGCCGGAATTAATCAACAGAAGGGGTGTGGTTTTTCACCATAATAACGCTAGACCTCACACATCTTTAGCCACTCAGCAAAAATTACGAGAGTTTGGCTGGGAGGTGTTAATGCATCCGCCGTATAGTCCTGAACTTGCACCTTCAGATTTTCACCTGTTTCGGTCTCTGCAGAATTCCTCAGGCAGTGTCACTTTAACATCACGAGAGGACTGCCAAAACCACTAGTCGCAATTTTTTGATCAGAAGCCCAAAAAATTTTATTGCAATGGGATCACGTCCCTGCCAATAATATGGCAAAAAGTTATCCTACAAAATGGCACCTACATACTTTAGTCAAATATAAATAAACTTTATTAAAAAAAATCTTTTGAATTTTTATATCAAATGCGAAGAAACTTTTCCCCCAACCTAATAGAAAAGTATTTTTATTGCATTTTATAAAATTATTTAAGAAGAGAAAAAGACCATTTTATCAATTATGATATAAAAATACAAAAATCTACTACATCAAGTGAAGCTAGTAGGATTCGAACCCACACAGTCTATGATTTAAACCAGTCCTCTACCGTATACGCCAAATAAGTATAGCTCGATCGGCTCGAAATTGTGGTTATTATTGCTCCTTCATTTATTTAAAATTTAATTTCGAATAGCACGCTCGTATTGATAAATTCCATACATTGGGACCGGCAAGCGTGATTTTTGAAGTCATTTATAATAAAATAATTAATTACTTGCAAATTCTCTAAGTAACCGAATAAACAAACTATAATAAGTATATTTCTTATATGATATGTTACTGTTATTTATTTTAGCGATGTACGATTAACAGTAATAACATGACACAAGATTGAAGAACACGTTTAGAGGTTAATTTGCAATTATTTTCTATCGAGAAAATTTATCGAAAATGTATTTTGAGTACATAGTTTACCTCAGAAATATGATCAAGATTAACATATATTTTTTTCACCCCAGCAAAGTATGTATATTTACTGTAACAAGGGCTGAGAAATCGATCAAAAAACGCTTTTTGTCTGTTGTAACGCTGTTAAAACGTATAACGACATTTTAATAAATACATTTAACCATCTATCTTAGAATAGAGATGCGGACACGGGTTTGAATAAATTTTAATATTTTTACATTTAAAAGAACAGACCTTAAAATAACATCTTATCTGATACTAATACTGATATGTGACTACGAAAATGTGACAGAGAATTCCGGCACAGCAATATGCTGAGTGCAGACCTTGTTCGTTGAAAATGCGGCGTACAAATTCTCAAAATATGCTCTGTGTATAATAATGTATAACGAATGTAATTACGTCGCTATTTCTTCGAATAAAGTTTTTCTTTCTTTCTTTCTTTCTTTACAGAAATAATTTTAATTACTTTCCAACCATTTAATTTTTATAACGAATTTTGCAAAAAGGTTGATGGCCCTAATGCGCTATTAGACTCCTACTTGTACCTACTTATGTCGTCATAAGTAGGTAAAAAAATCATATAATGTAAGAGTACATATCGACTAATATAGTATAATATACATAACTAGTATAACACACACACACACACACATACACATATATATATATATATATATATATATATATATATTAGGGATGGGCCGAAATTCGGTTTAAATGCCGAAAATTCGGTGCAAGAAAATAGTAAAATACCTACTTGCACCATTTTGACTGAAGTTAATAGAAATCATATCTATCATAACCGTAATATAAAAATTGGCGTCTATATACTCATGGTTATTTTAGTTAGGAACATGTAAACCTTAACGTGCAATGTGGTAATGTGTCTTTGCCTAATTAAATAGACATTAAATTAAAACAAAAATAAAATAAAGTTATTATTCCTCTAAGAAACATCAGTAAAGTAGTGCAACTGCTTAATTATAATGCGTAACTTGGATAAAATAATTAAAAAAACATATCTAAGGGACATCAGCAATTACGATTTTAATTTTGATTGAAATCTTTTTACGAATTAAACATTATGAATTTAGGATTAGGAAATGGTGACTTTTTTCAATCAAAGGTCTAAAAATCTATTCTTTTATTAGGTAGATAAACTCATCATCAACTTATACTTAAAATTTACGGCGGTATCAAGTCACGACGTCTTACTCTTGAGAAAGGGTGGCGAAATTAAACCGAAGTTCGGCCCATCCCTAATATATATATATATATATATATATATATATATATATATATATATATATATATATATTAGAGTTTACCCCGCGGCTGCGCTGCGGGTCAACCCCTAGTGCATATCTTTTGTTTAAAGAGTAGGCGGTATAGGTTACATTGTATTAAAATTTTATGTATTTGCCCCCGGAAGATTCATTTCATTTTAGAAAGAAAGAAAATAATGTTTATTTAAAGTTATTTAAGATGGAAATTATACATGAGCAATTTGACAAACGCCAAAGGTTAACTAACTCTAAACAGGCCCTAACTCAGCAAATGCTGGTTGATAACATCCAGCGCTGGTCTTTAGTTAGTGCCAGGCAGTAACGTCTTTATATCGCATACTATACCATCCCCCGTTTATATGTAAACTACATAAATGACAAAATAGACAATATGGACCAAGTGGACCAAGGCGACCAAGCGGACCAAGCGGACCAAGCGGTCCAAGCGGTCCAAGCGGACCAAGCGGACCAAGCGGACCAAGTGGACCAAGTGGACAAAATCACAAAACCTATCCTATTTTCCAGGATAACCTTTATATAAATTTATTCCTAAATCTATCCCATTATCCGGGATGAAAAATATCCCTTGGCCACCCTCGGTATTAAAATTACATAATTATGTACCTAGTTTCAGCCAAATCGGTCATATAGGCAGTCTTTCCATAAAAGGATAAGAAACAGAGAGACAAATATATTTTTATCCGGGAAACTATCCCATTTTTCGGGGTAAAAAGTACCCTATGTTCATACTCGGCATCGAAAAATATATATACTGAGATTCAGCGAAATCGGTCCGGTAGTTTTTCCGTGAAAACGGAACAGACAGATAGACAGAGTACTTTCGCAATTATAATATTCATAGATATATATATATACTTTTTTTAATAAAAGGGTTCTAAATTGTTTTTACGGCATCGCGATGTTATAAAGACATTTTTAAGTCAGGGCAAAGACGTCCGCAATAAACGATTCCCTCATCTCCATCGTTAGGCTGGTTATACACTTGGTTACTGTTACATGAGCGATAGTAACAGTTACTTAAGCTAATACACGGCATGTATAATGTACCTATATGTTGTTGCCTTAAAACTTGAACCTCCAGCATTATTATTCTAGCGCTATATCTAGGAGAATCTCCTTAAAACCCCCATTCTGTTGGTTCAAGGCCTAGCGATAGCGTAATCAAATTCCCTTTTTTCTAAAATACTGATTTATTTAGAAAAATATATTACTGGAGCGATGATATCGTTTATTATCCGATTGCGCAGGCGGCATCTAAAAACACATAAATTTGCACAAGTGTCGCTAGTTACATTTATTATATTACTCACAGCAGCTTCCTCTATTAGACTATCTAATCTTTTATCCTCCTACTAGTTAAAATTCCGTATAAGTGCCAATGTTTTATCAGAAGTAGGGAAAAATAAGTGATGGGCCTATAGAAATCCCGGCGATTATTCGACCGACATTAGCCAGTTTACGACTAGCCTTAGTACTGTCCCAATTTCATCCCTTTATGATCTGACCTACTTCTGATGCCGCTCATTTGCCGAGGGCAGGTTTAAAATGGGGTTGCATGTGATCGTTCTTTGCCCTCGTACCATGAAGGGTTTCATTTATAAGGGTTAGAATGTACGGTATGTTAAATGTATAATGAAACTATGCGCCTTTAATCAACAGTAGATTAATTCGAAAGTAATGTACAATTTTATTAGACCGTAAAACGTTATAAAATTCTATATTTTTCTTATACATTTCATTTCTTTTTTGTAAATTTTCTAGATACTTTTAAACAAAATCACCTATAAAAAAGAATAGAAGATAATTATTCGTCTGTCATGGAACCTAAACACTAGCGCAAGACTAGTTGTTACAACCAACTATGCTCTTTAATTATGTATGTTTAAATTAAGATGATTGATATTTAAAATGCTTTACGACTCTGACTAGAAAACCGCTTTAACCGATTTTATGAATATTTCTTTTGATTTTCAATTATTACACCCAGCCTCAGGCAAATTGTATTATGTCTTGTGGCACTACAAAGTCACATTTCATTAAATTATTTTTATCAATTATCATTCATTTTGAAGAAAAAAAGTAAAGTAACATCAACCCTAAGTTCCCGCCAAAATATCATTTTTATTGTTTGTTATCAGTCTAAATTGTTTTTACAGCATCGCCACGTTTTTTCTTATGTAAACAGTATTTTGGTCCTATTTTAATTATTTTATAACTTAGGCGTTGCAAAGATCCATAGGTGATATTTTTAACTGCTAACTGTTCGAAGAAGGTTTGCCGACAGCCTCATGATGTCACGCGTCGATGGTCAGTAGGGTTGACAAAAAGGGTTACATAAATAGTTGTTGCAATAAATTTATTATTTTAATTTATTATTGTATATACTTTACATAAGTATATACAATAATAGTGAGTAATACAATACAATTATAGTAAGTAGTCATCGGCAAACCTTCCGTTAGGCAGCCTAGTGTTCACTAGCAATAAAAAGATTATATTCCTTAAACGTTTTCTAATACATAGATCAACTGACACTATTTCCCATCTTTACTTCTTTTCCAATATCAAACATCAATCAACAAGCAGTCAAGAATTAAATAACCTCAATATTAATTACATACATTAATTCAACCGTTGTCCACCTTTATGTCACGTTTTACTGATATAGTTAATTTTAAAATTCTATATTAAATTTACTCAATTAAAATAAGTAATTAGAAAACAAGTTACGTAATTTTTAACAAATTTAATTAATAAAATCACCTGTGTGTGTAGAATTAGTTTATAAGGGTACCGTAGGCATTTTAATAAAAATTGAACCTTATAAAATCGTCATCTCTGTCGCTTTGAAATTTTATAGGAATATGTAATCTGTACTATACTACAAAGTTCGCGAAAAAATAAAGATTAAGAGGGGTAGTCACCATACATTTAAATAATAGTTTATAATTTTATGACATCTTATCAACCTTTAATGTAAATCGAACTCTGCCAACCTACGCAACCTTAGTACGCACAAAATATATCGATAAATTTTGGGAACACTTCACTATGTACGCCCTTTTGCATCTTATTTCATCAGTAAGGGTGTCTGCCCACTACGCCGGATCATACCATGACCGTGCTATGAACGTATCAGGTACATAAAAAAATGCGATACGGTGTACTATGCCCACTAGAACTTATCAATAACGTATAATACCTGTGTGCTTATCGTTCTCTCATTTGTAATGGTTTCAACGGTCTTAGACCGATCATCGTAATCATCGTACGCGGTTAAAACCCATAGGCTACGTTCAGATGACAAGCACTCGACGCGCGTTTTGACAACGCGCGTTTACAACTACATACATTTTATTCAAATGCACACATGCTTATGTGTGCACTTGAATAAAATGCTTATGCGCGTTTTAATAAAGCACGCTGCACTAGCGCTCGACCGTTGTCAGCGCGCGCCAACGCGCGCTTTGAGATCATTGGTTTTCTATGTTTCCGTTCAGTTGAACGCGCGCTTTTGACACGGATAGACGTATTTTAGGGTTCATCAAGTTCGTACGGAAATCGTTCGAAATGGAAACCGAAGCTTTTAATACGGAATTATTAATTAATGAAATAGAGAAACGCCCTGCGATATGGGACATGACAAGTAGCGATTATTCAGATAAGAATTTAAGAAGACGGGCTTGGGAAGAACTCTTCCGTATACTCTGTAAAGGACATGACAATGAAGAAAAGAAGAAATTGTTATGTGAGTACATATATATTTATTTACATTTACAACCAGTTTGTGTTACAAGTTAAATATTGCGATCCTGCCAATCAACTTTTCCTTCATTGATTAAATAATTTGTTAAATGTACTCGAACATTATCCGCCTGTCGCACAGAACGCCCGGTATAATGTGAGGCTAGATTTTCCAGTGGTGGAGTATAAAGTGTATCTTCAAAATTGTAGCCATCCCTGATTCTGACATAATTATGTAGAAGTAAATATCGCTTTTACGATCTTTTCTGCAAAACAGATGTTAACATCTAACGGCCTATGTAAAATGCGCCATTTATTGCACATTATGCCAAACGTACATTCAACATACCGGCGTGTTAATGTCCAACGGTAATTAAATATTTTTTTAGCATAAGTTAGTGATCTTCCCCCATATGGACGCATTAAATTCTCCGTCATGCCAAAAGCTTCATCAGCCACTATCACATATGGCAACACTGTTGGTCTATTTTTTTATTAACAATGCCTTTGACTCAGATATATCTAATAACCTTTCTGTCAGCTTTTTGTACAATGAAGAAATCTTGAATATACCCGAGTCACTGTTTTTACCGTAGGCACCTATGTCAACCCACAATAGTTTGCATCCGCTAGCGCCAATAAAACTAGCGAAAAATATTTTTTGTAGTTATAATATATAGAACCCATGTGTTTAGGCTGGTTTAACCGTATATGTTTCCCGTCTAAGGCTCCCAAACAATTGGGAAACTTTGAGTTCTTTTCAAATATCGTGGATATTTCATACCATTTTTCTTTCGTTGGTTCACTTATAACAATGGGCTTAAATTTTTTCCAAATAGTTTCACATACTTGTGGTATTATAGTAGCCACAGTAGATTTGCTAATTCTATAATCGTAGCTTAATCTCTCAAGTGAATATCCTATGGCCAAATATCTGAAAAAAAAACTATTACTAAGTACTGTTTTTTTTCAGCGTCATCCCTGTAAAAGAAATGGAAGAGTTTACGGAATATGAGAGAGGTGAAGAAAATGAAGACTGTCAAATCTGGATCAGGAGCTTCCAAAACTTCGACATATATTCATTATAATAGACTACGATTGCTACAGGCATCAATAGCCAACAAAGATACACACAGTAGTTTCGATGCAGATAATTTATCAGCTTCGTCAGAAGTTGCTGAAGTAGAAATAAGTTCTGCCTTTAAGAGTCCTGAATCTACTCAATGAAAAAAACATAAAATAAGTTCTGCTGACGAAAAATTTGCAAAAATATTAGAGCAGAGTTTAGCACAGAAAAATGTTTTACACCTAAAAGAAGATGACGATGAAGACAAGCTGTTTTGTTTGTCACTCGTTAAAGAGATTAAAAAAACCCTGGAATATAGACGACTTCATACTAAAATTGCCATTTATAATTTAATCTTGCAAAACCAAAATGACTTTCAAGGACCACAACGTCGGACATTTGAAAATCAAAATTGTCGTTACCTGGTACCACAACGAAGAAATTATTTGTCACAAGAGCAGCGTAATCAAGCTTCTGTTCAAGGCTTTCAATATAATGATTACATAGATCACAGCAATCTAGTGTGCCAAATAATTTTGCACATTATGCTTATACTACAGCAATGGGGTCTCTATCGCCAGTAACACACACTCCATCGCCAGCACCAACTAATGTCAGCAATGAATCGGAGTTAGAATTATTCTGCGAGTAACAATATATTATTTTTATTTTAAAAAAAAATTCCTAAACAAGTTCATTTGATTTAGTTGATTTATAGATTATGTTGATTATTAAATAACTTACCTCAATGTAATTATGAGATTTTCTTCTGGTGAAATGCTATATCGCACAGCGTTTTTATCTGCTATGAGTTCATTGTTTATGAGAGTCAGTAAGTCATCAAATGACTTGATGGCCATTCTGAAGTAGTTAAGAATTTGGGCGCAAATTGCCTTAACTTAAGGTACAAAATAATGTATTTATTGGGTTGTGGGCTGGCAGAGTGAAACAAGTTTCTTGTAATGCACAGTGGATATTTATTAGTGGTTTTATACACTTAATATTGTAATGTACTTTTGACATGGACACAGCGAGACAGCGGTAACTTCACAACAACAAGCAAAACATAGACCGATCATTAACACTGTCTTTTACCTTTTTGATTAATGGCATGGTTGCCAGATTAATATCTAACAGTATTGACTTTCAGTCAGCCTGTGTGACAAAATTGGGTGAACCCAATATCTCCGTCTTCTGTTGCGTCGTTTCTACCGTCGGTATAAAATCACCGTTAAAACTGTTTCTACGTCCATCTTGGCCAAATGTTGAACTCAAACTGAAGCAGGGCGGCCGCGACAACGCGCGTTTAACGCCTGACCAGCGCGCACCATGTGAACACTACACAAAAATTTAACGCGCGTTCAACGCTCGTTGAGCGCTTGTCATCTGAACGTACCTATATGCTCCCCGTTTCGCCGCTTGCCCGCACCAGTTTTACAACGTCGCCTGCCATGCGCGACGAGTAGCTGCACCGGCAAAATATTCTCACCGACAATTGTTGACGGTCCGTGCCTGGCACACGACGGTGTTGGGCGGTGAGGAACAGTCTAGTGGGTATAGTCTAATACTTTTCAATAGAAATAATATTTTTTGCTGGATACGTTCCTAGCACGGTCATGATATAATACGATGTAGTGGGTAGAGTATACTTGCATAATCGTGTGTGGTATCGTTAATCAGATCTTAAAAAAACACAATTATGTTCCTTAATGAATTTTTATTAAGTAAATAGATGGCGATAATTTATTTACCAAAGTTGTGAAAATGTCTCCCTAATCTAACTTTTAAACTATGAGACAGATTTTTTTTTAAGATGTGAGATGTTTCCGATTGAATTCTTTTTCTATTGTTCCGTAGCTAAATTACGAAAAGATGTGTCACCTCTACGGAACTTAACCAATTTACTTCTTTTTCTTTCCCCGTAACAAAGACAGTCAAGGTTCTTTATCACTTCTCTTTTATTATGATTAATTAATTATAAATATTTAACAACACTTTATTCTATATCTAAATGTACATTGTTTTTAAATCCTTGCGTTATATAACATATATTTATGTTTTTTATTTTATATTTTAAAAAAAACTATACAAGTATGCAGCATTATTTTTGCTTGGAAGTTTACCTTTACCGCCATTCTCTTGCATAAAGCTGAAAATTCGTCACAGTATTTCTTTCAGAACAAATCTATATGATTTTTTACGACAACATCAGAAAATATTTATCCTGCGGGAGCTGCGTTTGCTTTCTGTTATTTAAATCGGTTACATCATGAGTTTTGCATATAGTTTTCATATATCAGGTTTATTTAACATTGATAAATAATATGTCCGTAAGAAAATGACAAGCAACCGCCAAGGTCTACTGATGCGGGGTTAACACCCGCGTTCACAAAGTCGAATGTTGGTGTTGAAATTCTACGACAAGGCCGCGACTATTCCGCCGAGAATCAATTTAGCATCACGATAATAGATAATTGCTGTGGCACCACTAACTATGCGAAATTACTAATTTACTGTTGTCTCAATTAGGGTAAATAAATAAAACTAATTAAAAAATTCCAGTTTTAATTGGTTTCCCTTCCGGATAAGATGGAAAACGAGATAATTATGTATATGAACTCTAACTCCTAAGACTACTTAAAAAGAGAATCAAATCTACAGAGTTAGTAGAGATAATATTACCGCAACGCCCGTCTTGCATGCACCGAAAAACTATTTTCATTTGTTTGAAAATATAAGTATTAATAAATATTTATAGCAAGATATAACAAAATATAGGTATTTTAATTCACAATAATATTATTGTGAGATCTTGAATTGAAAGTGCCAAAATTAGGTATTTTTAAATAACGTCTCAATAGTTTACTATAAGACAAAAGTATTTATGAAAAGTATAAAGACGACCAAATTATTTACATTGTTTGTATACATGCTTACTCTGAAGGTAAATCTTATAGGTAAAAAGTTATAAGCGACAGAAAATAAATACACTTACAAAAATCATCAATTGAATTCAAATTTGTATAACTATCATTTTTTAATCCCTTTTGATGCCCCAGGTAGGTTGATGTGACTACTTCATTATCCTCCCTGTAATTTTCTGTCTCATTGTCTTTATTTCTAATAATTTGGGTTTCTAATGATGAAATTTCGTCATAATTGTCCTCATTAGCTATCCGAATCTCTAATGCATTTTCACAGGACGTAACTCTACAGAATCCACACACAATAGAGCATTGTAATTCAGCTTGTTTACAGCTATATAGCTAGATGCAGCAGAGTATATACTATGCTGCATCTTTTTTTACAGTGGCAAGAAATTTTATTTAAAAGCGTTTCGGGTGCTGCCTTCTCTGTATTGTTATCGAATTGAGCCCATTGGTGTACTATCTCTGGTCCCATTTTTCTAGGGCTTTTAATTCCAATTTTTATCAACATTTTTCTCCATACGTTTAGTGGCTGCGATACCACATCGTCTTTCTTTAATCAAGAGAAAATGAAATTGTGTGCCCTTGTTGAAAAAAACACGCAACGAAATACCATCGTTAGCGTCAACAAAGATGAAGCAGCAAGACCAGGAAAAATCGAAGACGCTGCAGCACGCTTTCTAGTTACTTTGTGCAGAGGGGACAAGGAAAAGAAATCTTTAGAAAAAATACGATATCAATGATTCGCAAAATCATCAATAAAAAGTAAATTTAATCTTCCTTCGTTGCCACCGACAAAGGACGCTGCACGGTATCACGCGTTTAGGACATGTCACCAAGTCCAAAATGGTATGGAATTAGAAAAAAGTCGGAAGAATTGGGCTGGAGACCAATGGGTTCACTTGGTCTCCAGCGTCTCGCACCCCAGACGCTTTTAGATATAATTTCTTGCCATTGTAAAAAAGGAAGCAGTAGAGCATATAGCTGTAGAAATGCTGGATTACAATGCTCTATTGTGTATAGATTCTATAGAGTTATGTACTGCGAAAATGCGTTAGAGATTCAGATTGATAACTAGCACAATTATGGCGATATTTCATCATTGGAAACACAATTATTTAGAAATAAAGACAATGTGAGTAGTAGTCTAGTATATGAGTAGTCAACATTAACCTACCTGGGCCATTAAAAGGGATTAAAAAATGATTGTTATACAAATGTTAATCAAAATTTGAATTCAATGGATAATTTTTGTAAATATTATTTTTCTGTCGCTTATAACTTTTCACCTATAAGATGTACCTTCAGAGTAAGCATGTATACAAAAAATGTAAATAATTTGGTCTTCTTTATACTTTTCATAGATACTTTTGTCATATAGTAAACTATTGAGACGTTATTTAAAAATACCTAAATTTGGCACCTTCAATTCAAGATGGTGGCTGGCGCCGGCCTCAAAGGATCGAAAACTTGGGTTTTTATTAGGCTGCCATACCTAAGCAACATATGTCAAAATCGTTTCCACTCCACCTTGTGTAGGGCAAAAATACCTATTGAATGTACTAACTTGCACAGACATAACTTCGTATCGAAGATTATTCACCAGCAGCGTGCTTTTCGGTCTTGTGAAAATGGTGGTGCAACAAATGTTATAACAGGTACAATTGACTAAACCTGCTAGTAAGGCACTGTTAGGAATCTGTGGGGGACATACTGTTAGTCACGCCACTATGTAAACAAATACACATATCTATAGGATCAATACAATTAAACCACTTTTGTATTGAGTTCTTACTGACCCTCAACATTGAGAAAAGGTTAAATAAAAATAAACACGCATTAACATACAAACGCATGTAAATGACACGTTTCTATGCAAGCAATGTACCTTCCCTGAATTTCTAAATTAGTATTATTAGGTCGTAAGTAATTTTGAAAATGAAATTATACACCGTACAAAAATTATATAGATAATGAAAATTTCTACGTATAGGAAGACTTAGAGAAGCCATGTTATACCTGATAACTCACTAAGATAACTACAGCGTGACCTATTTATTACACAAAAACAGCATTTATTTAAATACACTGAAACTTTGGGAAAGTTTATGTAATACGAAAATCTGGTTGAATTCAAGTCTCCTGCGGCTGTAACCAAGGACACCGTGACAAAACCCCGCACGCAGATTAGACGGAAAATATGTTAAAACGTGTCTTTTAAACAAATAACATCGTTATTAAGTCCATGCTATTTTCGCAATTATTTCTGTTATACTTATGGCATCCGAATATAAAAATACATATATGATTTTACGATGTACAACTACCTCTCGTACGATTTAATAAGCAGTTATTTTATAAGAACTATGATGTTATAGTTGTAATGTAAGGCTCTTGAATAAATATAACTTCGATATTAAACTGACTTTTTATTTTCACTTTAGTAAGTATCTTTTTTGTCGTACCGAGATGATCTCTTCTTAACTGAATTCAAAAACCCGTGTCTTTTTTACATTTTTGAATTTCCACCAATGAGAGCGAGTTTTATACACATCTCTCATTGGTTAGTCATATCCTTACGTCCTGGCTAACATAGGCATATAGGTATTGACTAACCATAACAAAAGTAGATCATTAAGTAATTGATAAATTAAATTTCATTAAAAAAATAAGAAAATTGAAATAAATAATTATATATGATTTATTTTATGATTAGAAATTATGATTAAACATGAATACTAAACATAGCGTAGATGAAAAGAATGTTGTTTCTGTTTTTCATAAGGTAGCACCTGTCAAACGTCAAAAGCCAAATGCCAAAAGATTGACCTTGAACTTGACCTACTAAACCTACCTTTGTTTATGATAGATAAAAAATACGAGTTTTATTTATTGCGAAAGTTTCTAATAGAAATGAAATGAAATATAAGAAATGTTTAAGCAAATTATTGAGTTGGAAACCCGAGCGTGTGGTAACCAGGATCATGGTATATTTTAAACAAACATAATATAAAACTATCTAGAACTAAACGTGTAAGTGCATCCACTACAACTACATAAAGCTTTTATTACACTACATTGGATTAGAAACCCGGTACAGATGGTAGGCGTGAACTAGCTAAAGATTTCGACTTCATTTATCTTAGTACACCAACCTGATTTAGAGAAAGTGTCCGAAAATCAGCTTGGTGTAATAAGCTAATAACCGCTTAAGTTATAGCATGTTTCTGTACTTTATTATGCATTATTTTACTTTATAAATTTTAACTATTGGTAACACCGACCTGTAAGTTTTGCTCACGTATGTCTCTTGGGTAGCACGAACTACCAGATACCAACTACGATTGTTAATACCAGAATAATCTTTTCAGAGCTGAATCCGGGATTAGTAAAAGGTAGTACGCGCTTAGTCTGACAGGATTACGGGAGTAACACTTAAGCCGTAAACATACTATGGGACGCGTTCGTCAGCAGCATCTAAGGACACGACGTCCAAAACAATTTACATGCCTAATATCGGACGTGGCATCTAGATTTGTATGAAACGTCCGAACGTTCAAAGTCACGTCCACAACTTATGTCTTATAGTTTGCACACTTCAATGAACATTCATTATCCAGATACGTTTTAAGCAACGCTCCTCAGCCGCGTCTGTCAGTTACGACTTAAAATGTGATCGCAGCTTTAGACGTGTAAGGCTGGAAAATGAATGGATAGTAAGGTACAGGAACCGCCTATTCAGCCGCCATAACAACCTTGAGTTATGGCCAGGTCCGTTGTAATCCTCATTCTCCGAGGCTGGCAGTACATTGTTAACATCTCTGATGTTGCAAATGTGTAGACGACAACGAGGTCCAATAATTAAAAAAAAATTATTTATAGTATTTACAAGCCCTTAGTAGCAGGGTTATTTATTCAAATTTAACATACGAATGCCACTCGGCTCTAAATGAGGTGGCAGGTAAGAACAATAGCTTGACCCTTCGATGGATCAAGGGACACAGTGGTGCCCGAGGAAATGATGCGGCAGATCAACTGGCAAGGAGAGGTTCCGAAACCCAACCAGTTGGACCGGAACCTTTCCTGCCTTTGCCGCACAGTTGGTTTAGAAATTACATAAATCTAAGGACAAGGGCTCTACATCAACAACTTTGGGACAACCTGGAGGATTGCAGGCAAGCCAAGCTGGCAATGCCTCGAGTGAGCCTGCGCTTCTCCAGGAATTTTCTAAAGCTCAGTCGGTCACGGCTGAGACAAGTTATTAGTGCAGCCACTGGACATGGCAATTTTAACAGACATCTTTTCAATATAGGTGTCACTGACAGCCCAGTGCCCAGAGCATGCCTAGAGGCAGAAGAAACAGCCGCCCACGTCCTGCTTGAATGCAGAGAGGTGGCCCAATACAGGGCGAAGTATCTGGACGCCCCAGGTAGCCTCCGAGAGGTCTTCAGCAACGTCAAGAAGCTGGTGGACTTCCTGGAGGAGCTGGGCTGGATGGAGTAAACCCTCATCCACCCTCGCACGCAAAATAGGCGCTTTGTCGTCAAGTTGTGGAAACCGCCCGCTTGCAGAAGAAGAAGAAGAAGATCTATAGTATTTTGTGTTAGGATTTCACTTTAACGGTTATTAGAGTTTATAAGTACTTGCTAAGGTAAGGAAAGAACCACAGATCATAGAATGATCTGTGGAAAGAACAGAGCAACGGAGCGAATGCAGTCAACTCAAATGGCCTGGCGCGACGCTCGATTGCGTTGGTAAACAAAGTTTGATATCTCGCCTGCATCAGTCAAAACACTAATTATTGCTGTATAGCCTGACACAAAACATCATGGACAGATGGACATTCCGATAACGTATTCTAGTACTTTTGTAAACGTTATCTACAAAAACGAACACAAAAACAAACTGGAAACATTTAATTATTGAAGTGAAACTTCTTTAGAATCGTTGTGATTTGAATCTTGATAAAACGAAAAAGCGACACTAAAAAGAGATAAGTACATAAATCTATAGTAATAAGCCTGTGAGAGAATGAGATAGAATGCATTATATTTAATCATTTAAATACGATGCTCATACAGATAGAGTTGGAAATGTTTTAAAGTTTTTCGTTAATACTTCAAATTCCGTGTTTTAAAGCTTAAATATATTAAACGATATTATATAAGAAATGTGACGTCACGAAATTTAGAATCCCTCCCACCCCTTGCCACACTTTGTTTCACTTGTACTACTTGTGAACTGCACATACACACACAATTTTTTGTTATAATTTAAAATCGTCAAAACGCCAAGTTTTCTATAAACCCATTGAGACTATAACATCAATAAATGCAGAAGCTTCATAAGAGTCATAGAACTGCACTATACTTTTTATCGACCATCTTAAGCGGCGGTATTTAGTTCTAAAATACGCATTAAGATATAATTAAGTGAGCTAGTCTAACATAATAGCTCAATGAGAATACCGGCGTGTAAAAATTTGAATCTGTGACGTTACGCATCCTACGATGCTGAAGTGTAACCCGCTTCTAATTTTATGTTATATTACAAACGTTTTATTTTTTAACGCATTTCGCCTCAATAACGCGTAATAAATATTAAAAACGCATCCCGCGAAAATTATTCAATGTTCTTAGTTAATTACCCTTTATTAATAAACTCGGTCAAAAGTACGCATGTATCAAAGTTCATTACTAGTACAATCAGCACATTCACTTTATGTCCTTGCGTAAACTTCAATTCTGTATTACTAATCTTGATGTCTTGATATGCAGTAATCTCTGATTAAATTTTCATTCAAATTAGTTTTAAACAATTATTGTAAAAACAAATACTATGTCTAGAATGCGATCAACTAGTTTCTGTTGACTTTGAATATTACAGTATAGTTGTTGCAAAGTTATTCAAATGTCTTCCAACGTTACCGAAATTTAAACTAGTCTGTTACGAAAAAGATTTTGTGTGAGTTGTTTTTATACTAAATTAGCACCTTGTACCGATGCAGGCGGTTATCAAATGTGAATTATTTCATTAGTTATTGCGAATATTTTAGACTGTTTAGAGATACCACAAATTCCGTTATACTTACATAGCTGGCCAGATTCTATTATTGTTTTATTTACATCGTACTACCAACCAAAAATATATTTAACATGAAGGTGCGTATGATTTGGGGCTTGGTAAAGTATTTCAGCTCTGTGTATTTAATATTAGTAAATTACACAATTATTACAGAATAAAGTAATTTGATTTGATAGGTACGTAAATAACCAAAGAAGCGACGAATGCTAATATTATTTTAAAATTATGCATAAAAATACATAAAATGAATAAAAAGAACATTACACACACTACCATGTATTTGACACACACATACACTTATTTATTGTTCAAGTCAAATTAATAAAGTAGCCTTGGCGAAATCTGTGATTATAGAATTATAGGCTTTTACATGAATTATTATGTTCGAATTTCGAGTACGAGCGACCACTAGTACTTATTATATTATGAAGTAAATGTTCAATTAAAACTCAGTTTGACTAAAACTTTTTGAAATTTGAATTAACGCTATATTTAAGAATGCATTGATCTTAATATACTTTGAATTCGTGATATGATTCACTTTATTACTTAACGTATCATCATTTCATAATAATTTATTATTGAAGATCATTCTAACGGTAACAACTGTTGATTTCGGAAATAACATCTAGACACTAATTCAACTCGACAAATCAATACATGGCATAAAGTTTTTATCTTTACAGAGAAATATTTACATGGCATTAAGTTGATTTATTATGTAAAAGATAACTTAGATGATTTGTACAAAATGGTCAAAGGACCGAGAAATTGCATCAGAATATTGACCAAAACAGAACACTAGCGAAAGTGCAAAACTTTTTATTCAAACTAAATTCCGTCGGAGACATTTTTTTAATCATACGTCCTGTCCTGATTGATAGTGGGACTTCAATAAAACAACTATTTAATTCAATAAATGCAATCAACTACATACACGTCCGCAGGCGCCGATATTACTTACCATCGGATTAAAACGATTACTTGAGCTGTGTTTATTGTATATCACAATACGTAACGTAAAGTAAAAAATATTTCCAATTCCCAATATGTACGAATATACTTATTCTTTGCCGTGTAGCAACGTGTTATTTGCCATCATTAGCAAAGTTACGATTATTGAGTCCTCACATTAAGTTCGAGAAATTTAACGTAAATCCAATACCTAATTGTACTATTATAAATAATCACATAAATTGTATCACTGTGTATCTGCAACACAGTAAAATTCTATTTTCTCTTCACTTTCGAAGCGTGTTGTAGATAATCTACAGAATATGATTTATTAAACAATTTACTTACTATAATGAACAATGTATGTAACTACAGGACTACAGGCAGACAATAATACCATAATATTCAGATTGCCTTGAATCAGGACAAACATGAACCAGGATATAATCTCAAATCCTTGGCAAGTTTCCATATAATAGGCCTAGAATCGCAGAAATTGCACAAACTGGTAAATCCGTAAGATAATAATTTAAAACCTAGTATTAGTTGGTACATTCGTATCAATAGTCTCACAATAAAGCATGCGCGAATTGGAAAAAATATAGAAAAACGGCCCCCGAGCCTCGAAATGAAAACTCCCAACGCAACCGGGATTTAATGCTCAGTTGATGTTGATAATGGTAATTTAAGTAAATGAATTTATGATATTTACTTCAGTCATGTACTACTTTATAAGTCAATTTACACAACAAATGTGCAAAGCTAGACCCAACAAAGTACTATTTATAGTCACTGGCGTGATAAACCACTAACTTGTTATCAATGACAAACAATAAAGACATAAACACTGCGTCGGCACACATGTGTCTTTTATCTTAATTGCTTTAGTATTGTCGTAACAAGTGCCATACTTTTGATGGTTGATTTGATTACATAAGTCGGAAAGTTTAATTGCAGCATTGAACAAGTACTTGCATAAAATCCAACACTTTAATAATTTGCGTTTCTGATTAGACGTTTATGAAACTGTATACTTCTTCTAATATATTAATAAAAATCTCGTGTCACGGTGTTTGTAGTCGAACTCCTCCGAAACGGCTTAATCGATTTTAATGTTTTTTTTATATATTTGGTAAGTATGAGAATAGGTCGGCAAGAAAGTATATTTCACCCTTAGGTGGTGTTTTTTTTTAATGGCAGAACAACGTTTGCCGGGTCAGCTTGTAAGTTCATAAAGATATAAGATCTAAGCTTAAGTTTTAGTTTTTTAAAGTTCCGTAGCTATTGTGGCAAAAGCATAACTTGAAATGAAATCGTCGTGTCTGTCTGTCTACATATGTAATTTTTTTGGAATCTACTGAGTCTTTATGAATAAAAGTGTAGTGACGCTATACAATGATGTAGTAGTGACCCTAAAAAATAAGGATTAGGGGTGGTCGAGATACTTTTAAATGAGAATTAAAAACTTTTTTTCAAGACACATCGTAGTTGTGTGGAGTATCGTTAGTCAGATCTTTTAAGAAGATACTGAAATTTCTTAATGACTTTTGTATTTAAGTTAATAGGTGGCGAGATATTAGAAAATTGTATCCCTCTGTAACTTCTAACCTATGAGGTTTAAAAACTCTGAAACAAATCAAAGTTTTAGAGCTTCAAAAGTAATTTCCCTGAAATTCTTTTTCAACTACGAGCTGTGGGGTACTTTCGATTGAATGCTTTGTTATAGCTGTATAGCCAAATAACGAAAACAGTAGACGTTCGTGACCTCTATGGAACCCTTCAAGGTGTGAGCCAACACTTATTTAACCGATGTTGATTGAGCTCAAGTCCCATAACACTCGAATATTTAAAATAATTTAAATGATTAGTTGGAGATTTACCTCGTCTGTCGCCTTACAATCAATAAAAAAAATCTGGTCTCAGCATTCTATAAGCAGAGAATAAATTATCTATACACAGAACATCTTTAATAGCAGTTGTCTTCTATATCTGAAGTCTAAACAACGATTTTAATTAGTCTGGGATATTTTATTAGTAGGGACTCGCTCGTTCATGTAATTGCAATCGTCAACAGCAGACGGTACCACGTTATCCAGGCCTGTATAGTGCCATGTTTTCATGTCACAGATATATGTCTATATTTCGTATATTTTTTTAAATAAATTTTAACTACTTATTTTTTGTTTTTCATATAAACATTATTTCAAAAAAAGGCATATTGAGTTTTTTTCTATCTGTGATTATTTTTGAGTTCTGTAACTGGTCGTATACAGTAGATATAATATTGTTACGAGTTACGGGACCCGAATTAACGACTTCTACTTCAAGAGCGTGGACGAGTGCATTCTTTAATGACGTATGATGCGCCAATCATACGGTAGCCCAGACTTCAGCATCGCGTATGCCATCGACGAAAGCTTGAAGGAGCGTCGTGGGTATAGTTTCCGGTGTTGATGTGTAAGCAAGGCGCACTAGTCCTTCTATCTCACTGGCCCATTGTTGAAGGTTTTCACCAGGCTTTTGTGATCTCCCTCGTAATTGGGCCCGACAAACATGTTTCGAATGTTTTTCCATACCGAGTTTCTAGGGCATCTATAAGTGTATCCAATGTTCGTCCCTCGGCTGGCAGGTTTTGTAATACATTCAACGCATTCCCTCGTAGGGCACGAGTAAGCGCCGTTAATGCATGCTTACAGTTCCATCCGTCGCCCTCGATCAATGTCTCAAATTGATGTCAAAATGCTCCCCATGACGATGAACCATTGAAATGTGGTAAGTCGAATCTCTCCGGGGCCGTCATGGCCATAGCAGTAGTGGCTGGCCCACGAGCTCCAAGGTTCCAAATGCGTTGCTCGAGCGTGGCAACCTTGTCTTGAAGCTGTGTGGTTTTTTCTGTTAATTTCTCGATATCTGTTTCCAATTTCTTCACTTTAAGACTAACATCATCGAGCTTGTTGACTATAACATCACGCATAGCCTCTCTTTCCTTCTTGTCCTCTTCCCGGCTGGCTTCGCGGTTAGCTTGGCTGCCTTCCCTTTCCTTTCTATCCTCTTCCCGGCCAGCTTGCATGGCTTGAAGGCTGGGTTCAACGTTAGCTTGGCTGGCTTGCAAGCTGGTTATTGAAGCCAATATAGCTGAAAGGTCCATTTCGGGCGTTGTAGTTTGAGAAGTTGACGCTAATGCGGCGTGTGCAGTGCGTTCCTCTTCCACCTGCAGCTGACGAACTCGGTCCAGTTCTACTTGCCTCTTCGTTCGTGGAGTACGTTCTTCTTCCAACGGCATCCCAGTTCTAACACAAGTTTTTACGAGTTACGGGACTCGAATTATAATGCCGTTTAGAATTACTATAGAATTTATTAGAACTATACAAACACATAACACAGGTACAAATATAACTGGACACAACCAGTACAAACGTAATACACGATTCAATAACACGCGCAAAGTCCGTCACTATATAGCTTATCGAATGTACACACGTCTTGTCTCGCTTGTGACCATCGCTAGACTACCGCCGATCTCCCCATTGGGCCATTGGTATATACTGCACCGATAAAATATGGCTGCCCGCCCGCGTAGATCTAATTTCTTAGAATTCGTAATCTGCACACCTGCCTAATTATACCTGCAAACGGCCATAAACGAGTACAATACACAATAGGCTGTTTTCTAATTACAAATTTTAAACATAAGGTATACAAAAGAAGTCCAAATGCCGAAAAGGTAATAAACTGCAGGTGTGCATTGGTCTTTGTTGGTCGTAACAATATATTATGTCAGAACTTTTAGCGTTTCAAGACTCACTAAAACATAATAATGTGACTCTGCTTTTAAATCAATTATATCTATGTAAATGTAGCATTACAAGTTCTAGATGATAATAATAACAATGTACAGCGATTACATTGATTGCAATAAAATTATTTGCCAATTAAAAATAACGTAATTACGTCGAGTGATATTAAAACGTTTAATTGAGTAACTAATATTGTAAAACCCATAATGTATATAATGCAGATATTAACCAATACATTAGATTATTCACAAGAAATGGGATGATAAAGCATCCATACCAATAAATAAATATGAAAGTGCATTTGTTTGTACGTTTAAATGTTCCTTCTCCATTGCTTTGGGAACAAACTGACTATAATACAATTTAACACACATACGTGTATAAAAAAAGTACAAAATAATTGCTGCGACTACAAAGATAGCATATGCTTTATATTATATTTACGGACTGAAATTGTTATAAAGTTCTACATATATAGATCTATATATCTATAGTAATATAGATGTATAGTGTATAATACTAACTTTCAACAACAGAAGTTAACATAGAGTATTTTTTTTAGAAATTTAGATAGTTTCCGCAAATTACGGACTACAAGTGTAGGCAAGCGAAGTCGCGTGAAAAGCTCTAGTGTTGATATCTAAAGTACAGTTCATCACATTGGTAAGATGAGCCTACGGTCTTACGATACCTACTGTAATGATGATGATAGTGGGTACAACACATCCCCAATTCATAGGTGAGGAGAAACACCAGGATGTTTGTGTGGGTTGGTCCATTTCTTTAGACGTACCTGACTACACTTTACTGGAAATGAAAGGGCATATTATTATTAGGTTGGGGAAAAGGTTTCTTCGCATTTTATATACAAATTCAAAAGGTTTTTTTATAAAGTTTATTTACATTTGACTAAAGTATGTAGGTGCCATTTTGTTGGATAACTTTTTGCCATATTGTAGGAAGGGACGTGATCCCATTGCTATAAAAATTTTGGGGCTTCTGATAAAAAAACTGCGACAAGTGGTTTTGGCAGTCCTCTAGTGATTTTAACCTGACACTGCCTAAGGAATTCTGCAGAGACCGAAACAGGTGAAAATCTGAAGCTGCAAGGTCAGGACTATACGGCGGATGCATTAACACCTCCCAGCCAAACTCTCGTAATTTTTGCTGAGTGGCTAAAGATGTGTGAGGTCTAGCGTTATCATGGTAGAAACCACACCCCTTCTGTTGATTAATTCCGGCCGCTTTCTCTCAACTTTTTGCTTTAATTTCATCAGTTGTTCGCAGTAAAATTCAGAATCGATGGTCCTGCCTGGCGGTAACAGCTCATAATGAATAATGCCCTTCCAATCCCACCATACACACAGCATCACCTTGTTGCGAGTTAACCCGGATTTCACCACAGTCTTCCCCCAGGGGGTGCCCCCCGCGGTCCTCACCCCCTCCGACCGCGGTTGGCACACGGGGAAGCATCCCCGGGGCCCCAGCGGCCATTGTCACATTCCCCCTTTCTCTCCGTGACAGTGGTGTCCCACCTACGTTCCTATCCTTAAAAGGCTTCTGTGTGTCCCTCCTTCACAACTACCCATCCTTTCCCTGTTTGATGGGCCACTCGCACCTCTCCGTTCAGCGGAGAGGTTCCACGCGATGTGGCGGCGACGGGTCCGGTGGCCGGGTGTTCTGCCGATCCACTGGGCCGGAGACGGGGCGGGTCTAAGGGCGGACCGCCCCTTGTAGTGTTTCGTCACCGTCGCGCGATGCAGGGTGTGATGGCGGCGGTCTTACCCGGCCGCACCCGCACCGCGGAAGAAGAGAGAAGACCTTCAGATGAAGTTGGGTGGAAGGTTTCGATCTGCCCGCCCTTAGGGCAGACTGACCTCCCCACCCACCCAAAGCTTGGTTTGGCGTGCCTGCAGCTGCATGCCGGGCGGGTCATCCCGGCTGCTAGCGCCCTGTGGGCGGCGTGTGGGGTTTCTGCACCCTGCGGGCTCTTCGCACGTCGCTCACAGTTTAGTTTGTAAGCGTTCAGATGGTCTCCCGTAGCGGAGACAAAGTTAGTTTTAATAACCCCGAAAGGGGTTCGATATACCATGGAAGCACAAAGCCAAGAAAAACTACCCCAGGCGGGTCGATCCTCCGCCCAAAAAAAAAAGGGGGGCGAATCCCGCACCGATGCCGTCACCTGTGGTAAGGTCAGAAGTCTCCCATCGTATTCTGGGGGAGAGACGCCTTTGCGCTCACAACAATGGACTTTGTCCAAAGAGAACGTGCCCGAGATGGGCGGCGAAGTAGCAGCAGATTAAGCGGCCGCACATCTGCTGCTAGTGGCGCTAGAAGCGGCAACATGAGCGGGGCCTTGAGTGGGGCCATGGATGAGTCAGACTCCAATCTCTCCATGTTCTCCATTCGGTCCCGCTCCAGGACAGGTTCGCGCTCGCCAACGCGATCGCGTTTACCGACGCGCTCTCGCTCCGGATCAGGACCCGGCACACGCACCGAACCGGAGGCCGGGCCCTCGAATCCGTCGAGTCAGTGGCGCGTACAAAAGAAGAGGAAGAGGCCCGTACCTTGCCGGGGCCACCAAAAAGTATCCCTAGCCTCAACTGACGAGGAGATGGTGGCGTCAAAAACCTCCCGCAGGGTGTCTCCACCCTCTGCGGGAGTAACAGCAGAAGTCGCTAGTCTGGCGCGGGCCAAGGAGGCCGTCGCGCAAGCAGGTCGGGCTACCGACCTTGAGCTAGATCATGAAGAGAGCACCGTCGTGCTGACCAGAGCCGCCGAAAGGGCGCGCATCGCACGACGGGCTCCAGAACTTCTAGGTCGCTCAGGGTCGGACACAATTACGGATGAGGCCGGGGCTAGAACCGCCCAGGCCATTGAGACTGATGTCCGGAATGCCCTGGGGGTCATCCGCCATGTGGTAAAGATCCCCAGGGGCCTAAAAGGGACTTTCATGAAGTCTCTAAATGACTCGGTCTCCATCATTAGTGACGCCTTCGAGGTGTTGCGTGGCCGCACCGAGTCTGAGGAGATCAGACGACTCGAAGCGGCCAATAGACGCCTCGAGGCCGAGATGTCGCAAATGAGATGGCCAGCCTCCGTGCCGAGTTTGCCCGACCTCGGCTTGTGCCGGCCTCCAGATCGCCGATGCCGAAGCCGCCGCCCCCACCGCCCCCACCACCAACGTCGTCATCGTCTGTAGTGGGAGGGCGGTTCAAGGACCAGGACGAGCTGTTGCGCCATCTGACCCAATCGCTTGGGGCCCTGAAGGACGCAAAGCTGGCCGCCCTGGACGACCGCCT
Organism: Dendrolimus houi; assembly: GCA_039645545.1. Taxonomy (NCBI): domain Eukaryota; kingdom Metazoa; phylum Arthropoda; class Insecta; order Lepidoptera; family Lasiocampidae; genus Dendrolimus; species Dendrolimus houi. The sequence continues at coordinate 16,627,710 of CM077117.1, read as the reverse complement.
ACTCCTGGAGAGGCGAGTCCGCCCGCCGCTGGCTGCAGATGCCCGGCGGGCAAGTACGCAGCACATTCCTACACCCGGGAGAGGGCAGACTAACCGCCCTACCGAAGATTTTCCTCCGCTGCCCGCTAAAAGGAAGCGAGCGGCGGAGAGGTTAGTAACAGTGCGACGAGTACTCCCAGGCCCAAGGGACCACCTAGGATTGATGCGTCGGCTGTTAAGCAGCCGCCCCCTAGGCTGGATGATGGTTGGTCGGTGGTTGTCCGTAAACCTAAGGCTAAAAAGAAGCCACCGACCCAACCAAGCGGCACTGGCAGGGCTGCCAAGCCTAAGGCTAAATCTAAGCCGCCAACGCCTCCGGCGAACCAGGGTCCGCGCATGCGGGTCCCCAACACCACCGCAGTGATTCTCACACTGTTATCTGCGGCGGTGGAAAAGGGCACCAGCTACGCGGACATGATGCAGTTGGCCAAAACGAAGATTAAGTTTGGTGACCTCGGTATTCCTGGGGTTAAATTGAAGACCGCGCGGACGGGAGCTCGTATGCTCCTCCTTCCCGGAAAAGATAGCGGGGAGAAGGCCGACGCTCTTGCCGCGCGGCTCAAGGCAGTCCTGTCAGAGGACGAAGTCAAGGTGACCAGGCCCGAGAGATGTTTCAAGGTGCGCATCTCGGGCCTGGACGATTACACAACAGTGGAAGAGGTCGTGGCCACCGTCGCCCGGGTCACGGACGTTGCCGTTGGACGCTTTAGCTCCAGCGTCATACGCCTGGGCCCGGACAGGCTGGGATACGTTATCCTAGCCTGCCCAGTGGCGGCGGCCATAAAACTAAAGGGTAAGAAGAGGCTCATGGTGGGGTGGGCTTCGGCGGACATTAAAGTTCTGCCGAGCTGGTCCGAGCGGTGCTGGCGCTGCCTCGTGGCAGGACACATCGCCTGCGCCTGCTCTTCCCCTGTCGACCGCAGCAAGGATTGTTATAGCTGCGGTCAACCAGGTCATCCCACCGCCACGTGCCAAAATCCGCCGCATTGCAGCAGGCCGAGCGGCGGGTCATTGGATGTGCAGGGGAATGCCGGCCGCGAGTAAAAACGCGGCCCCCCCCACAGCTACGAGGTCCACCGGTGAGAAGCTGGACCAACAACAAAACCGGATTGACAGCCAAAAGAAGGCAAAACGAAAAAGGAAGCGCAATAGAAAAGGTCCCAGGCAGGCCGCGGCCAACATCAACCCTCAGCCGCTGCCGCCGCGGCCGCCGCAGCCTCTTCCACGATCGCTGCAACCGTCGCCGTTGCCAGCGCCCGGGACCACTAGGATGGAAGAATAAAAGATCGATTTAATGGCTCTCCTAGTGGTCCAGGGTAATCTGAACCACTGCGCCGCTGCCCAAGATCTTTTAGTGCAGAGTCTGGCGCAGTGGGGCATCCAGCTGGCCGTAGTCGCCGAGCCATACTACGTCCCCCCCCCCGTTCTGACTGGGCGGGGGATCTTGATGGCTCGGTGGCTATTATTGTCCGGACCGCCGTCGCATGCCCTTCCCTAGCCGGTGTGATAAGGGGACGGGGCTACGTGGCGGCAACGATCGGGGAGATAGTGGTCCTCGGGGGCTACTTCTCCCCGAACCGAAGGCTCGCCGATTTCGAAGGTTGGATAGAGGAAGTGGGCACAGTGGTGGCCCGCAGCCGACCTCGCCCCGTGCTCGTGCTCGGAGACCTTAACGCAAAATCCGTGGCTTGGGGATCCCCGAGTACGAGCGCGCGTGGCGAGGCGCTAGAAGAATGGTTCATCGAAAAGGGTCTCGTAGTTCTCAACCGGGGCTCCGTACACACGTGTGTGCGCCAACAGGGCGGCTCAATTGTCGACGTCTCGTTTGCCAGCCCTGAATTGGCGCGCCGTGTGCGTGACTGGAGGGTCGTCACGGGGGTGGAGTCGCTCTCCGATCACCGTTATATACGGTTCAGCGTCTCCGCCCGGAATCCGGACCCGCCGTCCCTAGAGCCCCCGATAGGAGACTGTCCGCGCTGGGCATTACAAAAGTTGAATCGGGAGGCGTTCAAAGAGGCCCCTGATTGTCGCCACCTGGGCATCAGGGCCCGAGATGGACCCTCCCGATGTAAATGTAGAGCAGGAGGCAGAAAGCCTACGGTCGCTCGTCACTGGCGTCTGCGATGCGGCGATGCCGAGGAGGGGTCGATTCCGGCCCTACCGAAAGGTTTACTGGTGGAGCCCCGTACTGGAGAGGCTAAGGCGCGCGTGCAATAGCGCGCACCGCCAGTACACCCGATACAGACGACGGCTTCGCCGCCCAGCGGACGCAGCGGCCGTAGAGGCTCAGTTGTACGAGGGGTACAGAAGCGCCAGGGAGAACCTGCGCGTCGCGATCCGCGAGCGTATCATCGTTGACCGCTTCGTCCAGCACCTATCGACGACGGGGCCGGACCTGGCGGACAACCAGTTCGGTTTCCGCGCAGGGCGCTCCACGATCTACGCCGTCATGCGCCTGAGAGGCCTGGCGGAGGAAGCAGTCTCCCGGGGCGAGGTATTATTGGCGGTGTCTCTAGACATCGCCAACGCCTTTAATTCTTTGGAGGCACTCCGGTACTTCGGGGTGCCGTCCTACCTCCGCCGTATAGTCGGGGACTATTTAAATGAACGAGCCGTCATTTACCCGGTCCACGAGGGATGGAATCGGCGAGCCATGGTGTGCGGTGTTCCACAGGGGTCGGTTCTTGGTCCCCTCCTGTGGAACATCGCATACGACTGGACGTTGCGCAGCAAGGTCCTCCCCGGCGTCACTATCATATGCTACGCGGATGATACGCTGATCGCAGCGCGAGGGAGGACCCACCGCCAGGCGTGCCTTCTAGGCACGGCTGGGGTGTGCTTAGTTGTAGGCAGGATCCGGCGTCTTGGACTGGAGGTGGCGCTTCAGAAGACCGAGGCCGTGTTCTTCCACGGCCCTCGGAACCGTCCACCTCCAGATACCGCTATTATAGTAGGAGGCATCCATATCGGCATCGGGGAGACCTTGAAATACTTGGGATTAGTCCTCGATAGCCGGTGGGATTTTTCGGCACACTTTCGTCAGCTGCTCCCCAGACTCAAAGGGGCAGCGGGTGCACTTTCGCGCCTGCTCCCCAACGTTGGGGGGCCCAACGCTACGTGCCGAAAACTCTTCGAAGGCATCGTACGGTCGATGGCCCTCTACGGGGCCCCCGTATGGGCCGTAGCCCTGGCATAAGGCGCAGGACGGAACACCCAGGGGTTTTAGTGGGTATCCCTAACTGGGGAGTGGCAATAGCGTGGCACCGGTTCTGATCGGGCACGCTAGTGCCACCCCCGATCTGGCGAATCCCACACTCTCACATCGGGTCGCGAACATCCCCCAAGGCTTCTGTGTCTGTCGCGGCTTAGTCCTCAAACGGATTTCCCCTGGCCAAAAAAAAAAAGGGTTTCGCCACAGTCTGTGAAGCCTGACCGGCCTTTGACTACGATCTTTTTCGCACGTTCTTGTCGTACGTGATCCACATTTCATCATCAGTTATCAGCTTCTTCAAAAATGTTTCGATTTCATTACGTCGTAATAAAGAATCACAAATGAGTACACGGTTCGTTAGGTTTCTGTCAGTGAGCTCATGAGGCACCCAAATATCGAGCTTTTTTGTGTACCCAGCTTTTTCAAATGCGCCAAAACCCTTTTGTGGTCAATTCCCAGTTCTCCAGCTACATCGTAAGTACTAATATGCCGATCTTGCTCCACTTTTTCAAAAATGGCATCAATTTTGTCCGTAACAGGGCGACCAGAGCGACGTGCATCTTTGATATCAAAATTTCCTTATTGAAAACGCTTAAACCAAATTTGCGCTACTCTCACAGATACTGCATTAGGTCCATAAACATCACAATTTTTTTTCGCGGCTTGTGTTGCATTTTTACCTTTTTTGTAGTAAAATTTTAAAATGTATCGAATTTCTTCATTAGATTCACTCATTTTAACAATAAGAAAAACAAATGAAAATCACGCATTTTCTAATTTGAATTTGGAATTGTCTTCTTTAAAATTAAAACTTTTTAATTATACCAAAACCAGCCAGATAAAAATGGTATAGCCAAAGAGATCTTATTACAAGTTCATACATACTATATGCGAAAAGACTTTTTCCCCAACCTATTACGTTTTCTTGATCCTTTACTTTTCCAGATCAAGATAGCTTTGTTAGAAATTCAAAATGGTTTTTTTTAAATCAGATATAAAAAAGCAAGGATTTGCATGAATGAATCCTTGCAGCGGTAGGGTATTTTATTTATATACATACATATTGTCACGCCTGTTTCTCATTGGAATAGGAAGAGATGGTGGATCTCTACCAACTACGATCCTGACAAACACTTTATCAATTTTCATTAATCTTTTTATACAAACACGCTTATTTAAACTGCTTTATATTTGACCTCTCTTCAAAATATCTTCAATTTGATCATGGTGAGTACGTGTCGGTCTATCGGCACTGACTCTACAAGTTGCTTTCAGTCGTATACTTGTTTTGTGATTCTGCTTTCATTCATTCTCTCTACATGCCCAAACCACCTTAATATTGCTTTTTTAACTCTTGTCACTACTTTTTCAATCCACAACGTTCCCTTATTACTCTGTTTCTTATTATATCACTTACAATAAACCTTATATATACTTCTCAAAGCTCTCATTTCAACTGCATTTATCCTACTTTCAAGCTTCTTCCGCCATAGCCAACTTTCATTGCCGTACATTATCGTTGGTACTAATACCCCTTGATGGACAGCCAGACTTGTCTTTACAGACACTTTCCGGCTGTTCACAAAAGAGTTCAGCGCTCCATTTACCTTATTACCTGCCATTACTCTCTTTTCAATATCACTTTATTGCTTTCCGTCTCTGGTAAACATCTACCCTAGGTAAACAAACTGTTTCACTTGCTCTAGTTTTTCATTTTCTAGATTACTTCTATTTCATAAAAGTTCATTTTGAACTAGTTTTGAGTAAAATAACTAAGTCGTATAATTATATGTTGTACTTATTACTTTCAAATATTCTTAAAGGGGAAATTCGGTTCTACGCGAACCGTATTATAATATTGAAAATCTTACAGAGCAAGAGAGCCTTGTGCATGGACCGCTCACCGACCAAGGTCGACGGTCATGGCTGACCATGGTACTACATAATAAATAAATAAATCATGATTCAACTTCGTGCGATAATAACAATAACAGAAAAACGCAAACTTATTGAGATGTACCATATTTCAATGCTACAGTAGCGTTTAGTTGTATATTTTTTGTGAATGTCTCGAGACATAGGCGAGATTATCACCCTCATACCTTGAACTACCATGCTTTTCTACGAAATGGTTTTTTTAAGTTTATTTAACGTATAATAGCGATCGAGAGGGAATTTCTTCCCTATGGACTATGGAGATGGTTGTTGATAGGCGGCATTAAAAATCTTTGAGACCGGCATCGATGGAATGTCCACTCTTATTTTTTAAGCTACCACTCAACTACGTAACGGTTGTCTAGAACGTTCATTTCGCGTATAATAACAATATAGAGAGAACTTCTCGTCGAGATGTTCTCTCTACGCTACAACGTTGTTGAAGGGCTTCATAACATTTCTTGGAGAATAGCAACGAGGTAGCGACTAGCGAGGAGGATAATTTTCAACAAGCTGGTTGTTCGATTGACTCAGTCGATACTAGTCAATTTGAGTGAGTACTCCAAAACAAACTTGTCAAAAAGTGTCTTTACTTTTCACTTTGTTATTTTGGTTTGTGTGAATGGAAATGAGCACGATAGGCCGCGGTATATCTAAATAGGCGCCGAAATACTTTCGTTTATGTTGTATGTAACAGGTTATTTCAACCGGACCATAGTTGTGTTGATATAAATAACTGTTAATTTCTCATGTCACGCTCCGTTAGATCGCGTCGCGTGCATGGTCAGTCTTCCCGACACCGGATTCCTTGAGTTCGATCGCTTGAGTTATCGAATGACTTGCAGTCTTGGTCATTTAATTATTTTCCTTTATCTGTAATGGAATACGTCATATAAACGTCTAGATAACGCATGAATTGCACAAAAACGTCCATAAAAATAAAAAGTGCACTAACTTTGGTGCACTTACTCCCCATGTTATTGTCGTTTCAACTACTTTACTGGTTATTAAAATGTGTTGGAACTATTTTAAAAGAGGAAAGGATGATGAGATGGGGATGTCATTTCATCGGTAAGTTTAACACTTTTCTCACGATTTCTTTATGAAAACATGATATTTAATTTTCAAAAATCTAAGGTTATAGACTTGATTGATGTTGTCAGTGTTGTTGATAAATGAGAGTTAGTTTCCAAAATTTGTGGAAATTTTGTTATGATTTTTGAAGTGAAAATCTTTAGAATCATTGTGACTCGATGAAATGAAAAAGCGACATTAACAAGAGATAAACATATAAATCTATAGGAGGCATAGTTGTCATCTCATGACGCGCGACGTCAAGCCTGTATAGCATAAGCAATAGCAGAACAATAAATGTTCGATTAAATTACTACACGACGTGGCGTAGGTATAATAATTAATTCAACAATATCACCAAAAAAAAAACGGCGATAACACGTTGCAAAACAATGTACATAGAGTACAACTAGAAAGTAGTCTTCATTTTTAACTTATACTATGTATATAACATTCAAAAAATACTTCAGTGGAATTTGGTTTGAACATAACTTTTGAATTTTTACAAGAATAAAAGCCTTCGATACAAAATTGGTTAGAATCGTAGCAGCATGAAGGTTAAATGTTCAACATTATGCCTCTCATACTGCGGTCGTTCAATGTCAAATACATGACACTGTAGATACTACGTATAATCGAAGTACAGATAAATTGCTGGTAAACAACATCATAATCATATTTAATGTTCGTTCGACACTACCAGAATTAATTGAGTGAGGTGAATTAAAACAAATTGATTCGTCTCGTTTACAGGCCGGCACACCTGTCTGAAAGTCGGCGCAATTTGCTGATCGATTAAAAACATTTACAGTGCACACTTTCCTCTACACATTTAGAAATTATATTACAACACCTAAATTCTAGAAAGAAATTTAAAATGAGAATACACAATTCTAAAGTAGGTGACAAGTCTTTTAAACTAGAGATAGTATAATTACGAATCTGCGTATCGTAAAAACTATCCCATTTTCCGGGAAATAACTATCTGACGATCATCCTTGTTATTAAAAAGACATATACGTAGTAGTCCACTTAATTCCACATCCGTGAAGGAGGAACTAACAAACTTCTGATCCAAACAAAATTAGTTTCATATTTATACATACATCTATTAATACAGATTCTGGATTCTATAATTTTAAGGACTTCATCAGTTAACAAACACGATTCAACCCTTTCTAATACACAGATTTCGGTTTGCGGCTCAAGTGACTTATTATTGAAAGTTATTATTTGAAATTTAAGTATCTAATAGAACGAGATGACATTAAGCACAACATCTGCGAAGTACAGAATAAAGGATTACTATAGAATATGTATACCGTAAAACTTTAGTGTTCATAACCCTACCTCTACATAGTCCCTTGTTTGGTACATAGGTTTGTTGGCAGAAAACATATTTAGTTTGACTTTATATGTATGTTTGTTTGTATAATTTAAATAAGTAACTCTTTTGTGTACAATAAAGAAAAGATGTTCACAATGCAGAATACAAATATTGAGGAGTGATCTACCACTTCTCGAATATATAAATATCAGTGATTATTCCAATCAATTTTGTTTGTACTTTCTTCTTGTTGTTGTCTCTAGACAAATAAAATCAAGTCTTTCGCGATATGTAATACAAACGTTTAACATCAATTAGAACTCGTTATAACGGTACTAAACGCGGCATTTCATTTTATTTTTATTTCGACATTACGACCACTTTTCACTTTCTGGTTACTGAAAAGTGGCCGAAATGTCAAAATAAAAATCAAATAAAACGTCGCGCCTCAAACCGTTAAAACGTAGTTTTAATTATATGTACTATTCGCGAACACTTGAGAAAATACTTATACAACATCAAATTACGTACTCAACAACATAAAAATAGGTTATAACCAGAAGTAAATATTGCAATACTTTTGTTGGTAAGTATATATTATAAAATACAATTAAGTTTGTTATTTTTCTTTATACGACGGTGACTGAATCACTCGGACAAAATTTACATCTACCTAAACGCTCTGGTAATTTATGAGACTTGCATGCTTTCGTTGGAACTTATTAAAGGTAAGAATTTATTTCAGTATTTAATAGAAAACGTATTTTGATAACTTTAAACAAATTACTAACAAACTAAAATATGAATATAAATTAAGTAACAAAATCTGATAGAAAATTTCACGTAAAATTGAGCTGGCACATAAAAGTTTAGGAGTATCTAGTAAAATATAGATTTTGTAATTTTCAAAGTTTGTATATATAATGATTCTAAGAATTTTTATTTGTTCGGTCACTGAATCTTGAGAAATTTTGAGTTAGCGTTCACTTTTGTTTTTACTTTTGCTTCTAATATTATAACATCGGCCTCAAGACGATAAGTAAAATTGCTTAAAACACGTAATAGCATATTCGTAACATCAATATTATTGCGGAAGTTGTATTTTTTTTTATTCTACTGCCACGTTTGATAAAAAAGATATCAAGGTCTTGTCGATTCTAAAAGAGTAAATGAGAGAAACTTCTCAAATCAAACTTAACTACGAAAATTATATTTTCTAAGTTTTTGCGACTAGTATACATAGTAAAAATACGTTTTAACGATTTTGAGCGCGGTAATTTATTTGATTCTTATTATTAATTCTATTGAAATCAAAAAACACCCAAATTTCAATAGAGAAGATGGTTGGCAAGTACCACCCTGTTTGGGATTCTATCATCAAACTATTAAGACCCAAACCCAGCAAAAACCTACTGCCAGACCTCAAGACAGTATGAGCTCTTTCTGAGTGCACCGGAATACAAACCAACTTGATAGACAATTTTTTTTTATTTTACCTCCCACCTTCAATCAACAATAGTTACTATTGATCGAAGCCTCCCACCTATTATATAAAATTATTAGAGCTAGGCATGTTTGCTGAAGAGTTTTTTGCGCCGCTTCTTCTCTTCAATCCACAACATGTTGCGAAGCGGTGATAAATTAGATTAGGCTCCCATAGAGTAAATAATAACCATAAACAAAATTAAAACGAACAAGTTGGCGGTAGGCTAAATAAAACTTTAACAATACTCATTGACACTTGATATCTTTGTCTTACGTGATCACGGCTACTGAAAAGTGGCCGAAACGTCGGAATAATAAAAATTAAATAAATTACCTCGCTTTAAACCGTTACAACATAGTTTTTTATTAACTACGAAAAGTTTCTTTTCAATTAAATCAACTATAAATCAACAGAGGACAAAGAAACTAGTAAAATTTAAATATTGTAATCATGTTCTTTATACGTGTATATAAGACTAATTATAATATTAGTTGATCGTTAGTGACGTAGAGAACTGGACAAGTTATTCGAACTCTAGCAAGAAAAAAGAAAATATTTATTTCCAAGTTCTCTTTATGCTTTATTATACACAAAAAGTTACATACAAAATTATAGAATAGTGGTGATATACAAAGGCGAGCTTAACCCTAATAGAGTTTTCCTCCAGCAAACCTATGAGTCTAGCGAGAAGGGGGAGAAGCAAAAGGCAGGACTCTCTTAGAAATGATTAGTTGACCGAACACTAACATTTTACTGAGTAACAAAGAAAACTTATACTATTGTATTACTCTGTCTTTGTTCATTGTCATGCTGCAGTGAACAATTACTTACATAAATGAAGCAGGAAACACTAGTTCTGTGGTAAATAGAATCGTTATAAAACTAATCAATCTTGCCCTTTTGATATTTAAGTGTATTTTTGTCACGCGTTTTTCATTTTACATCGCTTGTTATGCCTGTATTATCAACATTATACTTGTTTCAAGACCTAAAAGTAACCTTTTAATAATTTACACGGAATTTTTTGTTTCTTTTAATGAAAATGTAAAGACAAGTCAAATTATTATTTTATTTATATTTTTATCATTTTTGTCAATTCAATCAGATCAATAGGTATATATGTGTGTGTGGTCAGAAATCAAAAATGCACTTAATAGGTGCATATCTAGGCTAATGTTGTAGTAGAGTTTTCAAAACTTCAAGTGTCTGGCCAATAACCGCACTGGACTAATAAAAATAAACAATATGGCACCGAATGAAAACGAGTTTTAAGAGTTATTTTAATCGATGCCACTGAGAATCGGGGGCCGCGCAGGTTAGTCGCGAAGGGCCTTCACGAGGTTGCGACTCACAGTACAGATACAGGCTGTATAAGGACGGTAAACAGTTTATCACATGATTACAGATGCTCGGATGGTGAGAGAAAAACATTATACCTGGATAAATTATTAGTTTTCATTTACAGGATAGTTCAAAACTAGTCTACTACATTCAAAGACGAATTCTCAAGCCGGTCTATTATGATATTATCAATACTATAGAGCTGTGAGACAGTGTGAAAACATTCTCGATCAAACTATGAGACGTCTTGGTCGGTTAACCTTTCACCTCGTGCTGATGACGTCCATACCGATGTCGACGACTCGTTTATTATTATCATTTCAAGCGTTCTCATCTCGGCGTTGGTACAAATCCAACAAAATACTTATCAAAAAAATGTCAAGAGACAAGCCCGCTTTCCCGTCGGCCACAGCCACGCTCACTCGCTTGATAAGTGGCCGAAGGGCTCCCCCCGCTCTCCTATGACCTACTTTCTGCCCTCAACCTAACGATCTTTGTGCTGCACGCTACTTGCACAACTCCACTGATATCAGCTGGATGATAGTGTTGATTGGAGCATTCCATGTCTATTCGGCTCGAATTGCGAAAGTCCATTAGATATTGTATCCATTAGCGGATAGTTAACAAACTTTGTATAGCAATAATCACACGTATTGCTGATTATGTTTCGTTCATTGAATTCTAAGCATTTGATCATTTAAAAACAAGAAATTCTTTAGTAATAGAAGCATTCAGTACTTCAACTAAGAGTAACCTACCAATATAAGTAAAACTTTCTATTCAATTGTGCCACTGTGATCGAATCTTGTGTTTATGTCAACGACCCTGCCTTCTTTATGTCAGTCCATAGCTTTATAGCCAAAGGCGGAAGTACCTATAGATGCGATAAAACAAACGACTTTTGCTTTTATGATAATATATGTTCGAGTTCGAGTGTTTGTAAACATAAAATTTTAACTATTGTACCATGCACAATGAAGAGTTCCATAGAAACAAAAGTCCACTGTTTTTTGCTACCAAATCTTTAAAAGCATGTAATAGAAAATACATTTTTTTGAACTAGTTATAGGACCTTGTGAAGTATTTATTAAACTCTACTATCTCAATTTTTTCAGAATTTTCCAATTTACAGTTCAAGATCTAAAGGGGAAGTTACGTTACAAGGCATACCGGGGACAAAAGTAACAGTTTTTACTTTTAGTTAGATTTTTAAACAACCAGTGTTTTTAATAAATTAAATATAACTCCATGATACTACCCTCCTTATTCTACAAATTTACATTAGTATATTTGATATATCTTGCGTTTCTGAAAATATCAAAAACGCAAAAAAATAGCGAATGTTACATTCGTCCTGACCTTAAGGACAAAAGTAACACGGTGCAGGTCGAAAGTAACACTGTTAGGATTCTACGTAATATTATGTATATAATGAAGTATAAACACAAAATTAAATGAATAATTAGATTACAAAATAATTTTTAAAAAACGAAACTAAATATTCACAAATAATAAAAAAGATTAGTTCTTATCAGGTCAAATTTAATGAGAAAATACAATTAAATTTTTGTATGACTCTCTATATTCTATATATTCCCCTATAATGGGAGGCCCGAGCCCAGCAGTGGGACATTTATGGGCTTTTATTAAATATAATAATATGAATCTCTATAGCGTGACATGACAAACACTATATTTTTATTTTTGTCAGACTATATATATTCGTATTAGTTCTGTCGTACTGCTGTGCAGTTATGCACATAAATAATTAATAACATGTTATATAACTTAAAGTTAAGACTTTCGAAACGAATATAGTTTATAATACTCTGACTTAGAACACTCTTAAACCTTAATATAACAGATGTCACATTAAATAGTAAACCATCACAAAATCTAATTTAATCTAAGCAATTGGCAATAAACTAGACAAAGTACAATTAATATACCAATTGATAAGTAACTCACGTTTTATATTAAGCGAAAGGCAACGACAATAATTTGATATTTAAGTACTAAATCTAAGATGATTTATGAATATTCAATTTTAAATACAAATTACTTCAGTAATGATAGAAATAATGCAATTAACAACTTAGCGTATTATATATACAAAAGAGAGAATAATGTAAGTAGTGTACTTACATAATTCTAACATATTTATACCAAAATACTCACATTATAGGGACCAAAGCAACTACTTAATGCCATTTCATAAGGATAATTTATTTTCAAGTAAAAATCATAAAAGAACTCATGTACTCACACTGCCATTACTCTTTTTCAGGCCGTTCAAAAGTTTTCTTTCATGTAATATATCAAAGGGCTCGATAGACTGTCTAAAGGAAAATCTGGGTCACACGGCTTTTACTAGTTAAAAATTGGGTAAGTGCTTGGCAGTCCGTGCCCATTGAGGGTTCTGTAAATGTGGCAAACATTCCCTGTTTTCTTTATTTTGCTGTGGAACTATAAAAAAGCATTTTTTAAATCGTAAATAATCGTATCTCAACAACTACTCGACGGATATTGTTAAAATAATTTTTTGTTCTTTTTTGAAGCTGGACTTTTTCAGAATTTTGTACTTTATAGAATAGAATTCGGAAAGGGGAGACAATTTTCAACAATTTCGGGAGCTTATTTCTCGCTATGTGTTGACTTATGCCATATTATATTTTTCAAAATTTTACAAACACACAACTAGTTACACTTATAGCGGTGACGTTACACCTGTCGTCAAAAATCATGCATGTCCGAGTAGTTTTCCGAAAAAATGTGACGTTCAAAAACGAACGGTTGAAAATGACTTTAAAATGGTACCATTTTTACCAATATGGCTACGGAACCCTAAAAGGATAATAATTATATGGCAATTCAACGGACTAGAAATATAGTTTTAAAATAGTGAGACGTTTATGGCTGTGATTATTATAGTCATCTCAAATGAATATCCCCAGTGGATGGTGATTTGAGACATCGACAATGAGCATTCAGATTAGGTACCTATCTTATTTGTAAGTAAGTCAAGATCTGTATTCTATATACATATATTAGGTTGGGGAAAAAATTTCTTCGCATTTTATATAAAAATTCAAAAGGTTTTTTTATAAAGTTTATTTACATTTGACTAAAGTATGTAGGTGCCATTTTGTTGGATAACTTTTTGCCATCTTGTAGGTAGGGACGTGATCCCATTGCTATAAAAATTTTGGGGCTTCTGATCAAAAAACTGCGACAAGTGGTTTTGGCAGTCCTCTCGTGATGTTAACCTGACACTGCCTAAGGAATTCTGCAGAGACCTAAACAGGTGAAAATCTGAAGGTGCAAGGTCAGGACTATCAGGCGGATGCATTAACACCTCCCAGCCAAACTCCCGTAATTTTTGCTGAGTGGCTAAAGATGGGTGAGGTCTAGCGTTATCATGGTGAAAAACCACACCCCTTCTGTTGATTAATTCCGGCTGCTTTCTCTCAACTTTTTGCTTTAATCTCATCATTTGTTCGCAGTACAGTTCAGAATCGATGGTCCTGCCTGGCGGTAACAGCTCATAATGAAAATGCCCTTCCAATCCCACCATATACACAGCATCACCTTGTTGCGAGTTAACCCGGGTTTCATCACAGTCTGTGAAGCCTAACCGGCCTTTGACCACGATCTTTTCGCACGTTCTTGTCGTACGTGATCCACTTTTCATCATCAGTTATCAGCTTCTTCAAAAATGGTTCGATTTCATTACGTCGTAATAAAGAATCACAAATGAGTACACGGTTCATTAGGTTTCTTTCAGTGAGCTCATAAGGCACCCAAATATCGAGCTTTTTTGTGTACCCAGCTTTTTCAAATGCGCCAAAACCCTTTTGTGGTCAATTCCCAGTTCTCCAGCTACATCGTAACTACTAATATGCCGATCTTGCTCCACTTTTTCAAAAATGGCATCAATTTTGTCCGTAACAGGGCGACCAGAGCGACGTGCATCTTTGATATCAAAATTTCCTTATTGAAAACGCTTAAGCCAAATTTGCGCTACTCTCACAGATACTGCATTAGGTCCATAACCATCACAAATTTTTTTCGCAGCTTGTGTTGCATTTTTACCTTTTTTGTAGTAAAATTTTAAAATGTATCGAATTTCTTCATTAGATTCACTCATTTTAACAATAAGAAAAACAAATGAAAATTACACATTTTCATAAATTGAATTTGGAATTGTCTTCTTGAAAATTAAAACTTTTAAATGATACCAAAACCAGCCAGATACAAATGGTATAGCCAAAGAGATCTTATTACAAGTTCATACATACTATATGAGAAAAGACTTTTTCCCCAACCTATTATGTATATAATTGAGGTATCTAAATCAATCTTAGAATGTTTCGGCATTGTATACTTTGTAATCACAATTAATTCATCCGTTTATATTAATTGGTACTACATGTAATACGTGTACTTAAAAGTGAAAATTACTTTCTTTAGCGATATATTTTTTCGATTTTAACGTCCCTAAAAATGAACCGATTATTTATTATATCATAAGACGTCAAATATGCACATACCTTCAGTGTACTCTTGCATGATTTAAATAGGTAATAATTTTAAACCCAACTAACCAAAATTATCTTGGCAAAATAAGTACTTATAACTTATTTATTTGTATTAAAATTAATCTGGAATGTGGCTTTTTGATTGTAATCCAATAATCTTTTTGAATTCCATCGTAGTACTCGCATTAATCAAGACAAGAAACTCCCCTGGACCGATCAAATCTTAGAAGCGTATAGGTAATCTAAACAAATTATATCATGTGGTGGGTGGGTGTGTGGCCCGAATACGGCTTAGAATTGTGTTTGAAATCTGTTCTGGCGTTTCTCACTCGGCGGGAGAGCGAATAGCGATGCAGTGGTACGAAGATATGTAATATGTCGTCTATTTATAAACGGGCAATGCAGCCGTGCGGCCGCATCAGTAGCCCGAGTTGGCTTTTCTAACCGTCGTTTCATTTTGAACGTTCTACGTATGTATAATGTACTGCTAAGTACGTGACAGTTACGTGCAATTAAATAAAAGACAATATTTCATCGCACGTATAATTGACTCATCGCTTTTAATAGACAAAAGAAAGTGTCAGACGTACTGTCGCAGATGTTGTTCAAACTTATTCTCTACTATCTCGAAGAAGTTTTCATATTATTTTCATGTTTAGTTTAGCCAAAATTAGACGGTTCATTTCTGTTTCAATATAGAGTATTTATATAAACATAAATTTGGTTCATTCAATGCCATTCAATTCAATGCCGCCTTGTACTTTTAGTTCTGTGCTTCGAATTGGAATAGATTCAATTTTGTTGATTTTTTAAAAATTGTAACGCTGATATTTGATATTGATATATCAATATTATTATTATATTTTTAATTGTAACGCATTAGCGTTACAATTAAGCTTTTCTAATGCCTTTGTCTAACAATGTTTTTACATTTTTTTTATAAAATGAAAAAAAACTATATTGTAAGTGGCATTCCTCTCTTAGAGGAATTTAAAATACGAAAAATATTATGAACTTCGATCCGAAAACGTCTCCCTAAAGAGATAAAAGCACTGTGACGCATAGGACATTAATTTACAATAATAATAAAGGTAAACGTTTACTACTTTATTTATATACATAATAAAACTTATTAGACCTTGTGGGTGTGTGTATTAGTGCGAACTATTCAGAACATACTAAAAATTATATTGATACAACGTCGGAACGTATGATATCTTGAATGTGAAATTAGGACTGAATCTGAAATTTAGTTGATTTCACATCTATTCCAGCTCTTGTAACAAACAACCTTATCCATATCTATCTTTTCTTTTACCCTTTCTCCATCATTTAGAGTTGGTAAAGCGTCTTTTCTGTCCATATTTCTATTTTGGCATATATTCGTTTGGTTAACCATAATTTTCTTATCACTCTATACAATTCATCCATCTCTTTTTTTCAACTTGTGGTATTATGAGCATATTCCAATATATCACAAACATATACTTTTTTATCGCATGATTTTCATCCACGTGTTCATATTTTCAGATTTAGTTAGCTACAGATTAGGTAATCACTACGCGACAAAACAAAAACATTTGAGTTATGCAAATTTACAAATTTCTCGATTATAATAAATAGGGTTGTTAACAGTCAAGTAAATTGAAACACTTTTTATAATGTTACAAAACGCCGAAGCTTCCTAGATTTTGCATAAGAATAGCAAGTTATAACGTCATAAGTTCATAACTTAAACGAGTCACATTGAGTATCAATGCTTGTTTAAACAGCTATTAAAAATATTTTTATGATATTTGAAAAGCAAGGTAACATATATGTAGTACGGTATTTTAGCACCTGCAACAAAGCAAACTTTAAGAAGAAACTTGTGTTTTCATTGCTATTTCTCAGTTTTAGATTTGTGATCTTTATTTTAAACGGTATTTCGAGCTACCTAACAAACTAGAACAATTAAATGCTTTAAAAATAAGACTGACAAACTAGAATCAAAAAGGACAATATAATTTAAAAGACCATACGACGTCTTCTCCTTTGTAAAAAAATATCTAATCCTTAAACGATAAAGGAATTTTTCTTGTTTTTTTTTCTCTAAATCCAGATTTTTTCGAGATTGTCGAGAGCGGAGGTGTGTTCGGATACAGCGGTCGGTGCATCGAACATTGGCTCGGTGAGAGCGGGGTCGACGAACCCCGCGCCATGTGCATTCACGTCTGTACAAATTTTGTAAATAATTGCAATAATTTTCTACCTGTAGTTATTAATATCATCAATATCATTATGCTTTAACCTATTGTAACTGTTAAAAAAACTCCTGTGTGTTTGTGGGGCAAAATATAATATAAGTACATAATATAAGTCACGTCTGTCGCAGGACCGACGGCTGAGAGAGCAAACGAGTCTTGGAGTGGAAATTGCGTCTTGGTAAACATAGCGTAGGATGATCCTGGTGGACTGGTGACTTTAAGGTCGCCGCGTGCCGGCAGAATCGCAAAGCACGAAATGCATGGAATTGTCTTGACAATGTCATCTACCCGGTTTCCTGTTTTTCGATCAAACTTCCGCTTCACATATATTATTCTCACGGATTGCTCTATGGACAAGTACTTAAAGTATTTTAGATTTACGTCTTTTATTATCTATCCGATGTATGAGCCTATAATTAATTAGGTCTTTTTCTGCGAAATGAAAAATGAAACTTATTGATAAAAACATTTACTTAATCAAGAAATCAGGAAATATTTTTTAAAAAGGGCATAACCAGATATTTTATCTCTCATCCAGGTAGGCAACATATCGCCCCTTTTAGTGTTGCAGATGTCCATGAGCGACGGTAACATGGAATCTTAGATCATATAAACGTCTAGATAAGGCATGAATTGCACAAAAACGGCCATAAAAAAGTACACTAAATTTGGTGCACTAGTTCCCCACGCATATTATTGTCGTTTCGACTACTTCACTGGTAGCTCGCGCAAATAAATCATTATGCCGTCCTGCGCTATTAACATGTGTCGGAACTATTTTAAAAGAGGAAAGGATAAGATGTCATTTCATCGGGAAGTTTAACACTTTCTCATGTTTTCTTTATGATAACATGAAATTTAATTTCGATAAATCGAATTGATTCATGTTGTCAGGTGATAAATGGGAGTTAGTGTCCAAAATTTGGGATAATTTACTTATAATCTTTTAAGTGAAAATTCTTTAGAATCGTTATGACTCGATGAAACGAAAAAGCGGCACTAAAAAGAGATAAACATACAAATGGGACTAAGCCTAGCGAGACATTGAGATAGAATACATTATATATAATAATTTAAATGGATGGATATGCTCATACAAATGGAGTTGGAAATGTTTTGGAAAATATAGTATAAATATAGTGGTCTACTAACGATACTGTCACTGCTAGACTTTAGTACTGCTTTTAATAATGTAGACCATGACATATTACTTGGCATTCTCCGCACTCTTAACATATCTCCAACAGTAATTGGTTGGTTTCGCAGTTACCTGCATGGATGCCGACAGCGAATACGTGTTGATGACAATTACTCATCATGGTCTGACTTTGCTGCTGGTGTTCCACAGGGCGGCGTTTTATCTCCTCTCTTATTTGTGATTTTAATTAATTCAATCTCCGATAAATTAACTTCATCCTATCACTTCTATGCGGACGATTTGCAGATATACACTCAAGCTGCTCCAGATGATTTAAGTAGTGCCGTGAGACAAGTCAATTTAGACTTAAACCACATACTTCATTGGAGTACAATGTTTGGTCTTGCAGTGAATCCTCGTAAGACTCAAGTGATAGTCATCGGTAGCCCCAGAATACGTGCAAAAGTAGATTTCGCAACTTTACCGAATATTGTTTTTGACGGCACTTGTATCCCATTGAGTGACACTGTCAAAAATTTGGGCGTAGTCATCGATAGTGATCTGTCTTGGAAGTCTCACCTCTCCGAATTAAGTCGGAGAGTTTTTCTGTCTTCTAGATCCCTGAGAAGGCTGAGAAATTTTCTGCCTACTGCCACCAAAATTATGTTTGCACAGTTTCTTTTGCTACCCATTTTAGATTACGCTGACGCCTGCTATCTCGACTTAACCGTAGAACAGCTAAATAAACTTGAGCGACTTCAGAATTTTTGCATTAGGTTCATATTTGGCTTGCGAAAATATGACCATGTCTCTGAATTTCGTGAAAAACTCAAGTAGCCCCTATTCGCTTTCGCCGGAATACTCACATTCTCACACTACTTTGTGACATATTATTTATTCCTAGTAGTCCTCTTTACCTTAAGGAACGTTTTGAATTCCTTCGCCTTTCTACTTCCCACAATTTGCGCACTCATACGTATCGTAAACTCACTACATCTGCACACGCTTCATCCTTTTATGATAACTCTTTTACAGTGCAGGCTGTCAAACTTTGGAATGCGGTGCCTCTTACTGTCAGAGAGGCCAAAACATCGCCGACATTTAAGAACGCACGCAGAAAACACTACTTTTCCTTAAATAAATATGCCTAATTCTTATACTATGATTTATTGTATGTATTTAATTTATAAAGTAATTTAAGTATGTGTATTTAATTTATAAAATATGTAGTTTAAGTATGTTTAATTATGATAGACCTCATAATCTGCACCACCTACATCGTCAAATTAGGTTATACTATTCCTTAAGTTAGGTTGCCTGGAAGAGATTGCTTTAAGCGATAAGGCCGCCTATTATTTCTACCATGACAATATTGTAATTGTGTATTTTTGAAATTGTATATTTAGTGAGCAATAAAGTGTTATCTATCTATCAAAATATATAATAATAACAGCCGATAAATTTCCCACTGCTGAGGCTCGGGCCTCCCATTATAGGGGGGGATCGGACAGTATACCCGCTACGCCTGTCCAAGGCAGCTTGGCAGGTTTAACACATCGGTTATCTCGATGTGCAGGTTGCTTCACAATGTTTTCCTTCACCGTTGTTAGCACGTGGTATTTATAACAATATGCACATTAAGTCAGAAAACTGCCTAAGTGGTGCATGCGTTACAGCCAGGATCGAACCCGCGCCCTTTGAGTATGGGACGCGTGCGCTTGCCATTACGCTACCACGATTGGAAAATATGCTATGTATATAATAATAATATGTAAACATGTAATTATGTGGCCATTTTCTTCATATAAAGTCTTTTTCTCTTTTTCTTCCTTTTGAAGTTTTGCGTTAATCGAATTTCGTGTATTAAGCTTAAATATATTATAATGATATAATATATGAAATATGACGTCATGAAATTTAGAATCCCTCCCACCCCTTGTCACACTTTGTTTCACTTCTAATGCGTGTGAACGGCACACATTCACATTTTTTTATTTATTTGGAATACACATAACGCCTACTACCCAGTATGAAGCCATCGAATCGTTCCAAGTCTTTTTACAACTGATTTCACTGACTTTTAACTTGGGATAATCTTTGGGGCATAATTAGTTTAATAACCTATGTCAACTTGTTGTGTAAATATAAAAATAATTTTCCATTACGAATAGTTTTTACAGAATTATTACATTAGTATTGCTATTGCTACACAGACTTATAAATACTAAAATCTGTACAGAAATTTTGATATAAATTAAAATGATTAGTACATAGACTAAAACTCATTTGTGCATGTAGTTTATTTTCTATGGCTTGTTCCAAGACACACGACTTTTGTTGGTAATACTTTAAATTATTAAAAAAAAAACTATAACACCTCTGAGTAATATTAAAAATATAACACATAAAGCGATTAAATCATAATGATCATTTAAACTTTTCACTTATAATAAAAATATTTAATTATGAAAAATAGGGTAATATTTTTTAGCTGATATCCCTAAAACACGCATACATTGATAGTTTTTGGAGATTGAATATAGCAACGCTTCACGTTTTCGATGCCGTTTTTCGCGGTGTTACTTGTTAGCAATGATCTCTCTAGACATCCTCAAAGCATGGAATATAATATTCCATGCTCTGTCGTATCACGTCAACTATCCCTTCCGTGCAAGTTGAAGGGCCAAGGATAACATGCATAGAATGACCGCATTTCGTCCCAATCTGCTACCTTGTAATGCCATATTAGACGCGCGTTATTACAGCTGGGTTCCGGAGGCGTATATACAGATACAGCCTTTATCAGACAGTGGTTAGAAGTGCATAACGGCGATGAAATTCAGACCGAGTATCTCTTTGGATCGTTGGTTAGCAGAAGATCCAAGCAATTGGCAGTATGACCTTCAACTGTAGGGATCCTAAGTAGTTGTTCCTTAGATCAGCTGGGTGATGATGATTTGACGCTATTGCAAATTTTCGCATCTCACGACCAGCGTAACTAGTGACCTGGTATGGGAATAGCCACTCTCGATGGTAGGCATTAAAGTCCCCTAGAATCATTAATTTGGCTGTAGGATACTTTTGTTGGCCGGTCTCAGCCGCGTCGCTAAGATGTTCGATGAGCCTGGTCGTCTCCTAATCTCCACTGTGTGTCTGGTAGACACAAGCGTAGAGAAATTTCTCCAAGCTTTCCAAGGGTCCAAGTGGACCCGTCCACTAGAATCTATAAATTAGAGAAATTCGGGTCTTTAAGGAATCGAAGACGCCGATAGCAGATGTCGTCGCGAGCATACATACATACACCTGCTCGTGGCTTGAAATTGTGCTCCAGGGTAAATCCTGGGTATGAAAGACACGCTACATCTGATGGCGGACCTACCTGCGTCTCTGAGAGGAATAAGAGATTCGATTTTTCTGTCTCACGATGGTGGTGGCAGAGACGAGATTTGAGTGCAAGCCTGGAATGTTTGAGAGGTGCACTTTTATCGAGAGGGAGTGCAACCACTGTTTAACGTATCTTATTTCTCTTTTTCATTTTTGGTTGTGGGTGAAGGTAGGGAGACGGAAGTAAAAGGAGGCATCTAATATCAACCCTCAGATTCACAGCAACGTACTACATCTGAAGTTGTAGAGTAGTCTGGAGATTGCGGGGACGCCCGAGCCCCCGAGATGTTCATAGGGCCCTCTCTTCGGGTCGCCAACCGACACCATGACGCATCTCGGGATTGTTCACAAGTTGGCGGGGCAGCCTTTCATGAGTGGCTATAACGTTACTGGGCTACATTGGCCAGCGGTCAACTGTGCCTCGGATCCAGATATCCTCCTCGACTAGTGTCAAAATATAACGATGTTGCTGTTTTTCTAGTCGGTAATCAAATTAAATTGCAGCTATTTTGACATTTTCCCATTAGGCTTCATCGAAAATCGTACCGGAACATAGCTAGGCCATTATGGCGGCACGACTTTGGCCGACGGGTGGTAAAGATAAGCCGCGGTTGAGGCCTACCACCAGTGTCATCTAACTAGCACCACCCTGCGATCTCGTGTAGGGATACAATTTCGGGGTATTCTCCTACAGACGGGGGTGACATAGTTCGGATTTTTATAGTAACATAATCTTTACGTAGTATAAAACAAAGTCGCTTTCTGTGATTGTCTGTCCGCACAACCGAAAACTTCTGCTAAGCCACGCGACGGATTTTTAAACGATTTTTAACATCAGTTAGATAATTTTTTAATAAAGGGTATATACACAAAAACCTTAATAAAGTTTTTATGTAAGTAAAATAAAAACCACTAGTTGTGTAATAAACCCGCGCAAGCGCTTAAAGTTAGGATCCCATTATAAGTACTTACATTACTTGTAACTGACAATGAGAGTTGAACTTTTTTAATGCGTGTGGTGTATGTATCATTTGACAGATTAGAAGTAAAAGCAATATTTTTGTTTTATTCTTTTATTTTAATACTTGATTATAACAGAAGTAGTAAAATATTAACTTTCAAAGATGTGTAAAGGTAAATAAGGGGGGGGGGGGCTAACCTTTAGATTAGGGGGGGCTCTCTAACCTTTAGATTAGACTATGAAGTGTAACTATTTGAAATAAAGGATGTAGATCACCGAAGAAACTTTCAACGAGTATAGTTAACATGATCCGTTTAGTAGTTTTTGAGATATGGCATATTTCCAATTAATACAAATCCAGATAAGCAGTTAACGGTGGGATTACATAATTCAGCCCTAGACTTAAATTATAAATTTGCTTACGTAATTTTGTTGAAGGCGATGCTGCCTCTAAGTAGACGTGAATTCAAGCCTCATCAGCACTAACAACACGTCGACGATAATAACGTGACCATAATCAAATAGAAGGAAATATGAGTAATTTTAGTATGATTCTAAGTTAGACTCTGTGTTATTAAAGTACGCAGCAGTGTGTAGTTAATTCCACGACGAGTAATTATATGTCTGAAATGAACGCTTTTATGTAATATACAGTCCCAGTATATATATATAACGTCCCAGTGCTTGTAGGTAAATAGACCCAGGCCCGGAGCCCTTCCCAACAGTCCGAACAGCGAGCTCAAAGCCCTTACCCGTCCTCCCGCTACCCTCCCACCGCGCCCTATTCCGCTTGACGTGTAATACAGCAAATTGTGGGTAGATAGAGAAACTAGTCGCAGTCTTCAGTTACAGACCCATGTACAAAAGACTTGGAAAAAAGTGTCTTAGAAAATTTTAAAAAAGAACTGCTGGATAAATATCACGGAAATAATATTCGTTCCAAGAAGTTTGCATTACATAGTCGTGTTTTACGACATTGATGACATTCTTTGAAGTTAGGCTACGAATAGCAACCAAGTTTATGGAAAATGGCCAATCATGACTTGCCAATATAAAACTAGCCGCCAAAACAGAAGTAGTTTCAATGAAAGTGGAGATATAAACTATTTTGTACAGTATATTATTGTCGCTTTTTTTTCAAATAATTGATTTCTTTATTTTATATATTTACAAAATAACAAAAAAGAATTAGTAAGATTAACTATTTGGTAGAAGAATCTGTAATAAAATTTTTGTATGCTCAGCATTACTACCTGAAGCTCCTTATTCTTGTTATCTTTCAGCGATGCTGCCCTGATAACACCAGCTTTCCATCCCCATTCAGGGACTTTATTCACGTTAATTTTTGTTACACCACTCACAGCGAGAAATCGTTTGCCAACTAAATCTTCACGGTATTTATAAGCCATAACGAACCACACAATCACATTATTCACTTTAAAAACTTCACAAACGTCAAAAACTCAACGTTCAAACGAATAACACGACACACTCTTCGTTGAGCAAAGGGAAACTAAACTACGTGGAAAACATAAGAAACGTTTCTGCAAAACGTATATGTTATGCTTCAAATTTTGAAAGTTAATTATTTTGTATCAAAACGTGAAGATTCACAGGTTTCCTTAATTGTGTCGTACTATAATGAAACAGGTATAATGTGACTAAATTGGAAATGGCACAGAGCTAAAACACAAGTTCGAAGTTAGGTATGTTTTTAAGTTATTCAGCTTTTACCTGAAGTTCTAATAACGTAAATTTACGTTTTGATTCAGCTACAAAGTACAAGATGGCGCTATTTTCAGAGCACAATAAAGCTTGTTACATATTATCAACATTTTTATAATATTGCCAGTCATAAACCTCGCATTGCTAGCAGACCGCACTTATTAACCACGGTGGATGGGCGGGTTCCATACATCTGTAATCTCAATATAACAGTTATCCTAACGATATTTTCCTTTATTGTCAGCAGGTGGCCATTCTCTATCTGCCTTCTAGGGTATATAGTAGAAAGTAAACTCGACACAAAGCTAGCTTACTTCCCAGGTATAGGATATTTTTTACTCTGGTTAATGACATTATTTCCCTAGGACAAACGAGTAAAGCCAAAAAGATAGCGCTGCCTGAGAATTTTTTTGTGCTGCCATTGCAATTACTAATTACACTATTGGTGGCAGTTGTCGTCTTGGAATTAGAATTCAATACTAATTTACGGAGTGTATTTTAAACTTAAAATTAAGTACAATATTTATAAATATTTACAAACTAATAATTCTGGATATAAATATGACATAGAAACGGTGAGAGAGTAGAGTAGAATCTGTATTCTTAACCTCCAAAACCACCTCTAAGTTTCATTACTCCTGCAATCTTTACTGCTAACTGTACTAGATGCGGGCGTAGTCAGTGGTATGCGGGGCATGGAGGAGTTGTACTGCGACAATGTGGTCAGGGGTACTCTCCGCCTGCAACATAATATACTAACAAACATGTTGTTATGTCAACCAGTCACTACCTCAAACCAAGGTGGAAAATCGAAGGTGATATTTTGCTACGCTATTTTATTTTAAAATACGTGTTAATATGACAAAAAAATCAACAGTCATTAGACAATAATTGTTTTTAAGCAAAATATCTGTGTCGCTGTAGACAATGTGAATTGTTCATTGAAGTCAGTATATTGGTGTGGCCACAAGATCTCCGTTGTTATATAATCTTTCCGTGAAATTTCATAATCATTATAAAAAGTCAAACAAACACATGGATGCATTTAAAGTAAATTAATGAAGTTTAGTACTTGCATATATTAACCAACGATCATGATAACAATCCGTACAAAAGCTAAACTCTAAGCGTGGATACTTTCGCTGGTACAACTTTATAATATTTTAGTAGTTGAATAAAATGTAAATACATAGAGTGAGTACTAGACCTATTTTCTAAGATTCATTCAAATCTCTATAGATGGCATTACTTGTATTATTTAATACATTAAATGTGTACGAACAGAGAAAGCAGAATTGATGTAATGATTTGTTTTCATAGCATATTAATAAAGACAATGTTTCTTATTTTTTCAAAACCTTTTTAACAATTTGAAAAGACCGTTATATACATGTTTAATATATAAACTTAATGCAGTGGAGGAGCTCAGAACCATATTGATTTGTTCTGGTCAGTGGTCACGTGATCAAAACAACTGTCAAATGTCACTGCAAGTGCAATATGGCGGATTAGGCTTATTTGTCGATCGCAGGTGCTTTGCTATGTTTTCTATTGTGAATATTTGAGTGATTTTTAATGTGAAAATATTATTAATAATGATATCATCAATAATTTCTCGCCTGGTCATGTAAGTGTATAATTTTATATCCATAAATTTTTTATACAAAATGACGTTTTACTTTAGTTAAAAAAGAGTTTCTTTGTTGAAATTAAAAAGTAGTGATTTTAATTTGAAATTGATTCTTTTTTCTTCAATATACACGTATAATAGTAACACAGCTAATGTGTTTTAATTTCACATACTGGAATGAATTCATAAAACAGCTGTCTTTGTAAAAAAGTAAATTCATATGCGTTATTTTATTCATTATAGCTATAATTATTCATTGGTAATATATTTTATTCCCAGCATTTTCTTAAAATATGTATGAAAAATCATTAAATTCATGAATATCATAATAAATTTTAATGCTTATTATCCATTTTCATTCCAAACTGTCTTATCTAAAAAGATCCATCATCATGAAACATTTTCTAATTAAAATATTGATTTACTCAGTTTATAACGCATGTTTGGTTATTAAGTCTCCTTTAATTATTTTTTACATATACATTAATTTAATACTTTAATTGTAAAGAAAAGTTATTCTTTACAATTCAAGTATTAAATTAATGTTATTTGTGATTGTGACACACTAAATAATGCCGATTATTTAGTGTGTCAAATATAAATCCATGGGTTAACTTGTCCACTCATAATCATAACTTTATAACCTATAGGTTATTACTAGACATCGGATTATATGCATTTGCATGTTTGCATATGCCAATGCATATAAATCTATTTTTATAGCGTTATTGCATATTTTGGTACTTTTTCCTTGACAGTGCTTATTTAGGTAGTTATATGTGTTAGGCGTCTTGTATTATGCCGACGACACGTCAGCCTCTCATACACTCAGCAGTAATACAATCTGCTGGCTCGCAGTGGTCGGCGTTAGTGGGATGTGGCGTGCGTGCGGGGAAGGGACGTACGGCACTCGCTGCTTCACTCAGGCGCCTAAAACAAATATAATTGTTTTTGTCTCGCTGTATTTGTTTATCTATCCACGAAAACATTATTTTGTTGATATAATGCCGCCAGTGAAAAAAAATACCCAGACATTAATGGAATCTTGGATAAAAAATTACCCAGGCCAATTTACGACTGATGTACTGTGATTTTCTGTAAGGTTTGTGAAAAGCGAATACCTTCATTAAAAAATATCATCGATCAACATGTGAATACTGCTCCCCATTTAGCTGCAAGACAGAAACCTACAAGAAGTCGACAGCAACTACTGCCTCATATTTCGTCATCTAATTCGGATACTACAAATAAAAGACAATTCAACAAAGATTTATGTGAGTTATTTGTTGCTTGCAATATTCCTTTTCACCAATTAAATAACGAAGTATGCTGAAAATTCCTTAAGAAGTATTGCACTAATCAGATTACTCCTGAAGAATCCACAATTCTAAGAAACTACCTGTAGACTGTCTACGAAGAAGTACTTAGTGAAATACGCTACAATCTCCCGAACGATCTAATATGGATATCAGTTGATGAAACAACAGATTCATGTGGACCATATATAGCGAATCTAATTGTTGGAAAATTATCTAAAGAGTCCTCTACTCCCCACTTGGTTGCTTGCAAAGTTCTAGAAAAAACAAACCATTCAACTGTCGCCCGGTTCATAGATGATTCCATCAAATGACTATTTCCCGATTTTTCTATGGTCGAGAAAATATGTGTTTTTGTTTCTGACGGTGCGCCTTATATGGTGAAAGCTGGTCAAGCTCTGAAAGTATTCTACCTAAAATTGCTTCACATCACCTCTCTAGCCCACGGATTACATCGAGTTGCTGAAGAGATCAGAAATGAGTTCGGGACAATCAATAAATTGATTTCTTCTACAAAAAAGGTATTTTTAAAAGCACCATCGCGAGCACAAATATTTAAAGAGGAACTACCAAACGTAGCACTACCCCCAGAACCAATATTAACACGGTGGGGAACTTGGTTGAAAGCTGTATTGTTTTATGCTGAGAATTTCGAAGCCATAAGAGAAGTAGTTGGAAAATTTGACAGATCAGACGCCATTGCAATCAATTCAAGCCAACTGGCATTTGAAGATCCTCCAATCAAAAAAATATTGCTCTTAATGCAACACATTTCAGCAATATACCCGATGCAATTGAGAAACTAGAAACTAAAACCTCCCTCTGTGCAGGCCCTTGGAAATATTAGAAAAAAATATTGAACAGAGTAACGCCCTTCTGAGTTCACTATTGCAAAAGGTTTGTGGCAAATCAAATGCAGTTTTGTATAAAAACCCCGGTCTTGAAAGAATAAAGAAAATTGACGCATTTATCAACGGCACCGGACAAACTCTACCTGAAAAAGTCTCTCCAGAAATGGCGCCAAATTTCAAGTTCTGTCCGGTGACGTCAGTTGAAATCGAAAGGTCATTTTCAGCCTATAAATTAATATTAAGTGACAAACGTCACAAGTTTGCTGCAGAAAACCTGGAAAAATATGTTATTGTTTACTGTCACAAGAATTATAATAATAATTTATAACTAATATTAAGATATGTTTAATATATAAATATAATGTGAAAATAAACTTAAATTCTAATTAATCTAATAATAAATGATTTATTGATTGTGCATATTTGGTGCATATTTCGCCCCTTTTTAGTGCATATTTGCATGCATATTTTGCCATTTTGATAGTGCATATAATCCAATGTCTAGTTATTACCTACAGATTTCTACTAGCTGTATTAGGTTGCATAATGATTGGTTTTGTAAAAAAGAATTTTTTTCAGGCTTTACTACCTGTTTTTTTTAGAAAAGAGTGGTTATGAAAGTTGTTGATGCCTGAATCTCATTTCAATGGTTTACTGTTAAGAACTTTTAATCCATGGATTTCTGTATTGGGCTAGCAAATGTGATCTATTATTATTAACTAGAATTTCTCACTTAACTTTACTTGCATATATTTTATACAATTGGTTCATTCAGTTTTGTGATGACACATATGTGTGTGTCTTCACATACACTTCTAGTCAATATATAACTTCCAGCAGATTGAGGTTAAGAGAATCCACAATCTAGATGCTAGCAAAGCCAGAGGTGTGGATAGAATTTAAGTAGTAGTCCTCAAAATTGTGATTGAACTTGCATTATTTTAATACCTCTCATACACTTATATATATACTTTTCCATAAACTCTGGATAAGTACCAAAATTCTAGCAACTTCTTAATGTGCAGCCTGTACTAAAAAAAAAGTAGTAGTGCTGATACTGCCAATTGCAGGTCAATCTCAGTCACATACTCTGTGAAAGGCTCTTTAAAAAAAAATTAGGCTATTCAGGATAATTTTAATGGTATGACCTCTAAATAATTTTGATTCTACTGAAATCATTAAATTTCTATAAACCAAATTATGGCTCACACTTATGTAGTGAAGCAACTGAGAAGTATGAATAAATGTTTGCATTATACAGTGTATATTTTTCAAGTGGACCTTCAGGGTCCTAATCCTTAACTATATGAAATAGTGAAAAATTGAAAAGGAGTCTCGAGGCTAATTTTGAAAAATTTAAACATTCTGTATTATTATACAAAATCATAGTTTAGCTTGTAAGGATGAATTTCTGTGAAGAAATGTCAAATGGCAAACCAAGTGAAAGGGTCTTTTTTGAACAATTGTTCTATTTTCCATTTTTTTTGTGGGCTCTTCTACCATTGGTCAGGGCAGAGATTTCCTCCATTCGCTATTTAGGACAGTCTAGGATTTGGCCCTGAAGGCCCTCTTGAAAAATTCTCCTCATATATGAATATCTTGAAAGATTTTGATAGGGTTTAGAAGCAAGCTTTTTTTTTCTTTTTTTTTATTGCAGGAGTTCTGCAGACAGGCAGATGGCCCACTTGATGGAAAGTGGTTACTGTCGCCTATGGACATTTGCAACGCCGAAGGTGCTACAAATGCGCTGCTGCTCTCTTAAAGGAGACTGGAACCTGGTCACTGATGTCGGAACACAACACAAGGTTGTTATGGCGGCATACTCTAGACCAGGGATGGTCGTCATCCAGTCGAGCAAATACCCTACCACCTGGCTGTTGGTTGTTTAGTCGCCTCTTGCGACAGGCCGCCTGGCCACAGGAAATTGTTTTCTTTCTCTGTTCCTGCATGGATAAAAGCTTTCAGTGTGTGGTCTGCGGATAGGTCTCTGTTCCTAGATTTTAGCTTATTTTTATTTTTAGTATAAAGTGCCTTGTAAATAAGTACTCTCGAGATAAGTGTGCTTTATCCTAGACATCATCTCTTAAACTTCATTGTATTTGGTGCATTTCCAAGATTTTAAAGATGGAAAAACCTATATTCATAACACATTTACATAATAGAGTATGAATCTATATTAAAACATAGAATATGAGTACATAGTAAACGGAGTTCGAGTATCAATTTAGTTCAAGTAAAATATTTCAGATATTTGTTACATTCTTGTGCCCACCCTCAATTAATCAATTAATCAATCATGCACAACTTCTTTTTGAGTTTGGATTCATGTTTACAATTAATGTCAATGTACCATATTTAGAAATATAATTGTTTAATATAGATATAATAAGAATAAATGCTTGAAGTGATAAAGTAGATAAGTGGATATGAAAACTAGGATTGTAACAAGTGGAAATCCAGTGTCTTCACATATCCCTATTGTTAAATAAATGTAATACATAAAACAGATGTTAATATAATTTTCATTTATTATCTTTCAAAATATTTTCTTAAATTATGCATCATTCAATGTTAAGTACCTAAATACATTGTCCATTTATAGATTCACAATGTAATGTTTAATGCAATAGCCAAAGTGCTAAATATTAAATCTGGCTCACATAAGTAAATACAGAGATGTATAATAATTTCTATATAATAATTGTGTTGGTAAATTAAACAGAATTGGCAAGAATCCAATCTTCTATGTTTTTGGATTGGTTGGTCATCTTAAATTTGGCATGACCACAAAAACGTCTGTCTGTAACTGTATTATTTCACCTTCAGACATTGCTTGGCTTTCACGGAGGAAAGTGCAGTTGTCAGTACATTTAATTTATTTTTTATTGTATTAAAAGTTTATAGATGTAACGCAATCTATTGTGATACTTTAAACAAAGAAGCGGTAGTCGCTTAGTGGAATTCGTCATCAGGGTATCCCGGTTGCACTGCCGGGTGTTATTTTCGTCGGAGTTCGGCCGTTCGCCTCTCCTCTGCAGTTGCACCCGACTTTAGTCTCCAGCGCCCACTGTTTGCGCCCGCGTCGCTGGTTTATCCAACACGAGTTTAGTGAAGTGCGTTGACACCTAACTGTAGAGTGATTCATTTATCGACAATAGGTCTTGCGTGGTGTTATTAGTGTCTGTTCCGAGTGCGCTCAATCGTTTTCCGCTTGCAGGCGGTTGTACACCTTGACTGCGACACTTTATGTTCTTATTGCGAATACTTGTATTACCATTTTAGGCATAGCCTTGGCTGAATAACTCTTACTTGCCTGAATTTTGCGGATGACATAATTCGTGCTTTGTATTATTTTTAATGTCTTCACGTACGAAACTTGATATAAGAATAACTATTTATTATGAGGATCATGTAGTTGTAATTTATATTTAAATATCTAACAGTTTATATTATTGGTTGTTCAAATGTTGCTACCAAATATAACATGAACTGCAAACTGTGTTTTCTTAACAACCTTTCAAGACGAGGTTTGTCATAAGAACAAAATATCAACACAAATAAAGATACAACAACACATTTATTATAACATTAATAATCGCGATACACTAGAATGGGGCAACATTAACGTAGTACAAGTAGGTTAACCCCAAAATAGCTATGGCATAATTAAACGAAGCAGCGCATGATGTTGGCACGTACAGGGAATGTAATATTTGCTGACAAGAAAAGTGAAACTAAGTAATAAATTAATATGAGTTAGTAGTCTCGGTTTATTTTAAATTACTTTTCCATCACCGGCGAGCTGTCGGGTTCATTACAGACAGACATGCCCTGCCTGTAATAACTTTCTTCGCTAAAACTCCTTTCTCTCGTATTTTACAATGAAATGAAATTCATTACAATTGTTTTGTACAATAAGTAGGTTTTTTAACTGTTAAATACTACGGTTTAATCAAATATTATAGTAGCAAATCCAGTTAAATTACTACGCGCCATCAATAAATTCTTTCCTTTCCGCCTTATATTCTCACAGATTCCGTGAAACTATTTTACAGGAAATCACATATCGGGTGCATTTAAAGGCACTAGCATTGCATGTAAAGAATATAAACTTTTCTCATACATCTTTCATTTCCTCAATAGTTGCAGAATTTTTTACAGACTGTTTATGGTTTAAGTCGATATGTACACATAATGGAATTGATGTTTGTTGAATATAAATATCGAGTATAGCGGTTGTCAGCCAATGTTTGTGACGCAGTCTCTACTTGGCAGTTGTTGACTGAATATGGACATCGTCATAAATTAAGATATGTTATGCTACGTTCACAATTGTATCATTAAATCAATCCGAATATCGTTACGTTGCGAGATCGTGTATCTTAATGAAACTGTGAAACAGGCCATTTCTTTATTATTGAAAATGATCGGGTAAATTATTCGTTCAAATTAGCGCAACCATGCAATACGATACGGCCAGACCAACTAAAATAATATAAATATAGACGAACCCTTTTCATGCTTGTTAGGTACGCCGTATTAGCAAAGTTGATATGATTCTTTCAAAGCCAAAACTTGGAGCAAAGTCCTTGTGGTCACGAAATTCCACATCCTTATTCGCTATTCAAAGTACCCGATATGGTTAGATACTATCTTACAGATAGTTTGTCTTTTTAAGTACAATACTGTTTTGGTTAAAAATCATCTATTACGAACGCACGCCTTGGTAATTTGAAATTATAATGAAGTAGTGGCATGCTTGACCGATTCTTACAATACACAGGAAGTGTATTGAGGTTGTTATATTCTTAGAACGGAAAATTGTAAAATTTTGTGAATATTATTTAATATGATTTTCACAAACTTAAGTTTAACAATAATATGATAAGGTTTAGTAGATACGTCACGTATAAATCATTAAAGCTAATGCGCATAAGAATTAAGAATAATATGTGTATTCATTTGTAACACGTGACAAAAGTGACGTTTACAAAATGTTATATTATAATGATATATTTTCCATCTAAAATAATAATAATAGATAGATGTCCAAGGCAATAACGAAGTAACAACTAAATATAGAAACATCTAAACAAAGTCGCTTTCGCAGATATTTAGTATGAATATTTCACACACTAACATACACACACACACACATATATATATAGTAATAGTAAATCTTCTGAGATAGTTTAATTTTTTTATAATATTAAGTCGTCTTCAGCCATTCGCAGTCCACTGCTAGACGTAGGCCTCCCTAAGACGGCGCCACTGATCCCTGTCCTCTGATTTCCTCATCCAGCGCCTACCGACCTTGCACAGGTCGTCGGTCCATCGGGCTGGAGGGCGTATTATTAAGTATTGTTTTTAAATACGGTTTGAAAAGATTATTGCAGCCTCTTGGTCTTAAAGCATTTGGCGAAGGTAATATAGATTGAATAGAACTATAGTCAACCATGATATGTGGATGGTAGAGTTGGTTCTGGTAGACCGCGACATACCGCAATCAAATCCCAGATGTCTTAAAGAATTACCAGGTAAAAAGCACCTATAATAAACGTGTGTGTACGAAGACATTGATTAATGTAGATGAAGCAATAGATGTATGTCAAGATCGTAGCAAGTGGAATTCCATTGTTTCTGCCTACACCTATGGGAGACAGGCGTGATAATACGTAAGTATAGTCAACCAAGAAAGTCCTTTACGAGGCTAAGATCGAATATCATTTGAATCTTATATTCTATTTTCGCTTGTGAAGCTTCAAATAAGTATATTCCAAATCTCAGCCATAGTTAAAATATCGTTAACTGCGAATTGTTGTCTAAACTGGTAAAGCACTTTCTTGGCTGACTATACAAAGAGTAGGAAGTAAATTTATTTTTAATGTATAACAAAAAATATGTTTCATCGGACCTTAGTTTCAGTAAACATATGAATTTGATCCTTCGAAAACAATTTGGTAGCAGTGTTTATTCGTATATGATTATTCAAAATTAGCATTTTGAACATTTCATAATTATTATCAAATACTTAGAAGAATTTTGTTTGTTATAGTCTGAATTGCTATAATCTAATACATCCATGCTCAACTGGTTACATCGACCCTGAAGGATAAAGTGATGCTACAATGCGCACGCGCCATATTTGGTGCAATGCTAACAGTACCAACTGTTAGAAAGGATTCATTAATGGAACACCAGGATGCATACATACAAAAACATGACTTGAATATAGGTTACACTTGTTAGCAAAGCTTGTAATTACTATTTTAAATATTCAAAATATATCTAAGTACTACCCACATTTAACAAAGCTAAATTATGACTAATGTAAGATCAGATAATCTTTGAAAGCCTACCAGTGTAATTACGTTTCAATACACAAAGGCAAGGCTGAAACTGGCCTTGTAGTATTGAACAGTTATTTATTTTCATTGTTGGCGGATTGTAGTACATTTATTTTAGTATCAATAGCATTGGCAGCCCTGCTTCGTTAGTATATGAACAAAGGGTTTCTAACAAGGAACGTCGTGAGATGAACCGAGATGCAGTCTGCCCAACGAACCGGAGGTTCTTGACCCAAATGCAACGCGTGTTTATTTTTGTAAAATATAATATAACCGGTTACTTTTCTAGCTTGCTTTCGAAACACTTCGGGTTTTAATGGGATACGTCGTCGAATAACGGTGGGATATGTTACTGGATTACATGCGTTTATAAGGAGTGAACAAATTTGGTTAAAATGCATATAGAAATTTAGATTATATAAGATCGTTACGTTATGAGAACATGAAGATTTTAGAAATGCTTAATTTATAACTGAATATTTAGTTCACATATTATTAATATACAAATGTGAAAGTTCAGGTTGTTTGTTTCTTCCCTTTTCACTGTTTAGGGAATTTAGACAATTTTAATTAAACTAGGTACATAATTTTGTGCTTTTGGCGACGGGGATGAACGTAGTACTAATACTTTTTATCCCTGAAAGTAGAGTAGCTTTCACTAGATATCAATCTAAAGTTAAAGTGAACATAGCTGCGTGGAGAACTCTTGTTACTGTATAAATGTAACAGTTTTCTTCTTATACTTGCATCTTAAGAACATGACACATTAAGGAAACATTTCTAAACGGTCGGTTGGGGATTTAGAGCGATCGTATTGAGTTTCGTGCTTATTTTAGAATTGAGAGTTAGCCAGTTGCGAAATCAAACCAAAATGCGTGTGCGTGTGTGTTCGATTCGCATGATATTCCAGTTAAATAACATTTATTGCTATTCACTAGGTATGATATGAAGCAGATATCGTCATCGATACTTTATACAGCGGATATGAGATTTAACCTCCTGACGCCCAGGTTATTCAACGCTTTCTTGAAGTAAACGCCCAAAGTAATTAAAAAGGTTTAATGGTGAAAACACAAGACTGAAGTTTAAAAATTTTACTTTACAGTAATCACACAAGTACGATATTTTTTCTTGTATCAGGTGAACGAGGAGAAGCAAAAAAAGGACAAAAATAGATTACCTTTTGGCCTTTTTTAGGCCTTTGGGTCAAAAGCACTAAACTTCAAACAATAAACTTTTACAACATCAATTTTTTTCAACTACCTTTAAAAAATATTAAAAATTAAATTAAACTTAAAAACCAATTTAATAACAACTAATCCTTTAAAATTAAGAGAAATATTTATTTTATTATTATTTATTTAAAACATTCGAAACAATCATAGTCTTTATTAACCCAAAGGTCTATTAAAAGGTCTTAAATTTTGAATTAAGATATTTTTACTATATCTCAGATCCATATAAAGTTTTGATGTAAATAGCAAATATAGTATATAAGCACCTATTTTTAATAAGCATATCCACACAATTGCTAAAGATTTTATGAATACATTAAGATTTATTTTCACACTCTATGATCTTTTTCGATGTTAAGTCAAAAAAGACAAATTTCTTTTGTTTTTGTTGGCACTGTTGCTTGGTCATATACAAACAAAAACCTCGACATACGTTCGGAGACATCACATTATAAAAAAGTGGTAATTTGAAATTAGTAGCAATGGTTAAAGTTGGGGTACTTAGAATAGTATCTTGGGCGTTCATTTGACGAAATTGGATTTGGTGCTGGGCTTTATTCCCTATTTCATTGAAGTACTTTTTTAGGGACCACGGGCGATGGAGGTTAAAAGAATTTCCGTTTTAGTTTTATTTGAAATTGAGTCAAACACTGGTCCGAAGTTACCACACTAAATTTCTGAAATAGGTTAAACGTAGTTCTTTTTTATTCAATGAAATAATATTTTATTGTAAAATTCAATACTGAATATTATTCCTGCTATGCTAATCCCTGTTAATATTATAAATACGAAAGTAACTCAGTTTGTTTCTCTGTCTGTTGCTCTTTCACGGAAAAACTACTGGACCGATTTGGCTGAAACTTAGTATATATATTAGGGTGGCGCAAAACACAGACCTGTTTTTTGAGTCCCGAGTGAAAAAAATGTTAGTTTTTGATGTTTTAAGAACTGCCTCCAAAGGACAGTTCAAAATAAAAATTAAGAGGTCGCTCCAAATTTTTTAAGATTTCAAAAATCGCCAAAACCCTAAGTTTTTAGTAAAAAAATTTTCTCTCCTTACGGTATAATTTTATAGACCCAAAAATAATAAGTTTCTGTGAATTTCAGTTCAAAATTTGAATTAAGAGATGGCTTATAATTTTTAAACCTTAGTAGTGCGTTACTTTAGATATTTTCGAGCGAGTAATATATACTATATATATATATATATATATATATATATTCGATGCCGAGTATGAACATCGGATACTTTTTATCCCAAAAAATGGGATAGTTTCCGGGATAAAAATATATTTGTATCTCTGTTTGTTATGCTTTTACGGAAAAACTATTTGACCAATTTGGCTGAAATTCGGTATATATGTAATTTTAACACTGAGGGTGGACAAGGGATACTTTTCATCCCGGATAATAAGATGGATTTATGTAAAGATTATCCCAGAAAGTAGGATAGGGTTTTTTTGTAATTTGACATTTTCGTAATTTTGGTAGTTCTTATAGTTTTGGTGGTTGTGTTAGTTTTTGTAGTTTATGTAGTTTACAGATAGATAGATAGACGGTGGATAGATAAATAAAACTAGAACGGGTTGAAATAGGGAATAAAAGGTATCTATAAACTTGAGAAATGATTGATCTCCCATCAATCATTTCTCAAGTTTATAGATATAAAAAATCATAATCTATAAAAAAAATGCGATAGTAACTCGATCTGTCTGTCTGAATACCGAAAATGGACATAGATACTTTTCATCCCGGGAGATGGGATATTCTGCGTTATAAAATTAAGTAAATCTTCCGGGGGCAAATAGCACCAAAATAAAAATGTAATACAATGTAACCTGTATTAACGCCTGCTCTTTAAACAAGAGGTACGCACTAGACTCACTAGAGATTGACCCGCGGCGCAGCTGCGGGATAAACTCTAGTGTTGCATAAAAATGGAAGTAGATCTCTTTGGATGTTTGCATTATTTTTTTGTTCCTTGTCAACGGTATTGGGAGTGATCCAATTATTCTGACATATTGTGTGTATTTCTTTTGATAACAGATATTAATTTATGACTCCTTATATGGTTGATTATTTTGAAAAGAACAAAATAAGTATTTTCGATTAAATAAATATTTTTTACGATTTGGTAGTCAAATGTCAAAAATCAAACGTTGCCTTTCATTACCTCTACATAATTTTTCGTTGCGGTTAGAATGAAATATACTTGTTTAATTATAACAATGTTTGTTTATAGTCTTTAATGTTCAGTACATTATTGTTCGATTAGCAGTGATATGTAAACTCACCTATCATTGTTTCTGTTATAGCAAAAGAAAACGTAGTAGTATTACGTATGTGTATACATAATTATCGTTCTTCTATACATACTCGTAAGTCGTGCATCTGCAATATACGATTGTCTTATTTATTTTTAAACCAGACCAGTCTATTGTGAATCAACATGGCCAATGTTTTACTAAGCACACTAGTAGGACAGGGTGGTTCATTTTAAATTGGTTCTAGCTACATTGCGGTGTCGTCCGTTTATTATTCATCATTCGAAGAATTGTCCTGTCTTGCATTGCTTGCATCCGTCGTGCAAGTATTTTTGCACTTGTAGATCTTCAATTTAGAGTACTTATATTGTTACATCCATTTATGATTAAAGTTATCAGTAAAGTTGTGTGAGTTTTTTGGCATCTATACAAATAAGTTTATGGTATAGGCCGTGCTAAATTTTGTAGCCGCTTTTGGCAAGAAGTTGCAGATAGAAAGCGGTTTGTTCTTGCAAAGTCAATCACTGCACAGCCCTCTCCAACTAATGTAGAGAGGCCACTGTGTTATAAATTCGACGGCCTCTGTTGTTAAGCGGGCCAAGTCCTAACCGGCCGAACTCTCTGGAACGCAGAGGCTCCGGGTTCGATTTCTGGAATGGTAAATTTCGGAAATGAACTTTCTGTTATTTTCTATGGTTTGGGTGTATTGGATCGGCCCCAGAGTGACCCGTTGTATATTACACATAACACAAGCGTAACTTGCTTAGCTTGGGGATATATAATGTGTGTTTGTTTACCAATTATTATTTTAAAAAAAGTTTATGGCAGAAAAGGTGAATAATAACATCTCGTATAAATTTTGCCAAGAACATCGCGATAACATGGGAACTTACCTTTGTTGAAAATACAAAACATTGTTACAAGTTACGGGACTCGAATTAAAATGCCGTTGGAATTATTATAGAGTTTATTAGAACTATATAAACACATATAACACAGGTACAAATATAACCGAACACAACAAGTCCAAACGTAATGCAGAAGGTCGTAATTCAATAAAACGCGCAAAGTCCGTCACTATTAGATTCCCGATTGTAGTACACACGTCTCGCTTTGATCGTGGTTCTCGCTCGACTGCCCCCTCCCTCAATCAGGTCATCGTTTTATACTGTACAAATGCAATGTGCCCCATATCGTAGTCGACATAATCCAAAACACCTCGCTAATGAGTCGGCCATAAATGAGTACAACAAACAATGGGCTGTTTTCTAGAAACGTATGCCAATAAATAAGTAAACAAAAGAAGACGATCATAAAAGAATTACAATTAGTTCAAATGCCGACGGTAATAAATGTGCTTCTGAAAATCTGTACGTGGAATTTGTCTTTGTCGGCGCTTAGGTTGTAACAATATGTACACCAAATTTGATATAAAATAATATAATCGGTTCATTAATTCTCATATTTAAGTATTGAATTATTATCTATGTAAAATTGAGACTCAATTGGTTTTAAGAAGAACGTAACCAACATTCAGAGAACTGGGTGGCTTGTTAAATTTTTACGCACTCTTGCATTTTCACAAGTCACGTTCGTTACACACTACATGAATAGGTAACACAGAATATTTTAGCTTAATAAAGTTGCCACCTGCAACTTATATATTTAAACCAAGTGGCATTTAATAGATCGGGATTTTCATTTACAAATTTATATACAAGAATTTAAATTAATAATTCAATTATTGTAAATTATTTATTGGTGCGATTATAAAATGTCTACAAGTTTCACTTTAGTTTTATTTCGAGTTGGTTTCCATTCAAACCTATTTCAATGCCAAAGTTCAAAGCCAATGTTCTCCGCCCACTACCATTTAGCTCTTTTATCTTGGCTACGTTGACAACAAGCGTTCACAAACTAGCTGAAATTACATCGCATTTAAGCCTTAAACAATTGTTCACTTTATTGCTAGGAAATCAATTTTTCTACCGTTGGAAATTGTGTGCAATTGCAAACTGCCAAGGCTGTTGTGATCGTATACTATTTACTTTCCAATCTAAACACTGTCTCGGCGGCCTCAGCCTATACATAAATATTGATTTACAAGGTAGCTACAAATACACTTATACGAAGTAATTAATCGATATTAAATCAGTATCGACCATGTTTGACGCGCATACGCGTCTATTTAAAGCGCATATGGCCTACTCAAACAGACACGAATAAACCGGCATAAGTTTCTGCAAGAGTGTATAATGCCTCCAAGGTTGTAATGTCATTGTTATCGTATCCATGGAGGCAGGTCGCGCGCGTCGTAACCGTGACGATAGGCCTAGCCTGCCAGTTCTGAGCCTCGGGTTGTCCAGCGTCCGACTCATTGTCAACAAGCTCGAGTCCGAATACACTCGTGTCGCTTCGAACTCACACGGAAACCGTGAACTTGTCAAATACGACCCAAACGCTGTCGAGGTTTGTGACGATTACTATGACTACCATCTCGATCGCACGAGTGGAAAAGTCTGGAACCGATTCGCTATAAACATAGGGGTTGCTCTGAGCAAATGCATCCCTAGTGTTACTTTGGGCAATTTCGGCGCTCTAGCTGTGACTACAGGACTGGTAGCACCGAGAATGATCTCTTACTTGGTCCTGTATCCATTTTGCAGATTAGTATTCGGGACCCTCTACCCGGCTTATGCATCTTATAAAGCGGTACGAACGAAGAACTTGAAGGAATACGTAAGTAACTTTTTAAAATGATATACGTAACATATATGAAATACCCATGCTCGGAATAGTATTTTATAATTTTCTCCTACTTAATAATGCATTGTGAAAACAGGAATTGTTTAGTATGCTCATTGTTATTCTATTTGTTGTGTATCGAGCTTCAATTTTCTGCTGTGAAAATTCCGTAACGTATAACAAATGCTCTAGTAAAAATACGTGCTACAATGGCCTTGTTACGGATGCACGCTCTCGTTGTTTGAAACGGTTGGGTTAATTCTGTGTCCTTTAACTTGTTCCCGACTTCCTACCATCAATTAGTTGCTCCAGTGTTGAATAATGTTAGTTAAATTAAAATATCTTTAAATGAGATTAGCTGGTAGTTCTATAAAATTTACAAAACTACGCACCGTACGCACTATGGATACTAAAAAATAATTTCAATAAAACAATTGGGTCACAAATAATGAAGTAGGTAAAATATTAATTACATTATTTTCCTCATATAAATTGAAGTATCCAATACCTTACGATGAACACAATATAAATAAAAAGAGGAATCATTTCGTTATTTTGCACTCATACGAACATTATGAATTTAACACTAAAGGGCTGAATGGATCTATGTAAATTAAAACGGGCAATTGAGATACATTGTATCCTGGGGAAGAAAACAAGCTACCTTTTGTCTCGTTTAATAAAATCCTGAAGCTGATGAAAATTTGTATAGACAACTCACAATCGCTCAATTTAGGAAATATAAAAAAATTGGTTATTGGTAAGATATAAACAAATCGTGTTTAAACGTTACAGTTAAGTCCTTTTTTATTTAGAAACTCTAAAAAGAAAAGAAAACGAATTTGCGGACAACAACTTATGAACCATATATACACTATAATAGCTATATTTATTACAAACTGACCCCCCCGGTCGCACGGAGTTCATACATATCTTTAGTCAATTTAATGTATAAGTTATATCAAGTTTCATCAAAACCCTTTTTTTTACGTCAAAGATGATAGAAACATCGATCCTCATAAACTGTCTCGTTTATAAAAGTA
The DNA here is from genome assembly GCA_039645545.1 of Dendrolimus houi. Taxonomy (NCBI): domain Eukaryota; kingdom Metazoa; phylum Arthropoda; class Insecta; order Lepidoptera; family Lasiocampidae; genus Dendrolimus; species Dendrolimus houi. The sequence continues at coordinate 16,585,874 of CM077117.1, read as the reverse complement.
ATAATAGGATATTAAAACTTTTGCAATATGTTTTTCAGGTAAAATGGATGATGTACTGGATTGTCTTCGCGTTATTCACATGCACAGAGACGTTCACAGATGTTTTCCTCTCGTGGTTCCCTTTTTACTACGAAGTCAAGATAGTGCTCGTTCTGTGGTTGCTTTCTCCAGCTACGAAGGGCTCCTCGATACTGTACAGGAAGTTCGTGCATCCAGCGCTATGCAGACGCGAACAGGTAAATACAACAAGTATTAATAACTAGGATATGCCCGCGACTTCGACCACGCTTGACCTGAAATTCCCGGGACACAAAGTACCACAGCATTAGAAAAGAATGTAAGCTATTGTTTTAGTAAACTGTGTCGGAATAAACTAATTTTTATGCACTCGAACAACTACAAACCGCTCCCGGGAAAAGTCCTGCGGGATTCCCGGGCAAAAATTAACACACATGTTATTACATTGTTAAATTTGCTATCGATCAGTAAAAAAATCGCATTGGACTTTGTTTTTTTTTTCTGGCCATTTTAAAACATTCCCAGAAAAATTGCCAGGATAAAAAGCAGCTCAGTGTTTAAGTCTAAGAATTAGCTGTCGATCAGTGAAAGACGCATGGAAATCGGCCCAGTAGTTTTAACGTGAATCCCGAACAAACAGACAAGAAGAAATTTAAAAAAAAATGCATCATATTCTCCATCCTTTATATAGTCTATTCCAGTTGTTTATTTTTAAATAGCTTCAATGTGCAGATACGGCATGTTTAGAATTTTATCCCTATTAATATTATAAATGCGAAAGTAACTCTGTTTATTAAAGTTATTCCGTTAGCACGGAAAAACTACTGGACCGATTTGGCTGAAACTCAGTATATATATATAAAAAGTATTATTGTCCATTTTCGGAATTAAAACTAGATTTAAACAAAACTACAGAAAAACTGATCCAGTATTGCTAGTAGTTTTCCGTGAAAGATTAACAGAAAGACATATCGAGTTACTATCGCATTTTTTATACACGGTGAATTTTTATATCTATAAACTTGAGAAATTATTGATCTCATCCAAAATTTCATCCTCTATTTCAAACTGTCCTAGTTTTATATATATATATATATATATATATATATATATATATATATATATATATATATATATATATATATATATATATATATATATATATATATATATATGGGTAAAGCAGGTAACCCGAACCCAGACAAGAATTATCATCGTCCGATAGCTCAATCCGATAAAGTTCGACGTGTTTGTTTGCCTATTTTTCTTCTTCAATTCACGCACGGTCTTGTGGCATCACTTAATGTGATACCATTGGTGCGCATATCATCCTTCATGACGTTAACATTTCTTCTTCTCTTCTATCTGAATATGATGGGGGAGGCATGGTTAGATATTTGTTTCCCAGACATCTAGTCGGTATTCATAAAACGTGATCCTTTTAGCGTAGGCAACCAAGACCGAAATCTCTGAACAGAGAAATAACTGAAAATTCTTTTAAAAAAATTACCCTACCACAAATTATCTATATATCTTTAATATTTGTTCATGCGATTTTACAGGAAATAGATGAGTACATTGCAAAAGCCAAAGACCAAGGTTACCATACCGTGCTTAATTTAGGCACTAAAGGCGTCAATTATGCTACCACAGTCATTATGCAAACTGCTATAAAGGTAAATAAAATTACTAAATATCTGTCCTAAAGTGCTGACTGCTAAGTTCACTTGATGTTTATTTAATGGTGGTTAAACGTGATTTAATTCAAAAACCTTTGAGTAAAAAAGTGTAACATTCTATTGATTATAATTTGTATGTATTATATAATCTGCAGCAAATTTTAAGACCGCCATAAAAAAAAAAAACAATCTATCGCTAAGCCAGCCTGCTAACTAAGAGACCAAAAGTTGGTGTAGACAACATCTAGTTGGTTTTTATAAGTCATTGTCTTATAATTATTTGATATCCTTTTCTCATTTGAAATTAGCAGCTTAAAAGCACTTTAGGATAGCGATGTACTGCATGTTTAGTTTTAATTCCCTTCACAAGTTCAATAAGAGAATTAAGCTAAATTAAACGTGGTAACGGCGGGCTTGTAACTCTTAACATGTAATGAGTTGAAGTGTTAATTGATTGTACATTCAATGTTGTTTTCTCACCAATTTAGTCACATTGATGTCAATATACCGATGCAACGGTGTGGGGTGTTTGATAACAGTACAATGTTGGCACATCGCGTTATTTACTGTTTCACAAACATTTTGTTAAATAGCAGCTAATCTTAACATGATCTAAATCTGAAAGTACACGACGCCTTTTGCAAAAATGCAGCTTGGCAAACAATTGTTCCAAATGAAGAAAACTGGCAAAATTTTCATCAGATTACAAATAGTAGAGTTCTATAGTGGGGAAAAACATTAATTATATTTCTATTTGGCTACGGAATCCTAAAAACTGTATATAACTAAAAAACAACCTAGTACTCAACATATTATATTCAAACCGACGAATATGCTCTTAAGTTCTATTAGCTTGAGTTCTTTTAGACTTTTTTTACTTTACTTAAAAAGTTAGATGACACTAATTTTACTTGTATAGAATTACACAAACTATTGATTTAAATAAAAAGTTCATTATTCAAAATCGTAGCCATTGTTGAAACTTACCTAACTAAAGCCGGTGATAAATGTCCGAGCATGTACGCGTACTTATGGCTCGACGACATTTTTCGTCTCATTGCCTACTATCTGCTATTTCCTGGAACGTATTTTTCTCTTTTGTTAATACTATGAATGCACTATACACTTATAAAAAGATTTTGCACTACAAGGTGATGACCTAGATATCATTGGCCTAGTACATTGCCACCTGTCATCAGGCATGTCCACACCTAGTATACCATTTTCCTCACAGTTGATTTGATTTTAAACCACATCACAGCTTGATTTAATTTAGTCATTTTTTAATTTTATTAACACGCTTTTTTAATCCCCTCCACCCTCCACACCTTTTCCGACATCCTTTCCTTTGCTGCTTCATTCAGAATTTCAATCTGCCGAGCCCCGAGCAATTGGACGTGAGCGCTAGACAGGCGATAAGGAGCCGTGACGTCACTGACGGATACCATGACACATATGAGGATTTAGAGTACCAACGTAACGAAAATAACTTACCAGGGATTGTGGAAATAGTTGAATTGGACGGGGAAAGACATGACGACCCCCAAATAGGTGAAGGAGATGCGAACGATCCGGATTATGAACCCGATTATACATCAGCTCGCAGTCGTGGCAATGTTGTTAGAAAGAAGAAAGTTGTCAAAGACAAACAACCACGTAGCAGATCCAGGGGCCGAAAGACTAGAAGTCAAGCTGCAATCGAAAAAGGAAATAACGAAATATTGGTCGACTAGACGTTCCCTCGGTTTTAAAACTGAACTCAACATAACTGTGATCCTTAGATCGTTTTAGACAATGCTAGAATATTCTTTCATATCTCTCAATAATCAATTGATTCGCATTATTAAATTTTTCGTCGCTTCAAATATAAGATGTTTGTAGCGTGTCGAATATTTACCAATAATTTAAAGGCAGTAATGTTCCGTTTTAGCAAGAGCATAGACAATGCTCTATTAAGTACACAGCCTTCTGTCCTATAACTATTACTTATCACTATTTTGCAAGAAAGTGAATAACTTAAACATACAGATAGAAATAACAAAAAGTACGCAGTCTGTAGTAAATGTATTTTTTACGATCATACCCGGGTTTGATTGATGCACTGCCAAAAACATTCTCGATTATAGGTTAATCCGGTCAGTGCGTGTGCGCAGTTCGCTAATATATCAAACATCGTAAATCTTTGCGTAAACATTTAGATCTCGAATAATGCACTCTATATATGACAGTCGGTTTAATAAGGGTTTTTAGTTATACTCATTAGATACGAATTAGACAGCGGTAGTAGATTTTTTATAACATGCTTTATGCAACTTAAACCAAAGTATTTAATTTTCTGTCATTCTACTTTTGTATTTTTATACTGTTTTTAAACTATTCTGCTCAATGAGGTTTTCATATTCTTAATCTTATATGAGCAATGTTTTGTTTAATTTTAACTCTTCCCCTACTGTATTCCTTTCTTTCATTTTAAGCAAAAGCTTGCATCGTTCATGTTTTAACTGATTTGCACTTTCGTAGTTTTTTACTTTACCTGCAATTTTGTCAGTATATGAGCGGACGAAATTATTTGCCATTCAATCCCTTGTAACATTTTATGTTGTTCCTAAAAGATTTGCATAAATTTAAAAATGTACATTATATTTCACAGCATAATTATTTAGGATAACCGCGGATTTTAAAGCAATACTTATAATTATAGTGTGGTAATTTTCTTCGAGTGCTCTTAAAATTTTCTACGTTTCTTAATTTTTCAAATATCTACAATGAATTCAATAAGTGAATATTAAATTTATGTCACTGATCTCGATAAAATTGAAAATTTAATAAAGACGATGTATAATTTGGATACATTAGTTTGTTAAATGTGGTGATTTGTCAAAAATCTAAGATAGAAAAAAAGAAGGAACATTAGATCATGGTAACCAAAAATCCACGATACAAATAATGATGTGTAAAGACTAAATGAATGATAGGATTGAAATTTACTAATTGCCACCAATGAAATCACTGCTTTTAAATTAGCAATGAATAGTGGTCACTCATCTAACTTTTTAATCGTTTTTATATATTTTACAATTTCTATAAGTACGATTAGTCAGAACAAGTGGGTTTTTATGTTTGGTTATGTTGACTACATTTTGGATCCATTTCCAGGCAATAAAATGAATCTATGTACATATACAGAAATATTACATTATAATAATTGGTACGCATTGTTTAGAAATACGCGTGTTATTGAAGAATTTCTCGCTGTCTTATTTCATATATATGGTGTCTTGGTCAGTCAATTGATATTTATTTAGTTTTTACATTCAAAACACATAAAGAACTTAATGTAAGATTTATGCCAAGTCTTTGCAGCTGCAGGCATTTGTGTCGCCGTCATGAAGTACAGTATAAAATATGGCACTAACGGGATCGTTGATTTCTAAAATTTTATTTGTTATGTATTAGGCTGTTTTGAAATGACTGCAAGCTATACAAATTTATTAAGATTTACTTTGGATTAAATAGAAGATTTAATATGGATTTTCTGGCCATAACGCCATCTAATTGTTATGAAGGGAGTAAGATATTTTTAATCATATATTTTAAAAGTGCGCATGTGTTTTAAATCACTTTACTATGTGTGCTGTGTATTAGTCTTAGAAACGTGTGACTGATTTAGGCTAATTTTAATATATCTAAATAAACATAGTAGTATGCTCTTTTGTATCGATTCGTTTTTTTTTGTGATAAATTCAAATACAAAAATGCAAAATCATCATCGACTATTTCGATACGACAGTAGCATGTACGTTGCTATCAAACTTTACAGACAAGTTATATCATGTAAGTATTATTTTATTTTTATTAAATATTAATATTATTAATTGGTTTTAACTAAATTTACTAAATACAATATATTGTTACGAGTTGCAGGACTCGAATTAAAATGCCGTTGGAATTACTATAGAATTTATTAGAACTATACAAACACGTATAACACAGGTACAAATATAACTGAACACAACCAGTGCAAACGTAATGCGCGATTCAATAACACGCGCAAGTCCGTCATTATATAGATTATCGAGTGTAAACACGTCTTGTCTCGCTAGTGGTTATCGCTTGACTGCCGATCTTTCCATTGGGCCATTGCTTTATAATGCACCAATCAATATGGCTACCTGGCAAGCCTCGACACAATTTCCCAGAAATTGTAATCCCCACACCTGCCTAATTATGCCTGCGAACGGCCATAAAAAAGTACAATAGGCTGGTCTCCACAACAACCAACAAATAAGTAAACAAAAGAAGACAGTCATAAAAGTGCTTCAATGTTATTAGCTCAAACACCGACGGCTGGTAATAAATGTTTTGTTTACAAATGTACAGGTGGCCCAATTGTAACAATATATAATATTTAAAATATATCTTTAATATTCACTTTTTAAAGGATTTTTTTTATGTAAGCCGTGATACTTTATATTCTAGTATTTAGATGATTTCTTATGTAATTTTTTTAATGATACTAAAGTGTTCCTACTGTCGAAATGTTTAGTAACATTTAAGTATTGACACTTCAGCGAAGACACTATTAAGAAATAAAAATAAATCTGCGGCTTAATCCCTTCAGAATTTAGATTCAGCCCGCGTAATTTTTATAATTTCTGGAACAAATCTTAGCCTATGGTCATCTTCGGTTTCAATAGAATATGCATCAAATTTCTTTAAATTCGATCCACACGTGAAACCTTGAAGGGAGAATAGATGATAACGCAAATAAAACTCAAATTCTCGTTCGCTCTTAAATATACCTGTAGATAAATTAGGACAGGCAGTGGCCTGTAATCAATATTGAATTTAGCACAATTAAGGATATTAATATTTATTATGATTAACATATAATGCACCATTGAAACCAAATCGTAAGAAAAATAGAACAGTAGGTTACAGGTGTAGTAGTGACAGGTGGTGTCAAATAAAATAATGAAATATGACTTTATATTTGAGGTGCCAATGCCAAGTTACACGACCTCATTTTAACAATAACAATGCTCAAAACATCTTTATGTTCAAAATTTGATGTTTTATGATTGTTCATACATCTGTTTCAAGTATATAATGTACATTATTATTCTTAGTCCAGCCTTATACCTGTAAGATTGGCTCGCGTAATCTTATAAAGGTAAGTGCGCAGTACGATGCCCTTAATTCCACTGAATTAAAAATAAAGAATAGGATGAAATTTAGTATGCTAAAATTGTTTTTAATGAGAAGTTCTTCTAGAAATTTCATATTCAGTTACGGACCGTATATTTAAATTATTAACTTTATAGGGCGGTGGAGGTCTTGTACAGCAACTTCGTAAGAGCTACAGTTTGTCTGATTTGACTGAATGCGAGCCGCGTGAAGAGAGGGGCGGCGACGAGGCGGACGATGTACTAACCGAACCCAGGGTGCTAAGGCGCGGTGCTAAAACGTGAGTAATGACATCGGTATGATACAAGATTTCTTGACAGAATGAATGTTGCACTGCTTGGCTTGGCCTTTCCCACATCAGTAAACTGGTGGTATATCTGCTACTTTTGTATAAGGCGGATTGGCTAGTTTCATATTTTGACTAGCTCGATGTTCCGTCAATATCTAATACTATTAACCAAATGCAAATTGTAATACTTGCCCAGAAACATCCAGCTGGGCTCGGGCTTCCCCATTTTATTTAAGGGAACGAACAGTTTTTACGCGTCGACTGTTATATTTTGTTTCACCATGATATTTTTCTTTACTGTCAGCTTGTGGTAATGTTCACAGAACAGAAAAATTAGCTAGTGGTTGATGCTCCATGGGTAGAATACGGACCCATGTCATTTGTCATTCAAATGTGTTAACAGCGTTACAACAGACAAAAAGCGTTTTTTGATCGATTTCTCAGCCCTTGTTACAGTAATTATACATACTTTGCTGTGGTGAAAAAAATATATGTCAATCTTGATCATATTTCTGAGGTAAACTATGTACTCAAAACGCATTCTCGATAAATTTTCTCGATAGAAAATAATTGCAAAGTAACCTCTAAACGTGTTCTTCAATCTTGTGTCATGTTTTTACTGTTAATCGTACATCGCTAAAATAAATAACAGTAACATATCATATAAGAAATATACTTATTATAGTTTGTTTATTCGGTTACTTAGAGAATTTGCAAGTAATTAATTATTTTATTATAAATGACTTCAAAAATCACCCTTGCCGGTCCCAATGTATGGAATTTATCAATACGCCAGACGGCTCGGTGCTGTGTACACGCGTCGCTCTGCTCGAGCGTGCTATTCGAAATTAAATTTTAAATAAATGAAGGAGCAATAATAACCACAATTTCGAGCCGATCGAGCTATACTTATTTGGCGTATACGGTAGAGGAGTGGTCTAAATCATAGACTGTGTGGGTTCGAATCCTACTAGCTTCACTTGATGTAGTAGAATTTTTTATTTTTATATCAAAGTTGATAAAATGGTCTTTTTCTCTTCTTAAATAATTTTATAAAATGCAATAAAAATACTTTTCTATTAGGTTGAGGAAAAAGTTTCTTCGCATTTTATATAAAAATTCAAAAGATTTTTTTTATAAAGTTTATTTATATTTGACTAAAGTATGTAGGTGCCATTTTGTTGGATAACTTTTTGCCATCTTATAGGTAGGGACGTGATCCCATTGCAATAAAAAATTTTGGGCTTCTGATCAAAAAACTGCGACAAGTGGTTTTGGCAGACCTCTCGTGATTTTAAAGTGACACTGCCTGAGGAATTCTGCAGAGACCGAAACAGGTGAAAATCTGAAGGTGCAAGTTCAGGACTATACGGCGGATGCATTAACACCTCCCAGCCAAACTCTCGTAATTTTTGCTGAGTGGCTAAAGATGTGTGAGGTCTAGCGTTATTATGGTGAAAAACCACACCCCCTTCTGTTGATTAATTCCGGCCACTTTCTTTAATCTCATCAGTTGTTCGAAGTACAGTTCAGAATCGATGGTTCTGCCTGGCGGTAACAGGTCATAATGAATAATGCCCTTCCAATCCCACCATACACAGAGCATCATCTTGTCGCGAGTTAACCCGGGTTTCGCCACATTCTGTGAAGCCTGACCGGCCATTGACTATGATCTTTTTCGCACGTTCTTGTCGTACGTGATCCACATTTCATCACCAGTTATCAGCTTCTTCAAAAATAGTTCGTTTTCATTACGTCGTAATAAAGAATCACAAATGAGTAGACGGTTCATTAGGTTTCTTTCAGTGAGCTCATAAGGCACCCAAATATCGAGCTTTTTTTGTGTACCCATCTTTTTTCAAATGCGCCAAAACCGTTTTGTGGTCAATTCCCAGTTCTCCAGCTACATCGTAACTACTAATATGCCGATCATGCTCCACTTTTTTTATCCTTTTATGGAAAGACTATTGAACCGATTTGGATTAAACTGGGTACATATGTAATTTTAATACCGAGGGTGGCCAAGAGATATTTTTCATCCCGAAAAATGAGATAGTTTCCGGGATGAAAATATATGTGGCCGAACGGGCCTAAATGATAAAATGAAATGACCGAAATGATTGAAAAAAAAACCTGTTCTACTTTCTGAGATAACCTTTACATACATCTATCCCATTACCCGGGATGAAAAGTATCTCTTATTCACCGTAATTATTAAATTACATATATACCGAATTTCAGCCAAATCGTAATATTTTTTTCCGTAAAAGCAGAAGAAACTGAAAGACAAATATATTTTTATCCCGGAGACTATCACATTTTCCGGGATAAAATGCATACTATGTTCATTCTCGGCATCGAAAATATATATATACACACACACACACACACACACACATATATACTGAGTTTCAGCCAAATCGGTCCAGTTGTTTTTCCGTGAAAAGGGAACAGACAGACAGACAGTTACTTTCGCATTTATATTAATATATATATATATATATATATATATATATATATATATATATATATATATATATATATATATATATATATATATATATATATATATATATATATATATATATATGGATTCGTTGTTGTTCCATAATACAATTACATCATTTTAATAAAGTTTACTCGTCTAAAAAATATTAAAAAATAAAAAGAAACACATAGCCCGAGGATTCGAACCCTGTACCTCTTAGTTACTGTTGTGCTCGGTGAACGCTTGAGCTAAAGACGCTTAGGAAGTTTAGTCAAAATTTCAATACCTGTTAAGCTTATAAACGATCTGTCTCACTTTAGGATATTTTGTCTCGCTCTCGTGCTCGGCAGCCTTAGAATGAAATAAATTGAATCAAGTTGGTATGGACACGGTGCGCGTAGGTATGTTCAGTTGCAATATTTCGCCACGCTCGAACTTTTATTACGCGCTGTTTCAACGAAGTAAATATCGGCCGTGCGGGGTTGATTTTCTAAAACACCGATTTGAATCAGGGCTACAAAGCCTCTTAAAATATCACGGCGACAATATGCATACTATGTCAGAAATATTTTACAAATTAAAAACATTTAAACTCACATTTATAATATTAAGAATGAATATGCTTTAAATGTGTGTTAAAAAACAAAGTTAACAGAAATAAAAAATTAGAATACAATAGACAGTCTTATCACTATTAGCGATATTTTCCAGACAACCTTCAGATGGACAAGAAGTTTGAGAAGTGGTATGTTGCATTATTACTTAGGATAATTCAAAGTTAACAGGAGCGAAATTGTAAATGATACCACTAAAACTGTGTTCTTGATATTTTCAGCGGATATAGCACACGCCGCAGCGCGTCCGAATCAAACAGCAGGTCCCCAATGTATTTCCCAGAAGTGGACGTAGACGTCAGACCACGTCCCAATAGGGCTGACGAACCTGATTTCAGGTGTGTATTTTTTCGTTTATTTAAAAAATATTAACATGTTTCAACTTTTTTAGTAACATCATCATTGTACTAGAGTTAAAGACCAAGCTTACTCTTCAAAGTCCGGGGTCCGCTTTCTTATTTTTTCTTCTCCATTTCATGTGGCCTTCAGCATACCTCTTTTTATTGCATAAATCCGCAGACATGCTGATGGTCCACTTGATGGAAAGTGGTTAAAAATATTTCAATCATTATACTTTTAAAGTAATATGATAAAATGGTGTTTTCAATTCTGTTTTTTATATGTGAAAAATGACAGAATTGATTGTAACACGTGTCTTTTACCCAGTTGCATACATAGTGGACATATGGTGTGTCACGGTCTTGTCTCGATTACGTACTTCAAAATCTAACTTTAGTAGTAGTACTTATAAGTCTAATGGGGTTGTCCAGTTTGTTCAATGAAATTAAAAATGAGAAAAATTCAGGGGGCTATTTATTTAGGTTTATGGCTTGGCAGCTGGGCCTTTAAGCCAGATCTTAGATTATAATGTAGTTTGTTTATTTTCTTAAGCCTATGTGTAGCACAACTGAACTGTAGGTTATCAGCTGGTGCCAGTCAACGGAGTTCTTGTGACAACTCAAAAGGCCACATTTGACTATACAGTTCACATTTCTCACAAAACACATAATTACTACTCAAAAACTATCAATATCCTACAACTATATTCATTAGTAGTAGTAGTAATTTTACACATTTTTAGAAAATGAAACAGCACAGCACAACATCTCCTTTCAGTTCCCGCCAAAAACTCCTTCAGCGGGCTAATTCGCATCAGCGGATTTTGAAAGCGCAACTTTTACAAATACTGTTTCTGCAGTTTGTACACCAGCTCAGCAGTTGGTAGTAGTGGTGTACGCTGGTTGTAGTTGTTGGAGTGCTGGTGCTTTCTTGTACTAGGGCGAAGAAATACACCTTGTAGTTTCGGGGATTTAAATAGCGTTTGGATACTGATCCCTGGAGTTGCCGGTTCAACTTAGTGGTAGTTGAAGTCGAATGTTATGACTATTAATTAACAAGTGGTGGCTATTTGTAGCAACTCGCGCACACAATAATTGTGAGCGTTATTTATATTAAAATTACATAAGTAGGCCACAGCGTCAGCAAAACGCTGTACGTTGAACTGTATATTGTTTGTCTGTCAGAACAGTGAAAACTAGTAACCGAATTTAACCCTCGTTTCGGTATGATAGACGAATATTATAGAAAGATTCCGCGATATTCGTGTTTTTTGTGCCGCCGTTGCAGTTCACTTAAGATGCTCTTACACGGGCAATTTTTTGAGCAATTATTACTTGACAACAGTAATAGATCAATCTGGAGCATCTGCAAGAAAATGCGGGAATATTGCTTCTAATCTGACGGCCTCTGTGGTTGAGCGGGCTAAGCCTTTGCCGGCTTACCTCACTGCAACGCAGAGGCTCCGGGTTCAATTCCTGGTATAGTAAATTTCGGAAACGTATTTTCTCAGTTATTTACTATTGTCTGGGTGTCTGGGATCGGCCCCAGAATGGTCCGTTGTATATTACTCATAACACAAGCGTAACTTGCTTAATTTGGGGATATACAGTGCGTGTGCTTGTCTGCCGATTTATTATTATTATTATAATTGTTCCATATATTCCACATTTCTCAATGTCGCCACATGAGTTGTCGAATATCCAATCGGTTTGGAAATTTTTAGGCAATTTTCTTTCTATTTTTTGTACGTATAACTACGTCTCGTTTTCGTGAGAAGAAGAAGTCGGCGACGAGAGCTTAATTTTTTAAGTTGCACCATATTGTATAGTATTGTGTGGCCGTATCTCAGCAACGGCTTGTTACATATTGCCATTGCCCTAAATCGCTTGATGTAGTCGTGATGTCATAGTTGACTAGAATTGACCGGGATTGAGCAATTTTAGTTGCTCGTGTCAGAACATCTTAATGCAAAAGGCAGTACTAATAAGATGAAATAATTCTATTGCAGTCACATAAAATCGTCGGAGGATATAAGCTCGGGATATTCAAGCGCGGATAACTCGGCGTCGTTAACTCGCACCGCGTCCTTGGGCGCCACCGCTCGCGCGCGGTCGCGCACCTCGCGGACGACCGTCACGACGATCAAACGACCGCAAGCAGCCGAGGTCTGGTAACATTCATATAAATAACCCTTCATAATCGAGGAGAAAACATCTTGGAATACACGTATCATGTTTTATTGGCGAATATTAAAATGCTACTATTTTAAACGCTGTTTTGATATTAAGCTTGGTTTAAAAGTTTTAGCTCATGTAACATTTCAGTATTCGTCTCTAACCGCCGTGCTCAAAAAGCTTAATTTAAAAAACTATTTTAGTTCATAATAACATTGTCATTTTCTTTAATTATAGTGATTTTAAGACCCGTGTTCTAGAATCTAAATATTCATGTGCAAACCGTATATGATATGGTAATTCAACTAAAAAAATTTGAATACAAGAGACTACTGGAGGCGTAAAGCCACGCAGTATTTCAGTGGTGTCGAATATCATCTTGAACGTCGGCTTACGTTTGTGTTATTCTACAATGCGGATCTAAATATAAATTATATAAAAATAAATATTTATATCTATTTTTATATAATTATTATATTAATTAACTGATAAAAATAGTAATAGAGCAAGACGAAAAACGAAATTTTTAAGTTTAAGGACCCATCAAAAAACTAATTTCGGTGGTAAAGCTTAAAAATACTAAGTATAATAGCGCATGATAACAAAATTCATTTACATTGTAAAATTATACGGCATCTGTTTTTTATTGTATTTTATAAGTATTGGCTATATATCGGCATAAGGATAATAAGCTGCTATATCCGCTTTATATGTTTTTAAAATCAACAAGTACTTAATCCAAATACTCGCTAAATAGCGTCTTAGCTGACTCTGAATATTTGTGTCGGTAAAACAGTTTTTCTGAACTGTTTTATTATGTATATATAAGTGTTAATAAATAATATGAAGCGGGTTACGCAGTCCTAGAAAGCCGTTTATGAAATAAATTAAAAAAAAACAAATTCTTATAAAATATGCATAATTTATAAGATTTCGATTGAAAAGAAGTATTTTTAAGTAACTACAGTTATAATGGAGAAACTATTTGTAAAACAGAAAAATATCTTGCAGATACACGTCATGAGTAAAATATTTTAAAATAAAACTAAATGTTTTAATGATAAAGATATTTATAACATTTATGTTGTGCGTATGTTATAATAAAATTAATACTATTTTAAAATGAATAAAAATTATAATCAAAAGTATTAATATTCTTAAAATTTAAACTTATAAATGTCACAAAGTTGTCATAACATTATCATTAGTTTCCACTGTGTGTTTGTTCATAAAGACGTCGCTTTAGCACCAAAAGCAAATTGTAGAAAGCCACGCACATTCTATATGTTTCGTAAAGCTGGTTAAAGGTGTTGCGAAAATAGGGTTAACATTAGGGAATAAAGGGTTCAATTGAATTGTAAGAAATGTCTTTTAAGCGTAAAAGTTCGTCTTTCTACTATAAAATAACACAATAAAAATTCAGTTGTAAACGAAGCATATTTCTACAACCTTTGCCATTTGTTTATGGATTGTGCCATTGTATGTATGGTACTTGCAAGTATCATAGAAATTATATCCGGCTAATTTGTGTGATACTTTACACAACAGCCAAAGAGTATGAACATGTTTGTCACATGAACGCATCAACAGATATGTTGCCCAGCCCTTTGCGGGTGTAACAAAAAACATTTTTTGCACTGTGCGGGTGTAACAATAAACATTTTTTGCACTGTGGGGGTGTAACAACAACCATTTTTTGCACCGTGTGGGTGTATCACAGACGTATTCTGCACTGTGTAGATGTATCAAATAACATTAATGTTAAAAACTGCGTATAGTTTCGTTATATCCCTAATGTTAATTTTATGACACGGTATCTACAATTTGGGTGCGCCAGGGTAGTAACGGTGCTGGTATTGACTGTTGGTTGTTCAATGATAGTATTATCTTCAGAGAATTGGCTATAAATCTACGTTTAAATGAGAGATATCGTAGTAAGTAATGAGAGCTCAAATATAAATGACATACTTATATTATATTTGCTATTCGTTTGGCTTCGATGTTATATTTATAAGTGGTTTGTGTATGTGAAATTTAAAAAATACAAAAAAATTATATAATTATGGCAAAATTAATAAAAAGAGCTTTTATGTTAAAGTTATCAGATAGATATATTTAAATTTAACTGTACATTCTTTCGTAGCATTTATAGATGTAGATAGATTTGCATGCTTGATTTGTATTATTGAATTATTTTCACGAAACATGTCTATTATGGTGACTTTTTAATTTTATAAGGCTGTTTATGCATTTATTAATTTAATATTTTATTTACTGATATGGCTTTTATTTGATATAGACTCAAAACATTTTTATTTAAAGGAAAGTGAAGTTATCATCGAGGAGCTCCACGACGACGATAATATTGAATATGCGAATATGCCCTCCCTTATTCAAGTACATTCCCCTATGTATTTATCACATACAGATCCTCCTTTTGTATACCAATATGTTGGAGATCAAGTTAAAATTATCCAAGTATTAGGTCAATATCCTTTAAGCAATTCTAATTATAGCAATACAAATTTGTCAGATACCCGGAACCAAAAAGAAAGTGCTAAAGAAGCTTCAGTAATGAAAAGTTTAGCAAAAGAACAATCATTTCTAGATATTTCTAAGAATGAACCGGAAGATACAATCGTGAAGAAAAATATCAAAATTAACAATTCTGCCAATAATTATGACCCAACAGCTAAAGCCGAAAAAGTTACTGAAGAATCCACTGACGCTAAACAAGTGAATTCAAATGAGATAGAAAATCCAGATCTCACTTGTAGTGAACCCACAGAAGCGTCTAATATGGTGGAAAAAGACACTGAGAAAGAAACTGGCTCGTTAGATGGATATGACCCAGAAAGTGATGATGATGTCTCGTTTGGTACACCTGAAAATTCTCCTAGAGAAAAGAGAAAGTCATTGAAAGGTAAATATGGCAAAGCTAAAGCTCCAGCTCCTCCTAAGACTGATAACAATGATACATCTAGTGATTATTTAAAATCAAACGTCACAGAAAGTATTTCCAATCAAGAATGCTCTGATAAAAATATTACAAGTTCAGTAGCTAAAGAGAGTGAATCCACCCAAGAATTACAAGTAGATAATCTTGTAGAAAAAAAACAGAGACAAAAATCAAAATCACCAGTACGTTTACCAATAACTAATAATTCAAGTATTGCAAAATTATTACAATTACCCAATAAATTTGCGTTTTGGCACAGAAGTGATGAAAAAGCACAATCCGACAAAGTATCTACCTCGTCCGGTGAACATAGTAGAAGGTCTTCGTCGGCCGATATTGTTATAGATGAATTTGAAAGTTGTAACGATTTAAATGCAGATGCAGCAAACAAACAAAGTGATGCTATTGATATACCACAAATTAAAGTTACTGAAGACAAAACCAGTTCTAAAGATTGTGTTAGCGATAATGCGGCTCAAGATGTATTAGATAAAAGCGATGCTCTAAAGAAAGTTATAGAAGCAAAGCTTGAAAGTCATCCTGAATACAAATATATTTCTTTACATGACGATTTGCCGACTTCATCGAAAAGCACAGATGTATAAAAGCTTTCCTTAAATCTCGTATCTATTTTACTATTGATTCAGAAGATAGGCAGCCGCGTATGTGGTTTTTATTTGATGTGGAGTTATATTTTTATTAGAAGCATGACTGATAATTAACAGCAATTTCCCGTAATATTTAATTTACATTAACTGTACTCTAAGTATAATTATTTCCTTTTCTTAACCGACTATGTCTAAAACGATTAAACGTATTGCGACCTTGTATCTTGCAAATTTTAATGTCACTTATATAGTTGACCTAATCAATTTTTATAGAACTAACAATTGCAAACCCTTTAAAACATAATTTGTTTCTATGTCTATGTAGTGAATATAATCCTATTAATTATTTACATTTTTAGATAATTACATATTTTTTTGTTTTTGTTAGTGTCGTTGTGTGCATATTTATGTTGATAATTTCCTAATTATACTAAACTGACTATTGAGTGTGTCTTTCATGTTGTCTGTCTACTACAATAACATAGTAGAACAATTTATTACAGTTTACAATAGCATTTACTAGAAGACGTGATTTCAAATAATAGTTTTTGCCAAAATATTTGTTCGCTCTTATACGGTAAAAGAATCGCTACGCAGCAGGTTTGCTTCTAATAAATATTACTTGCAGCTATAATAAGATAGGTATGGATAGTAATTTATAACTGCCGGGTTCAATTAAATATTAGAATCGATATTTATTTTTCGACGTTTTTTTCTGTTCTTTTCGATAAAAGAACAGAAAAAAACGGTCGCTAACACTAAGTAGTGCCCAAATAGTTAAATAGATACACGGAGTAGTTAAAGCAACAAACTCTTATTGTTTAAACTTTTGAATCCTAGAAACATTAAATCAATTAAATTTGGATGCTTTTACCACTTCATGTCATGAGTTCTCTGAATCCTATTTCGATCACTACTCGTCAGTCACTGCGTAGCCTTCTGCACCGTACTTAGAGTGGCCAATGGATTTGGCAACAACAACATATTTTTATAACGAAAAGTGAATGCTATTGGTATCTATAGAATGCTTTACGCTTGTTTTCAGTTAGTTTTCAATTTACTCCTTTTATTTTCAGGCAATGCTGTCGGCCTCCGCTACCATTCCTCGCGCAAAAAAATCTAATAAACGGAAAACACAATAAGCACGTCCCCATATAGGTATAATTATGTCTACCTTCTCCTTTTGATCTCTGAGCTTTGTGTGAAAAGAAATTCGCTTTCTGGCATAATTACTTTTCTAACCTTGAGACAAAATATAAAATAATTGAATGATAGTTACTAGACTTTAGTTCAGACATATTGTTGTATATCAGCATGTTTTACGTAACACGTAACGTATAGATGTATAGTCTTGTGTTTATTCGGTTATCCAAGTGAGCGCACCTTTCTAATACAAGTTGGTCATTGAACCAGTTGACTTTAATGGTTCTATTCGGTCATTAGAATTTTTCGAGCTTTGCCAGAAATTTAATCACGGTTGCCAATAGTTCATCCTTCATGAACTTCGCAACACTCGGATCGCTGGCTGGCCCGCTGGCCGTTTGAACTAATAGACCTATTAACATTTGGTAATGTGCATTTTTTAGTAGGTAACCGGTTGCTAAATAGTTCATGAAGTAACAAGACTAACGGGCAATGGGAACGCTTAGCGGGAGTATTAAATTAGCGTCTGTCGCTCTTACGGTTTTTTTCACTCCCGCTATTATGCGTCATCGGCGAACCACGCGGGTGTCACATAAAACTTGAGGATTTGTAGCAGCATTTTTAATTTTTAAGGTAACCTTATTTCCGAGGTATTTTGATAAAACCCTTTTGTAAACTATACTTATTACTTTCATCAAGAAGTTTTATTTGTATCAAATTAAATGATATAATTATATACTATTAAATTTTGTTTCATAGTTATTAATTAAATAAATTTCAAAAACAAGTTTATCTAATGGCAATATTAAGAGAGTTCACCTTAAAATGGCAACGTCAACATGAGTTAATTGACTGACAAAGACTTTTCTTTATTTTAAATGCATAATATCTTCTTCAGCAAAATATATGTCTGAACTAATACATAAGTAGTATGTTAAGGTACATGTTCCAGAACGAAGCTTAGTCTAGAGTAACATTTCAGTTTTTCATTCATTAGACAACAATTGACAAGCAATATCCAGATGTTGACACGACGACGTGGAATTTTTGTCGAGCAACGTTTATGATCAATAACCGTTGATCGAACAAAAATTGTCGGCAACAAGTTATCCGATGAATCTAGTCTTGCGATTTTTATAATTTTATTGATTGTATAAAAAAGGAAACGTATCGATATAAAGAAAAAAACTACAATAAATCTAAGTATACGTTAAATCGTGGTAGTTTACTGGCTAAGGTATCCACGTCTCAATTCAATGACGCAAGTTTAAATGCTGGAGAGCCTATGCCGATTAGCAAATTTCTTTGAGCTAACATGCAAATTCTTATGCCATGTTTACATAAAATGCAAAACCATTATCCGAACATGGGATACCACGCTGCCCGCTTTCCTCTCCATTTCCTTGTTAGACGTGGATGTAATCATAATTTAAATTAGTTGTTAGAATTACTACGTTCTGACAGACAAGGAAAAAACATCGCCAATAAACCTTGAACAAGCGTGACAGGTAAACCATCCCTGCCCCTAAAATGGCGAGGCCCATCAGCAGTAGGGTATTTATGGAATGATATAAATATGTATACAATGAATAAGTATACACGTTCTTTTACAAACATCATATTGCAACAAGCATCTGCACACACCTACATTTGATATGAAAATATACGTTATATAGGAGCATTTTATAACGTTGCGAGCAGTTGTGCAACGATGTCAAAACTGTTGATCGTAATTGCTGCCTAATGTATTATACATGGCTTTTGGGGTTGAATTGATAACAGTGCAACCTAGCGTGAGTTGGTGAGCTCGTGAATTGAAAGGATTTTATTTTGGTCGCATTATTCCAAGTGTTGATTTATAACTAAGCAGTTCTATAATATGAGCCTTAATAATCAATATCACTCGTGCTTTCCTATATCTTCCATTCTATCCTTTTAGTGAACAAATTACTAATTTTGTGTTTATTATAAATATGTATTATTAAGGCACTATAAGCACAGAGAGAGCACAGTGTCATTTATAAACTGAGACTGAATCAGTATCATAATTACATTTTCATTGGAGTCGAAGCTTTCATGACTTCGTGGTAACAAATTTTGCATTAAAACTGTTTATGACGGAGCCATAATATGTTGATAATTAAGTGCGGCAAGAAAGTTTCATTATGGTGTCTTTATAGCTTATCCGAATTTGATAAACACATAAAATACGTTATTTCCTATTAAAGTACGCGATAATGTGTTGCGGTGTATAGGCAAATTTTTTAAAGTCGATGATATGGCAGATGTGCCTATGATTGTATATGGAGGTTTCACACCGGAGGTATGCGCCCGCAACATTTACGTTGTTATTCATAACGCATAGTTGATGTATATGGATTGATGAATGTCATACGGTACAGATTTTGAACGTGTGTTACACATGTCGTATAAAAATTTGGTAATGCAGCCGCCTCGTAGCAAAGTGCATCATAATAACTACATTCTCTACAAATGGATGCATAGTTAACAATGTCATTCAACTGAAATTTCTAAGTTTTTAAGACAGACAAAAATTTCGTTGTATTTTATTCAATTACAATTATATAACAGGAATAAGGTAATAAAAATAAAATATGATCCGTCAAGATCAGGCGCGGATCAATAAAATAAAACTTACAAAAATGTTGCTAGCAATCTTTCACGGTCGTTTTCCACAAGCAATTTGTACTATCTAAATAACCGTAGCAAATATCCTTGCATGTTTTAAAATTTACGAAACCTGCTCCTGTAATTTTAGAATAACTATCAAAGCAATATATTACGGAACCTACCCGCTGGGATTGTCATTGCTAGTATTTTCAAAGTGTAACTATAGTATGTAATGTAAATAAAGCAGAAAGAATTTTCCAAGAAAATTCTAGAAACACTTAATATTGTGAGTCTTTAAATATGCGATCAAATGTGTCTCTGGTATGTGTACTTAGGGAGCCAAGTTCCATTAACAATTATCCGTTTCTTTAATTACGTAAAATCTGTTTTATATTGTGTGAAGATCTCCATAAACACTGTGACTTCGTTAATCCGTTCTTAGGTATTACGCATGAAATGCACAACTTGTTTTTGTAATATTAATTAAAGATCTTTTATGAGAACTTAATTCTCAAAAATAGTCTTGAAATTTACACTAAGCTAATTTTATTAGCGCATTTTAGTGGTTGAATAATTTTGATATAATTAAATTGCAACAATAAGTTCTATTTTACATATTTTTGTTGGAAACTCCTTTATTTACTTTATACACAGATTAAAGGACAATGAAAGTCCATATATTGTCACAGTCCCTAAGAATACTAGTAATCTGTTGCCTTTATTTATTATTTTATTAGTTAGATGTCACTATTCTACTTCTTATATTCTGGTTAATTATAAAATAGAAAATAAATTTATTAAGGCTTTTAATATTTGATAATGAAACGTTGGTTGAAAGTTTTAGTCGTCTTTTTCTATACCAAAAATCGAGAGGACTTGTGGCGCCTTCTGGTCAATAGTAAAAATGTAGGATTACATTTTTTAGTTTTATTGGCTTTATAATGATAAAGGCCCAGTAAGACGAAAAATGTAATCTACTAGTAATGACTAGTATTATTTTATGTAAGTATATGCTTACTGTTAGAATAGCCTATCTATCTATAAATATTGTAATAGTAAGTGACTAATAAATTATTAAAAACTCTTACTCCTTGTCGTAAAATGTATTTGTTTGTAGAATATGAATTAGGTAATAACATATTGGAGATTTAATACTATATTATGCAAAAATTCTACAATGATCTTACAAAATATTTTCACCAATAACCATGTTGCTTTAACTTTAATGAAAGGATAATGTTCTGAATATAAATCGACATAATAATGATGTAAATATCGATTGGTGATTTATAGTTTTAGCCAAAAATTGCCAAAAATCACGAGAAACTCAAACAATTAGCTAACAATTATTTTCTTTAGTCATATTTATTGAAATTTTAGCTTATAAAGGAAAACTAGTCGTAATACTTGAGCATAACTTTACGGCTTCTATGAGGCTTTCATATCTTAATGTTTAGGAATATGGGACTTATTCAAACTGTATTATAATTAAAATACTCTATAGTATTTTCTTAGGTTTTAATATTTGTTACCTACATGTAATTAAAGTTGTTTTAACGGTTTTAAGCGGGTATTACAGCTAAAATTGAATAGAAGCGGTAATCCGCTTCTATTCAATTTTAGCTATTTAATAATATTTAATAATAGGCTTCCATAGAGTAAATACTGACCATAAACTGAACGAAATTAAGCAAGCTGAGCTGTAACGGCCTGGCCGTGACCTTGTCGCTGTGAGCGACAGTTGAGTCGCGTCGTTTCAAACGCCGCGTCGCTAAGCCCAAAATGGTTGCCAAGCCGTACCTAAGATTACATGAAAAATAATTTTCCATTGCTCTTCTATTCGATCTTGGCTTAACCTTGGGAGCAGCATCTAACCATTACCACAAGATTAATTTTAATGTCTGGCAGTTGACTAATTTTGTAAACACGGCTACTAATAAGTGGCTGAAGCATCAGGACAAATATCATCTTACGACGCGCTTTAATCCGTTAAAACAGAATTTTAATTTAAATACCCATGTTTTTATAAAGATTACTCTGTGAGCCACTTTAGACAGAATAGAAGTGTGAGAAGTACACAGCGGTTACAGCTATAAAATACCGAATTATTCCGGCTCAATATCTAAGTTATGACATTGAATTTACATATATGCAGGGCTCTCTTCGTGGGGGCATGCGCAGTGACCTCGTCGTTTAAAAAAAAATATGGACTTCAACATTCGAGAATTAGCGTGCCCTCAAAAAAGTGACAAAAAAAGGCCTGTATATATGTATAACGTTAAGGAGTAAAATGGGTAATGTTTGGTTGTTAAGCCCAGTATCATTTAACTTTTTTCTTCAGCTTTGCTAGTTACTTGATGGCCTATACTATATCTTACTTATTATTCACTCACTTGCGCTACCATCAGTCGCATTTTAATATTACTTGTATGGAGCGTATATCAAATTTTAAACGATAGTAAGGCAAATGAATGGTCAGTAAGATATAGGAATGGGCCATGAGTGTGCCAAGCCTTTGTCCACGTAGTTCACTGGAACGCAGAGCCTCCGGGTTCAATTCCTGACATAGTAAAATTCATAAACGAACTTTCTGTTCGCTACTATGGTCTGAGTATATGGGATTAGCCCCAGATAAAAGTAACTTGTTTAGCTTGAAGATATACAAGGCGTGTGTTAGTTTGCCGATTGTTTTTCTTTAAAATGGGGATTTATTTTCATTTCAAACCTAATAATTTTACCATACATCAGAGGCCTTACTCTTAAGCGTCTCTTTCGTCGTTGCTTTAAGAACTTTTTTGCTTGTTCTTTTATATTTAAGTACATTTTCCATTTATTTTTGTGTTACATAGATTACATTATAGTAGTTTTAAATAAATAATTGTTTCTTCTATCTAAAATTGCATTGACTCTTTCGGGCTGATGGGACGAAAACTAGACGACGTAAGGCGTTTGAGAGTAAGGCCTCTGATTACATCCCAAGACCACCAAATTATAATAATTATCTTACCATAATCCATCTAATTTTTTGTGTTATTCCATTTATATCTTTATCAAACGGGAACTTTAAATACTTTTTCCCTCATTGCTGCATTATGGTTATCTCCCATTCTATTTCGAGTGCCAAATTAACTATCATTATTTTGTTTAAGAAACTAACCGGCTACACTTTTGAGTAAGCATTCAGATTTCCAAAATCGTGGACCTTTGATTGTTGACAAATTGTGTAATTGTTAGTGTGACTATAGGAAATAACATAGGTACTGGAATTAATACCATGACAAATATTCCTATTACACAAGTCAATAAAACGACACAATTAAGTTTCAGACGAAACAGTTCCTCTACTTTTAATCGTATTACTCACATTATTTGTAGTTAACAGAATGAACTTTGTGTGATTATGGAATGTTATATAGTCAAGTTGTGGTTATTGTAAAAGTATTACATGAAAATTCAGCATGTGGCATAATCACTGTAGACTTATGCAGTTTTTAATGTTACCAACTTATAATCACTACCAGACTTCTATATACTTACCTTGTTTTTTCTTAAAAGATTGGTCTGGTACTCCACACAGTTCGATTTTTGACTAATTAATGATGTCTCAACTTAAGAAATACATTAGGTTATATATTAAAGCACAAATTGTTTTACAATAATCATATAAACACAGTATTTAGTAAAAAAAATCTTCACCAATTTACCTAGTACAAAAAAACAAGGTATAGTTATATCTATGTAAATATTAATTATGTAGATATAAGCGAAGCTGTTAGGCTTAGATAGATTAGCTGCAAAAGTCTGCAATAGGATTTTGTATGAGTGTCTAAGGCGCAGCTAATTATTTCTAAAACTAGCCAATTTGATGCAGATAATAACCACTTAAAACTACGATAAAATCAACCCTTTTTCCTTTTCTATGTGTTCCAATAGTGAAAACTATTGCAGAGCTTTTTAAGATAAATCTTTTTATTACAATATTTACAAACAACTGAAATTATTTACCTAATTCAAGTACTTCTGGAATAAGTTCAACTTTTGAAATCCCCTGGATTTTGGAGATGCATTTTAATATAGTCGTAAATATGTTATCAATAATTATTGTATGTATTTCAGCAGTATTTATACATATGCAATGCAAATACTTTAATTTCATTTGTAATCTAACATATGAAACAAAAATGATGGCCATCTACACATTTATCTTGTAGTACTATATATAACCCTTCAATGACATCTAGTTTCGAGTTTTGTCAAAATTGATATATGTTTAAAGTTGGTTAACCTTTATTTTGTGATCTTTCATTATTACATTACCTATTAAAAATAGAATTTACATTGATTATAAATATAAGCATGTATTTGTTTGCCTGTGTCACACTAGTTATATGTTTGAATTTATTAAATTAAAATATTAATTTACTAATAAGGTTTTATTTTATAGCAAATCAATCCTTTCTCGAGGTTTACAATTAATTTCAATAATGGAATAAATTTACAAGAATTATTAGATGAATTGTTTAAGAACTATTTTAGATGAAAATCAAAACATTCCACCAGTTCTCAGTTTCAAAGTATCAAATATAAATCCTCCATAGTCCTTTTTATAAACATTTTCCATCAGTTGTTTTTCTAATAAATTCAATGAGACTCCATCATAAATCTTTATCCAGTAAAGTAATGAAAACAACTTGTGGTAGCTATTTGTGTCATTAATAGCATCAGATATAACAATAGTAGGTAAATTTTCAATAATATTCTTCAATTTCGGCTTCACAACACAGTTGAATGTTTCATTACTTTGAATAGCAAATTTATGAATAATATCAACAGTTTGTACACTGACATTATCTTCAAGTAAAATATCAGGTAACTTCTCAAGCCACTGTTTATAAGTGTCACTGTTGTGAAAATGGCTTAATTTGTCATTCAAAGCCACTTTACACAGAACATCAAAGAGTTTTTGCTTAAATTTATTTGAGACATTAAAATATGTCTCTACAATTTTAATAAACAGTTTATCTATTACAGTTACTGATTTTGTCCAATTGTTTATATCTTTTGAAAAAATTGAGTGCAATATTTTAACTATACTTTCATTGATTTCATCATGCTTATTCTTTTCAAAAGTTTTCTGAATGTAATTGAGGACTGAAACCATTTCCTTATGTTGATTCTTTAGATTAACATTTGGATTGAACATGATGAATAGGTGACATATTTCCAAATTCTCAGCAACTAGTGTTGGATCTGTTATTACATCTTCAAATGAAGTGTTCATGTCATATTTTTTGGATCTTATATTTGTCACATAAGGAAAGCTTGTTAGAAAATGTTGGTTGAAAGTTTTTCGGTACTTCTGGCAAAATAACATTTTTATATTTGAACTAGGACTCTTATAGTCTAAATGTCCAACTAAATTCCAAATTTGTGAAATGACTTCAAGAATATGTTTCAAGAGAGATGCTGCATCTGCATTTAGAACTGTTTCAATTTTATCTGTGATTCCATTAGAATGTACTTCAATCCAAGTTTCTATCAATAAAGGCATCAAAGTTTCAATATACTCTTTGAACTTCTCTACCTCATCTAATTTTACATTTTCCTGTGATTTCCTTGAGAAACATGATAGGTGACAAACAGAAGTGTAATTTTCAATAAATAGTGGGCAGTAATTTACTTTACTTGTATCAAAGTGTTTAAGAATCACATCAGCTGATCTGTTTTGATCTTTGCAGCTATTGTAATGAATCAACTTATTTAGATAATCTTTTAAGCGATGTAATACTTTGACTCTCCACTTCACACTAGTCATTTGACTCCCTAAGTTGACAGTTAATGTTCTGCCTGGCTTAGAGTCAACCCTCAACTTTGAAATCATATCCAAAAAATTTGGTACAATTTTATGGAAATCTTGCACAACCTTTTCTGGTGTGCAAAGTAACAGTATATCAAGAAACAGTAAAGAATCTTCTTGAATCCTATTATCTATGTGAGTCATTGCACTTCTTAGATATGTTGACATGATATCAAAAAATGGACTGATTTTGGTCACGTTCACATTGTCTAGGATCATATGTAATACCTTTAAAGACTCCCGCCTTACCTGTTAGCATAAAAGAGAAATTTAAACTTTGTAATATTTTTCTAAGTTTTCATAAAACTACTTATAGCAATTAACTGTGTGCCATTTTATTTTGTTACAAAAATATCAAACAGTTTAATTGTTTTTAAAATACAAATAGTTCTGCCTAAACAATTTCTAGTCTTTACATATATTTTTTCAATAATTTTGTTGCGATTTGTGACTATTTTGAATCTTTTTATGTTAACTCTTGGATTTTTCAACTTTGACCTATGATATAAATGCAATATTAGTGAAAACTGTGAGGTTATATTTACAAAAACATTAATTATCTCAAGAACTCACTTTCTTGCCATAGGGGTTGTAGAAGGGGTAAGTATGACTAGGTAGTCATACTTATCCCTTGTAAGTACAGGCGCACTTATTTTAAGTAATTGAAGGGGTGGAGGGGGAGTGTGGGTACCCTCCGCCTCCACCCCTCCAATTACTTAAAATAAGTGCGCCCTATATCTATACCCCACCCCATTTAAACATAAGTAAATAGTAACAAGTATATATTAAAATAGTAATTAATTGCAAAAAACCTGTTTGTAATGTACGGAAATGATCTAAGGAAATACAATGTATAGGTTAAATATACCTACATAAGAGAAATCTTCATTACAAAATAATACTTACAATTTTCTCAACATTAAGCACTAAGGGCGTCACCCCAAGAATCAATTGCCCAAGATTTTGGTGTAGGACTGCAGGGTGTGTAGTTATAACCTCTTTTAATCCTTCCAATGCGCTAGTTCTAGATTGTGTATTAAAATGCGTAAGTCGCGATAGCAGGTCATTTAAATTAAGTTTTCTTGTAGACAGCACTTCCGATGTATTATGCTTCTTCAGTTGCTCCTTTATAACAATCTTTTTTACTTTAAAGTTTGTTTTTGTAACATTAGTGCCTTTTGGTAGATCTTTCTTAGCCTTTAACTTTGTTTTTGATTTTTCTGATTTAAGAAACTTTTGGTATCGGGTAGCTCCTGTTTTAGACATTTTAAAAGTAGTTGCGGTTTATTTAACTTCTACTACACCTAATTAATTAATAATTAAAATTCAAGAATACGAAACATTAACCAACATTTGTTTGCGATTTACGATTAGGGTCAGGGACTCAGGTTTCCAGATTGAATTTACGAAAATTGCCCATATCCGTCAAAATTGTTTCCCCAGTACTGTTTTAGAAACTGTCCCCATACGTATTATTGGATGAAAAACAACGCACATTGAAGGAATTCGTAGAGGAGACAAACTTTCGTTATTTTATAACTGACTTTAAAAAAGGAGGAGGCTCTTAATTAATCGTGTAAATATTTTTGTATAATTTAAACAAATTGCAAAAATTCCGAATAAAACGCAAGTGACATGTTATACAAAGACATATCATGATCTTATAAGGCTCCTGTTTTGCTAAAATTACTACAGAACACTAAAAGAATCTGCTCTAGTGTTGCTACGTTTTTTTCTTTATCCTTTTTTACAATATTTTATTGCTTTTAGTTTTTAGTCAGAATTTAAATATATGTACTTTATGTGAAGACGACGGTGAAGAAAATGTCTTACATGTCGTGATGAAACCTGCAAATCGAGCTACTTCATGTGTCAAACCCGCCAATTTACCTTTGATAACTGTGGTGGGTATGCTGGTTGTTCCCCTGTAATATAATAAGGGAGCCCTAAGCGCAGCAGCCGCAGCAGTAAGACGTTTATAGGCTAAGACCATGTGATGTGTGACATAAAACGCTCTTATATATCTATTTATGTAAATAAAAATGAATGTTGCTAAGCGCAAAGCTTGAGAGCGGCTCGACCAATCCGGCAATTTTTTTTCGTATGTTCCCTAAGGCACACGGAAAATTTTAATGAAAGAAAAATAATGATAAAATCAAAAATAAAAATTGCGTGAACAAACTCCTCCTCCTCCTAGAGACCGATTTTAATGAAATTTTATTTTTGTTCAAGTGAATTCGAGAAATGTTTAGATTAACATTTGGTCCCGGTAGATGGCGCTGCAATCAGTTTCTAGATGTTTATTTTTTAAGGCAAGACAACGTCTGCCGGATATATATATAATCTCCTTATTTCTTTATCCCTATTAATATTATAAATGCGAATCTCCTCCAACTCTTTCTGTCTGTCTGTTCCGTTTTCAAGAAAAAACTACTGGACCGATTTAGTTGAAACTCAGTACATATATATATATTCGATGCCGAGGATGAATATAGGATACTTTATATATATATATATATATATATATATATATATATATATATATATATATATATATATATATACATATATATATATATATATATATATATATATATATATATATATATATATGTAATTTTAATACCGACGGTGGATAAGGGATACTTTTCATCCCGGATAATGAGATAAGTTTGGGGATAGATTTATGTAAAGAATATCCTAGAAAGTAGGATAAGTTTTTATTTTGTGATTTTCGTCATTTTGTTTAATTTGGTCGATGTGGTCGACGTGGTCGGTGTGGTCGATATGGTCGATGTGGTCGGTGTGGTCGATATGGTCGATGTAGTCAGTGTGGTCGATGTGGTCGGTGTGGTCGGTGGTCGATGGTCGATGTGGTTGGTGTGTGGTTGACGTTAAGGTTGAAACATTGTGAACCTATTTAGTTGCATTATGAATAAAGAATAGAGACGTGACATTGTCACTCTTAAAACTATCAGAAAATTATATTGTTGCTTTTTATTTTCTCCTTATCTCGATCACACTTTTTAAGTGGTTATGGGCCGTTATTTCTATAATTTGCATTAAAATTCATTATAAGTAAAAATGGATTTGTGTAAAATGCAAATATCCAAGTTGGATGGGACAAATTGGGTACCATGGAAATATCGTATGTCGGCTTTGTTAAGAAGCATCGATGGACTATTGGATATTGTAGAAGGTCAAATAAGGGAGCCGGTAAGGTCTGTGGTGGTCGGCAATGAAGTTGACGGTGCAGCAGTCTTGGTAGAATTTAATAAGAAGTTGAATGAGTATATTAAATTAGGGAGCACGGCTCTTCTTTTAATTACGAACAATATTTCTCATGAAACACTAGATAAAGTCATAAGATTTTCGAGTCCGAGAGACGTCTGGGTGGAATTACATAGATTATATGATGGAACAAATGAAAATCGATTGTATGATGTATGTATAGATTTTTTCAAATATAAGAAAGATATTGCAGACAACATTGAGACTTATGTTTCGAAATTAACCTCTGGTATAATTTAAACATAGAACTTATTAAAATCGATGAAATGGGAAAATTACCTGAACTTCTCTTGATATGTAAGTTGCTAGATACATTGCCAGAAGAATATTTCTCATTTAAATCAAGTTGGATGCTAATGTCTAAGAAGGACCGAACTGTGGAAAATCTGACGAGTCAATTATGTGTGCACGAAAGGGCAATATTGAACTCAGAGATGACTCAAGGGAATTCTAGTGGAGAGGCGCTGGTACTGCACCCGCCTATAATGAAATATGGAAAACCAGATAAGACATCAAGGATAAGAAAGAAAGTTACCAAAGAGTTAAAGTGCCACACATGCAAGGAGGTTGATCTCTTTAAAAAGGATTGTCCAAATAAAGAAAAGAAAGATGTTAGTAAAGGAGGTCGAGGTGGTACAAGCATTGGCATATTGCTTCTACAGATAAATTCCTCAGAGTGCAATTTCGATCGTGAGAACTGGTATGTTGACAACGGCGCTACATATCATGTTACGATGCGGGATGACCTTTATGAAGATTTTGAGCATTTTTTGATACCTCATACAGCTACAGCATACTACAGCAGATGGTAAGGTAATAAAGGCCATTGGAAAAGGGTCAATAAGAATGCGGGCCTATGCTAAAGAATTCTTTCTTAGGGAGGTCTGGTTGGTTCCAACGATAAGCAGAAATTTATTTTCGTTATTAGCGGCACAAGATCTGAATCCGAAAAGCTTGTTTAAGTCACGGGTAACTTCCTGTTCCATAAAGATAAATGGAAAGATAGCAGTGACTGGATATAGAAAAACATTTGGTGGATTATACAAGCTGAAATGTAGTGCAGTATGTCAAGTTGATTCGGTGGTGAATGCACTTGATACATTACAGCTTTACCATGAGATAATGGGTCACCAAGATAAAAGGCACGTGAAAAGTCTTATACAGAGAGAGTTTGACATTAAGACAAGGGACAGTGGAGAATTATGCGAAGGTTGTATATTTGGTAAAGCACATAGAAGAAAGTTTGAAACCAGAAATAAAGCTCAAATGCCTGGAGACCGCATTCATTCAGACGTATGTGGTCCTTTTTCTGTATCTTACTCTAAATTTCACTATTTTGTGCTTTTCAAAGATGAATATACCCGTTATCGCTATGTTTACTTCATGAAAGAGAAGTCTGAAGTACCAGAAAAACTATGTCAGATGGTTAATGAAGCTGATATTGCAGGACATACTATTAAGGAATTTCTGAGTGAATATGGTGGAGAATTTGATAACGACAAAGTAAGAAAAGAGTTAGCGAAGCGTGGAATAAATATTAGACTTGTAATGCCATATACACCGGAACAAAACGGTTGTAGCGAAAGAGAAAACCATACTATCGTTGAGTCAGCAAGAGCAATGATGCATGCACATGAGGAGTTACCTCAACATTTGTTTGGCGGAGTTGGTACAAACGGCTGTTTACATTCTGAATAGAACAGATTTGATGTAGATTGCGTAGATCACAAAAGTCCGTATGAGTTATGGTTCGGTAAGAAGCCGCAGATAAAGCATTTTCGAATCATAGGCTCGGCATGCTATGCTCATATTCCTAAGCAGAGAAGAGTGCTTTCTTATTGGCTATGACAACGACGATGGTTACAGACTATGGAATAAAGAGTCAAATTCCTTAGTTAGATCCAGAGGTGTTACTTTTGATGAGAGACCAATCAAATCGAAGTTCGGAACAGAAGACTTAAGTAAGGATGAAGATATAGGTGAAGTTGAGATACCTATAAATGTTCAAACGGATCGTGAAGAAGCTCCAGTAAATAACAATTCAGAATCAGATCATGAAGAGTCTAATGAATTAAAGGGGGAAGATGTAGATGAGAGTGATAAAGATGAAGATAGTCTCGAGCCTCTTGTTAGTATCGAGAGTGAGAGAGAGCTTCGAAATCGTTTGTCACTCAGACATCCAGCTAAATTCAAAGATTGTGCTATGATTGTTGATAGATATGAAGAACCAAATTGTTATAAGGATGCTGTGTCGGATACAGATAGAGATCTTTGGATAAAAGCGATGGGAAGTGAAATTAATTCACTTAAGCAAAATGAAACCTGGGTTTTGCAGAGACTACCCATAAACAGAAAAGCCATACCATGTAAATGGGTTTTTCGGATAAAGCAAAACACTGATGGTTCTGTGGACAAGTATAAGGCAAGATTAGTCGCCAAAGGTTTTCGTCAAAAGAAAGGTGTACACTATGATCAAACCTTTAGCCCAGTTGCTAAGTTGTCAACTGTTAGAACCACACTAAGTATTGCGGCTAGTGACGACTTGAAGCTTTTAGAATTTGACGCGTCGATTGCATTTTTATATGGTTCACTGTCAAATGAAGAAATTTACTTGAAACATCCTGAAGGCTATGATGATGGTACGGGACGAGTATGTCTATTAAAGAAAAGTTTATATAGCTTAAAGCAGGCTCCAAGGTGTTGGAATAAAATTATCCTGGATTTCTTGAAGGAAATTGGTTTTAAGACGAGTGATGCAGATCCCTGTTTATTTACTCTGAGAAAAGATGGCAAGAAATTGATTGTCGCTCTATGTGTTGATGATGGACTTGTTGCAGCAACAGATCAACAGATGATAGATGACTATGTAGGAGATTTGAAAACGAGATTTAAAATTACTTATAAACCAGCCTCTTTCTTCCTTGGTATAGAGATTGAAATCAGAGAAGGTAGTATTTCTTAGCATTCAAAATATTGTATAGATTCGGTATGGAAGTTTGTAGACCTGTAGCAACACCTATAATCAAAGAAAATATATCACAGAATAATTTGAAGACTGATGATTATATTTTAGAAAATTATAGACAAGCTGTTGGAGCATTAGCCTATCTTATGGTTGGTACTAGACCTGACATAGCATATGCTGTCAGTGTAGTTTCGAGAAGTCTAGAGAAGCCAACTAATGTAGATTGCGTAAAAGTGAAACGCATTATGAGGTATTTGCAGTACACTCTTGATCTTGGCATTGTTTACCAGAAAGCTAACCATAAGACCTTTGAATGTTTAGTGATGCTGATCATGGTGGTGATATAGGGACCGGAAAATTCACCTCTGGTATATTATGTTTATACGCAGGAGGACCAGTTTCTTGGATGAGCCAGAGACAAAAGAGTGTGACCATATCAACAACTGAGGCTGAAGTTGTCACGAG
Organism: Dendrolimus houi; assembly: GCA_039645545.1. Lineage (NCBI taxonomy): Eukaryota > Metazoa > Arthropoda > Insecta > Lepidoptera > Lasiocampidae > Dendrolimus > Dendrolimus houi. The sequence goes on along the minus strand of CM077117.1, from coordinate 16,553,167 downwards.
GCTGCCAGGGAATCAGTCTGGCTAACGCGACTATTCAAGCACCTCACTGGTAATAAAGAATTGCCGACATTGTGGGTTCACAATGAGGCTGCGATTAAACTGGCTGGAAATCCAGAATACCACAGACGTACGAAACATATTCGTTTACGTCAGTTCTTTATTCGTGAGTAAGTAACACGAGGAGAGATTATAGTGAAGAAAATCTCCAGTGAGCAGCAACTTGCAGATCTGCTCACTAAACCAACAGCGCAACCAAGATTGTGTAAGCTACGTGCATTAATAGGTTTACACTGAGAGAAGGTGTTAAGGTTGAAACATTGTGAACGTATTTAGTTGCATTATGAATAAAGAATAGAGACGTGACATTGTCACCTTTAAAACTATCAGAAAATTATATTCTTGCTTTTTATTTTCTCCTTATCTCGATCACACGTTTTAAGTGTCGATGCGGTCGATGTGATCGATGCGGTCGATGTGGGCGATCTGGTCATTTTGGTGTTTATATATCAGAGGTATTATTAATCAGCTACGTTTTTAGCAGGAAAAAATACATTTACAGTGGCACAACTTCTTTTAAATTTATTAGGTATATTACTATAATAATATAATTATTCAAAAAATTCAAATCATTACTAAACCTACCCTTTTCTTTCAAATTTAACAGAAAAAAAACTTGTAGAGTGACCCTTTATTGTAAATATTTTATATTATATAGTACAGTCAATAAATTGTGTGACGATATGTTATAATATATTTTTTATGTTACTAAAACCTAACCCTAACCCCCTAACCCTGGTTTTTATCATATATAGCGAGACAAACTTATTATACGAAAAGTGCATGTAGTCAATATCAGTACAATTATTGTATACAGATATGTTTAGATTTAAATTTTATTAGCAATTTCATGCTATATTGAATATTTTATGGTAGTTTTAGTTAAGCTAAAAGCATAAAATATTTTATCAATTCCCCATCGTTTGAATTTTTATTCCCAATATATCCCGAAGAAATTCTTGGCCCTAAAATTCCTACCGCAAAACCCAAAACAGTAAAAATAAACCCCAATATAGAGACCCTGTTTGTATAGTGTATTAAAAAAAATGTTTTTTTAGTTACCAATGGCAGGCAAAGGAACGTAGGCTATAGAGACTTGTCTGATGAAATAGCCTCCTAATGGCCAGGTTTTGCAACGCTTTGAACAACAAAACATCCAAAGTACTTAAAAAAGGTTTCAATGGCGAAAACTCAAGACCTTGAACTTTAAAAATTGTACCTTACAGTAATCTCACAATTTTTTTCTTGTACCAGGTGAACTAGGAGAAGGAAAAAAGAACAAAAATACCTTTTGGTAGGCCTTTGGGTCAAATGCAATACACTTAAAACAACAAACATTTACAAGATCAATATTTTTGAACTACCTTAAAAAAAAACGAATTTAAACTTAAAAACCAATTTAATAACCTCAATAAACAAAAAAATTATTTAAAATTAATATAAACGTTTATTTTATTGTTATTTATTTATAACATTTGAAACAATCATGATAGTCCAAAGGTCAAAAGAAGGCCCAAAGGTCTTAAATTTAGAATTAAGATAATTTTCATTATATCTCAGATCCATATATAGAGTTTTGATGTAAACAGCAAATATAGTATATAAACAGCTATTTTTGATAAGCATATAAACACAAATCGTAAAGATTGCATGAATAAATTAAGATTTATTTTCACACTCGACGATCTTGTTCGATATTAACTCAAGAAAGACAAATTTCTTTTGTTTTTGTTGGCACTGTTGCTTGGTCATACACAAAAAACCTCGAACATACGTTCGGAGACATCTCTTTATAAAAAGGTGGTAATTTGGAATTAGTAGCAATGGTTAAAGTTGGGGTACTTGAGAGTACCTTGGGCGTTCATTCGGCGAAATTGGATTTGGTGCTGGGCTTTATTCACTATTTCATTAAAGTACTTTTTTAAGGACCGTGGGCGCTACGAGGTTACAAGTTAGACCGAAGCGATCCGACGCCAGATGGAGATCTTGTGATAACTCGAAAGACCACGTTTGATTCGAAAGTTAACGTTTCACAATTTTCTCGACAAAGTGTGTGCAATTTGTAAAGAAAACTGTGAAGAAAGGAAGTCCACACTGTCGTTTAAATAGCAATTAGAGGTCCGCCCCGGCTTCGCACGGGTATCTAAAAAAACCTTTTTTGTTGAGTTTAATTACCTACTACCCCGGTTTCTATATTTTACCGACAGTTGTCTGTAATAGTAACTGATTGATTTTGAAGCTACCAATAACCGTCAGTTGAGAGGGCTATACGAGCGTTTCACAAGCTCATTGTCAGCTAGAAATACTGTCGGTTATCAGTTACCAATTCCCTCCCAAGCGTTTTGCTAACGCAACATATTTATAGTAGCAACACGCAACGTAATTCAATGAGTTGACGTATAACTACAAAATAAATATATTAAAAAAAAAAGAAAAAAAAATCGGCAGACAAACACACACACTGAATATCCCCAAATTAAGCAAGTTATGCTTGTGTTATGGATAATACACAACGGACCACCCTGGGGCCGATCCCAGACACCCAGACCCATAGTAAATAGCGAAGAAAATACGTTTCCGAAATTTACTATACCAGGAATCGAACCCGGAGCCTCTGCATTGCAGTGAGGTAAGCTGGCAAAGGCATAGCCCGCTCAACCACAGAGACCGTCAAGAAGTGACCTTTTGTGATATACGATTGTCATTAAAAATCAAGCTTTCAATCAATCTGCTTTAAATACTTACAATTACAGAACCACTTTATATGAATGTTGCATGAACAAAACGCAGGAACGTAAACAACATATAGGTAAATAAACTTAAATAATGATTGTTCCAATGTCATTGGATTTTTTGTAAAAAAGAAGACTGTTGTCACAAGAAACAGTGTTGTCACTTCAAAATTTTTTCGTAAGTTATAGGGATTTGTGGTTATCGACCGCAAATTTTTAAAAATAAGTTAAGGCTAAAAACAACGGTTGTTGTGGTTCCATAGTCAAATAACGTAAACTTTGTAGGAACATTGTCCGTTTTTTTTTGTTTTCATTCAATTGTTTTAAGGAACTTTTTGTAACTCGACCGTTTTACACAGATGTAGCGATGGATTTAATCTGTTATTTGAAGCGATGTTGCAATTTATTGTTAATGACGTTAAATACTGACAGTTAGTACATACTAATACGTTATCTATTAATAATGTTATATTTATTCACAGTGTTATTTTTAACACTATATTTATGACGCATTAGGTCACAATCGATAATTATAACATTATCGCAAGTGAAGCTCAAGAATAACAAAAAACTGTAGTCTAATTAATGACTTTGGAACCTTTGACCTTGTTATTAGAAAGGTGGCATTAACCATATAAATTTTATCTGTTTTGGCGACAACTGAGAACTGAGAACTTTGTTGTTATAAATATTTGTCTACGAAAATTACGAATATTACGAAAACGACATCACAAGATACAAAACCTATCCTACATTCTGGGACAGACTACATAAATCTATCCCAAACTCTATCTCTTTTCCGGAATAAAAAGTATCCTATGTCTCTCCTAGAAATTGAACTTACTTATATACCAAGTTTCAACAAAATCGGTCCAATAGTTTTCGTGAAAGCATTACAGGCAAACAGAATAATATATTTTTGTCCCCGAAACTATCCCATTTTTCGGGATAAAAAGTATTCTATGTTCATCCTTGTCATCAAAAAAGTATATATACTGAGTTTCAACCAAAGCAGTCCAGTAGTTTTTCCGTGAAAGGGTAACAGAGAGACAGACAAAATTACTTTCGCATTTATAATATTAATAGGGATCAATAGTGAAGCAATACTGGAATTGGAATTAGAACTGTTAAAGGCAGAAATAAAAAATTTGAAAGACATAAATAAGAATTAAATCCAAGTTAAAAGAAGAAGTAAAAAATTAAAGGTTATTTTAATATAAAATCACCTATTTATAATGACAAATAAACTGGCAACCTCGACAAACAAACAAAACTGGCCGAAATCGGGTGGTAATAAAATTCCTATGAATGGTAGTGTTGACTACCAGCGGTTATAATATAGAAACACTTCATCTGTCGTTTCCATACAAAAAGTCTAGCGATCGGTTAGAAAATCTCTCCCATCGGTAGTTGGTACTTTCATCTGTAGCTACGAACAATTCATTATAGAAACATCAGTAGAGTTACCAGGCGGTAGTATTCTAAACGTCGGTATCTAAAACGAATCGTTTTTGTAATATTGATACCGGGCATAAGGGAATTGAACAGTGACGCCTACATCGTTTAAGCATAGCTAGCCGAGCAGGGTGCGCGGTGACCACGCAACTTTTGTCTAAGATTTACATTTTTAAACTCGTGATATCTTTCGAATGGAATCTCCGAATTGAATAATTAAAAAAGTTATATAAAGTTATTGAAGCAGTCTTGAATATGAAGTAATTTATTTTGATAAAGATGAATACCAAGATACAAGTAAAAAGCCATTTCTAGCGGTGGCATTTCAATTAAAATTTTAAAATAAAAGAACACTTATTGTGGCATAACTTTAATAGTTAGACATATGCTGTCCCGAGACTTGTTGTAAATAATGATGTCCTCTGCAAAGCCGTAGTACATTATTTTATAGTATCATCAATCGCGCGACTTTAGGTAATTTTTTACACCTTGGGTTATATTATTGGAGTTTTAGTAAGGATCCCTAATTCTTTTGAAAATATAATATAACCATGTCACCTGGGGATAGTGTAGCTTGCTAACAGTGTAAGATTTTTTGAAATCAGTTTAGTAGTTTTGGAGCCTATTCAATGCAAACAAACAAACAATCAATCAAATCTTTCCTCTTTATAATATTAGTATAGATATAGTATCTACGATCGACAACGAGCTAGATAGTTTAACCTATTTTGATTTTTTAATTTCTATTATACCATTAACCTCCCGAATGTGACTACCTCCATATTGGTGTTCTAGTTTCTCTAGATATAAAGAAATGAACCCACAAATATAATGCGATTTTTGAATGTAAAATAACAAAGTGGATTACAGTGATAAAGTAAAAAAGTCATTGAAAAAACAATATTAATATGGATTTCCAAAAACTTATTTCTCAATATTACAGAAACTTAAGTCATTGTAATCATGTTGCATCGTATCATTTTCTGATAATAAAATTCTGATATCAATAAGTAAGGTTAAGTTAAATCATTATAGGTTGTTATATTTCTTTACCTGCTTAATTATTGTAGGTTTTCTTAACTGCTTTGGAGTACTACAATAAATTTTCTGTTTTCAAGGATCTACGTTAAATAATCCTCATATTTTGATGTAAATGGTGGCTTTTTCTGTGACTTCTAGTTTTTTTGTAGCCTATTAAAATTAAAATTTGCTTAAAAGTTCATGAATGTCTTCAAAATCAAATTCTTCCATGTCGACTGTTATTATTTTTCATAAAGTGGTTACTTTTTTTTGTGGGGGGAAATCGTGCGCATACCTGGTTAACTGACGTTTTTTTTTTTTTGTGTTGGTCCGAAGACCTCACAGAGGAAGGATCCCGGCGGACCGGGATCGGCGGTTCTGCACCTATACTATCTTACTGCCGTCCGCAACGTGTTATGGCTGGGAGAGAAGAAACGGCGAAAGAAACTTCCCAGCAACACGCCTAGTCTATCCTATGGGGGCTGTGTCTCGTGGAGAGATCGTGATTGGCGGCACGCCGCCGTCTGCTGTCTGTCGGTGCCTGCCAGCCTGCCGTCCTAACCGCGGGCGGGCTGATCGAGCCAGCCGTTTTGTGATATCGTCGACCTTGTCCATGTGCGCTCGTCGCACGAGAGCCTTCCGATTTCTCGGACGTCGGCACCCGCGAGACGCATGTGCACTTCCATTTCTCTCCCTATCTCGTTCCGTGGCCTCCTTTTGAGACATTACAGTCTCGCAGAAATTGGCCGCACCCACCCACCAATCGTCGCTGTGCAGCATGGCTTGCACCAGATCGCCCAGCGATTCAATCGGTCCTATAAGTGTCTCGAGTTCAAGCCTCTGAGGTGCCCATGCTGCGCACTCGACTAGCGTGTGTAACGCCGTGTCCAGCGCGCCACATTGGCGGCATTGGGGTGAAGGCAAGCAGCCCGCAATCTGACACAGATACTTATCGAAGCAACCGTGCCCGGTAAGTATCTGTGTCATTCTGAAGGTCAGGGTTCCGCGTTTCCGCGAGAGCCATCGCAACAGCTGCGGTCGAACCGCTTCCACCGTGTCAATGCCAGCAACAGGGTTAATAAGGCGCCTATGACACAGGCCTTGCGAACATTGAACAATATATGTCAACAAATTGACATTTTTATCTTTACTGTGACTGAATTCGTAAGAACTGCGTATTATATTAAGTTATGACGACTGAATATGTATATATATATATTTATAATGTATTATGTGCACCACGCTATCGTATTGGTGACAACTGTAATGGTAGCGATGTTTGTAAGTTAATGAATAAATAAGTTCGGAAAGAAAAATAATTTATAAAATTTACAGACGGTATCTAGCGGAATATGAAGCAAATAGCATTCTTTCTAACCTCGACGATGCTTACCAAATAACCACTGATATGACAGGTATATATTCTATTTAAGTTGGTATGGTATTTCAGTTTATATTGTTATTTTTAGTTCAATCGTATATGACTTGATAAAGAAATCGCTATTTTGGATCTCTCATATAAGACATGGATGTAGAAGCATTTAGCAAGATAGAACATTTAGATAAAGATTTATTGAAACAAAGTTTAGTTAAATATTACGTATAATTTTTTATTTCCGGGAATTTTAAATGAATAATAAAATAAACATACGCTTTAATGTCAAGTTACATTAAAAATTCTTTGTATAGTATTGTTGTAAACTTTGTCTATAACCTTACTATAATGTCAATAAACTGAACATTTTTTTGCCTTCTAGGAGTATTCTATTCTATCTGTATTCAAGGTCAGTTAATTATGACAAAACGAATTTATCCATGTTATTTTAATTTTAACGCTGATCAGTCTAAAATCCATTAAAAGTAATACGGATATAAAAATGCTACGTTTCAAACGGGAAGTCATTTTTATAGTTTATCAAGGATATCTAGCGGAATTTAAAACTAAATCTTTTCGTTGTGTTTTGCCGACTTTTACCAAAGAACAGTTGACAAGTTGACATGGCGGGTTCGTTTAGCTTCTTTTAACCAAGTAATTGTTCTGTTAATTATCGCAAGGTCTTTAATACCTTGCTTACAAAATTATAGTGATTATTATTAAAATAAACATCATTGGTAATGTTAAAAAATGCACACGTGTAAATAAACCAACCTGATACTTGCACGATGTTTGACGTAGTACTTTCCTCCTCTGGGATGTTACAGATATAGGCCGTTTCACGCAGATGTGGCGATGGGTGTAATGCGTTATTTGTGATCTAATTGGAACACAATCAATATCGTTGACATTATCCAGGTGTGGCCCCAGCATAAAATTGGAGTTGCTAGAGTTTAGATAAAGTGGCGCCCCTATTATATTTTACTTTATTTTGTCACAATTAAAATTGTCTATTAAAGCAAGACCTTTCACTTTCAGTTCTCATTAAAAACTCGTAATTTATTTACTGGAACTGAATGAAATAAAATGTTAACTGTCAGTTGTCAGCCAGTTCAGTCACTTTATGACGTTTATAATAAAAATATGAACAAATTATAAATAAGTACCTTACCTACCTAAAATAACACGAACACGTGCATTGTAGTTACGAGTTATTTTAATCAATTTATATCATTAAACTATTTTAATACTTTATTAGTGTAAGTTACAAAAGTAAACAAAAATGAAGGTAAAAAAGCAACACCGCAAAAAGAAGTTCCTTCACAAACTCAATCGTAAACGTATGCACAGGAAACAGTGCAGTACCGGCGACATACAATGGTTAGAAGTAACGTTGTATTTATTATTATTATAGTTTACACCAGATTTAATAATGATCTCTCTAGAATACATGAGGAATATTATTTTGTATAAGATTTGTGCATTTCGTAGACATAAGTTGATAATTAAGGACGGTCATAAAACTCAGTCTAGCCTATTTCCATTATATGGATTTGTTTATAATAAGCTATTTGGATTACAGTAAAGTCCTGAAAGACGCCTGGGATCACAAGAAATCTTCGCTGAGGAACCTTAAAGAAATGGGTCTAGCACATGACCCAAACAAAATAATTAAAATTCCTAACTTTAAACAGGATCAATTAAAAGTGGCTAAAAAAATTGTTAATGAAAGCGAAAGTGAAGAAGAAGAGGAAGTTCAGCATATTGTACCCAAGAAAGAAGTTATTGAAAAGTTGGAAAAAGAAGCAAGGGTACCTAGAGAAAGGAGGTTTATGTAAGATTTGACTGCTACTCAGCTATTCGGTGCACAAACTTTAAGTAGTGGGTGGGTGTAGTGGGTAGGGGGGAAGGTATAATTACCCTTTCTGTAACCCCTAGGATCTGGAGTTCTTGAAATATTTATTTTTGGTAAACATAACCTTACTTATTTTTTCACTAACATTATTGTGATGGGTGGTGAAAGGTCGCGACCAGTGACTAGAATAGTGATTTAGGTTAGGTTAGCTTCAGACCCATAATGCACAGGGACACTGGAAGATTTAGTGGGTAGTTTGGCGGTCGGTGCTTGCAAGCTCTAATGTTGAACCTTGTGTGCAACACCAGCAGCCGGGAGTCCCACATACCCCTTGGTGGCATCCCCCGGGGCCTGAGGATATGTGCAAATGCATTCCCCCAGCGTTGACAACAAAAAAAAGGTTAGCTTCAGACCAAAGTGCATGAGCCGAGTGAGTGAAGCAAGCTTGCCGTAGCAGCGACCGGCAAGTGCCAGAAATGACTGTACCGTAGGAGTTGTAGTAGGGATAAACATGCCCTGTGGTAGGGATAAGTATGCCTCCCCCATTCCCTATTCCACCACCCGCTACTTAAAATTCGTGCATCAAACATCTGATTTACTTAAGTTTTTTTTCAATTCCAAAGAAGGTTACTCAAACTGGTAATTAATTTACCAGTTTACTATAGAATTATTATACTTTATTTTTTTTAAAACACATCATTGTTTTGATGACAACATACCATATAGGGTACAAAAGTATTGTGTTTATTTAACTATGGCACATAGTACACATCTTAAATATTGTAACCTTGAAGATAAATCCATTTTTGTTTGGAGTGGAAAGAAGATCCTACATATCTCATTGTGAGATCATTGACACACATAACCCTCCTCTCGGTCCCAAGTCAGTGTTTCATGAGCCTACCCATTTTACCGAACCTTGCAAAGACTCAAATATGTCAAAATACATATTAATAATGTTAAAAATGGGTTAAGAGAAATTTACAATTATAAAAGAGGCTCAGTGGTTTCATTTCAAACAGGGAAAAAATATTGAATAATGAAAGATGTGCTTAACTAAACTTAATCTAATTCACACTTGTATAAATATAAAGTTTGGTGTTAGCTTATATTCATTGTTTTTAAAATACTGTTTCAGGTTACCAAAAAACCAAGTAGAATTTATAACATATCTATTAGATAAATATGGACATGATTATAAAGCTATGGCGAGAGACAAGAAAAACTATTATCAAGAAACATGGAAACAACTAAGAGCAAAAATAAAAACTTTTATGGGTATACCAAAGCAGTATGGACAATATTTGAAGGACAGAGGATTATTGGATAAAGAACTGAATGAGGAAGAATTAAAAAAGCAAGCAAAAGCATTAATAATGGATGATGATGATTAGTTAGTAAATATATCTGTATTTGTACCATGTAAATAATGTTTCTACAAATACATTGTATTTATATATTTGTTTGTAACTTTAATTGTTTCTAACAAATATGCTCTTGCAAATTTTGGGTATATAGTAAATTCTATATCCCATAAAAGCTATATTTTTTTGGGTTATAATGTATCTTACATTTATCTGTTATTTAATCACACATATCAAATATCATGATAATCAATTCAAGTCGAAAGTATAAGATTCCTGGTGTTTATATAATAATGCACACTTTTAGGTAAATCTAGAAGGCCAAACTTACCACTATACAGTTTGGTGTGCTAAACTGGTCAGACATTTGCTACACCAGGAGTATTGCTAACCCCCATGAGATTTTATGATGTGCTTTTTAAACAAATCTTTTAATATTGTATCACAGACACTGCAGAAAGTTTCCTATAGATCACTGTACACTGTGGCAATGTGTAACATTGCCACAGTGTACAGTGATCTATGACAAAGTGGTAAATGTGTGTGTTTGATTTAGCTCATCTCAGCCTTTAATAGTACACTAATTTATCTGGGAATTTAAAATATAAGAATATAAAGTGATTTCAAATAAAAAAAATACTTTATTGTGCTTTACATTCATTGGGAATATCTTTCACAGGTTTAACTTTTGCGAGCTCCTGAAACCATTCCTTCTCCATATCCAACAGCTGTTGTGGCTTCTTATACTGAAAATAAAGTCTAAATGTATACATTATAAAATAGTCCTGACCTACCACAAAAGAGTGCAAAAGCATTGTACACACACATTTACACATAATATTCTGTACCTGAGAAACATTGTAGTATTATTAAAAAATTAGTGTTTATGAAATGAATAAAAATAAAATAAAATACCTTGCCTAAAACATAGTTTTATTGAGCATTTTACTCTCTTTTTTCTTTCATCTTCTCCCAATTATTTGAGGTCTGCACAATGTCTTTTCTTTCCACACTCCTCTATTCTGACATACATCCTTTGTCATACCACAAATCATCCTTCACACAATCCCTCCATCTCTTTTTTGGTCTACCTTTACATTTGTACCCATCAATTATTATTGAGTATTTTACTGTAAACCCCAATACGTACACTTTACAGTAAAGTAAATTATAGGAAACTTTAAACAAACCTAGTTCAAGACACCAGAAAATGAAAGCATAAAATTGTTTGGGAACAGTTTTAAAACATAAAACTGAATAAATCAGGCTAAATCAAGTTATTAAAATATCTGGTATTATGAAAAGTAGATCTAATGAACTGAATTATTATTGAACTATATACATTATCCATGAAATTTTACATGACTTGCATGATCATTGTAATGACTTCTAAGATTAATTATTCTATATCTATTGGTAATAAGAACAGAAGAAGCACAAGGAATACTTACCAATATAATCAAAGTATTAAAATGATGATTAGACTGTATATTGGCTTGTTCTAATGGTAAATTCAATCTTGTAAGTTCTGGGACACTAAGTTTTTTAAAATACTTCTTATTCATAGTTCTTATTATGATGCATTTATCATCATTATTTGCGCTTATTGAGTAAGTTTCAATAGGATATGGTAGATTTCTTATCCTCCATTCTAAGTTCACTCTTGTGTTGCGCCTTGTTAACACTGGCTGAAAATACACAACAACTCACAAAAAACTTTCTTTTCAACCTTTTTTCCAAACAAATTTTTTCATGGTAACTACCTTCAGTAGCAGTTATATTCTAATTTTACTCTTCTACTATATATAGAATTCCATACTCCTTTATGCGCCTTATTAATAGTATGTGTACCAATTTATATGATGCCAAGCCAACTCTTTCTGGGCTTGTCTTTTATTAAGAACTGACGGGGATGGCATGACTAGAGATTTCTTTCGCTAGTTTCCGCAATAGGTGGCTATACCAATGCATGAGAGAGTTGCTTCATAATGGACAGGAAGGCAAGGCTACAATGTTTGTGTGGATTTCTAGAAATTTGGGAATTGATAGACAACTGAATACTCTAAGGATTTACAGAAGTCTGTAGAGAATGAGTGGACATGGTAACCCTTCATTTTAGGTTATCTATAGATATGCATTAAATTCAGGTATCGGAGATAACTAGTTAGGTAGTGGGTGGGCGTAGTTGGTAGGGGGGAGGTAAACTTACCCCCACTACAATCCCTAAGGTCCGGAGGTCTTAATTTTTTTTTATTTTATAATCATAACCTCACTTATTTTTGTGGTAAAATTGTGTCATTTTTGATAACAAACCGTGATTTGAGTTTATGAATGTACTCACGAATTACATATAACCGCCAGAACTTTTTGTAACACTAAAACTGTTTTTAATGTAGAAATAAAGTTTTAAATTTAATTTAGACAAAACTACAAAATTCATGCTAGACATATAATCGATTGACAGATTAAAAAAGTGACAGTTTTACTGTCACTTTTGTTTTTAATGGCTTGACTAACAAGGTGTGACGATAAAAATAAATTAATCGATTTTTCAGTAATACTTATCGATCTTTAATTAAGAAATTCGAAATCTTGAGTTTTGATTAATATATTGTTTCATATAATTTTCGAAGATCGACATATTTCTATAAAAAGAAAATATTGACAAATATTTTGCAGTTCTTATTGCCGCCATTTTATTCCTTTTTAGTTAAGTGAATGTGCTTTTAGAGACAATTAAATGATATAGGCACTATATTTCATTTAAAGAGATCCGTTACCTGATAACAGAGTGAAGCGAGCGTACCGCAGCAGCGGCCGGCGAGTGCCAGAACCGACTGGTTACCATTTACTATTTATTTTATACACACAAACAGTACGACGCCTTAAAAGTCTCGTATGAAACATTTGTTTTATTTATCAATTTAGTGGACGACTAGCAAGTTGGTTTTAAATATGACAATGAATCAATATATTAAGGATATCAATTTTTAAATACATTGCTGAACAATTTTTTTTAATATAGGTTAAATATAAATTAATGCAATTACATTAAAAAAAAATCGTCTTTATTGGTTGCCATTTTGAATGATTACTCATGTAGTGTATATGAATGTGTTCTATTGTCTTTTTTCTTCATTTTTATCCAATTAAGCTGGTTTTTGGTTATTTTGGCCCTTTTTATGTTGATCACTGGCTTTTTTTGAACTTTGAAAGGATTTTTCAACTTTGGACCTATGATAGAAGTGCAATATTAGCGAAAAAATAAGTGAGGTTATGTTTATTAAAAAATATATATTTCAAGATCTCCGGACCTTAGGAGTTGTAGTAAAGGTAAGTATGCCTCCCCCCTCCCCACTTCACCACCCCACTACTTAAAATTCCTATATTAGATTGCTATACATTGACCACGTATTAGGTATAAGTGTATTACTAAACACAAATCAAAATTTTTTTCAACAAAAGTGACATAACCTTGTTTATCAAACATATTTTTGTTTTTCCCATTATTCATTCAAAACTTGTTGGTGGACCCTAAAAACGTGATTCCTAGCCCAAATAACAAGTCTAGTGTCTATATATAAGGCGTATGTATACCCCTTAACTTAATTTCCATTAATCTGATGACACATTCTGCAAAAGTTTAGCCTAATAATAAATCACAGTACTGTCACTTTTTTTACTTTACAATGATAAATGTTACCAATTCAATATGTCAATAATATCGATTTTTAAATTCAAATATCATTCGATATGCCAATAATATCCATTTTTAAATACGAAAATTAATTGTATTGCTTATATATTGCGAGTTTGAATGAGTAGTATTTGTAATCGATTTATTTTTATTAAAAACATTGATGTATTATTTCGTAAAAAAAAGACGGAACTTTGAGTATATTGCCGCCTTTTTTATTCCATTACTCTGTTACATGAATGTACTTTGTGTTTGTTTTTGGCTTTTTCGAGGACTAGCGCTGTTTTGGTTATTTTGACATGACTAATTTTACCGATTTAATAATGGAATATTTGTGGCGATGGTACATTATGAAGTTTAAAAAAGATGCGTTTGAGGAATTATTGAATGCAATAAAATTTGTTTATAAAGTTAAGTAAACCATATAAACATCATGTTTTATTAAAGATATCCTTTGTCTGAGTTTTTGGGTGAGATATAAATAAACAGGAGGTAAAATAATGATTATTTGAGTTAGGGATATCCGTACGGTTTATTTATAGTCACTAAGGTTGTGAGGAGTGGCTGAAAGTCGCGATCAGCGACTAGAATGGTGAGTTGGTTAGGTTAGGTTAGTGTTTAGACCAAAGCGGACAAGCCAGAACCGACACTGATAACTATTGAAATGATGGTTACAAATCGGTTGTTACATTTGCTGACCACTGTCATGGCACATTCGCTTTGACCGCTTGACTTGTGGGCAAAGTTTGCATTTTTACTGTATTAAATGTTTTTTACACTGACCACTACCATTGTTTTGCATCTCTCATCTTAAGACATAAGAAATAAGTACACCATTTAAAAAAAAATTAGTAAAGTTATGTTTACAAAAAAATCATATCTCAACAACTACATGTCTCCTAAACATAGGGGTTGCAGAAGGGAGAAGTACTCCTCCCCCGCTTCCCCCTCCACTACTTAAAATTCAGTGACAACTATTGCAAAGTTTAACCCTAAAATTTACTATGTACTCCTTGAAAATGGTAAAGTAGCAAATATTGACACAGACAATGAAGTACATGTCATACCTATATATTTAAAGCTATACATGGTATTATCTGTTTTATATTTATACCATTGATAGATTAGGGACTTCAATGCTAAAGTAGCAGTATAAGAATGTGAAATTCAGGCTATATCAAACAAAAAATATAGGCGACAATTCACTACCATACAAAAAATATAATTTTTGCGATACATGATGCATAAATGTCGTATTTTTAAAACAAGTTTTTCATTTTATAAAGCTTACTTGATCTTTAGCCTCGGTAATATCAGCAACATCAATATGAGGATTTGCAACAGGGATAGGATCACCTACTTCTACATCCCATTTTGCTTCACCACCAATTTTGTTTTTAACTCTCCATGCCCTCCGCAGCAGTACTTGGGTATCTACATTGTATTCCTCCACCATTTCACTATCATCTTCAAATTTGTAATGAACTTTTTTGGTTTTATCCTCCTTCAAGCAAGATTTTTCTGCAGCAAGTAATGAACGGTACCAAATACTATTTCTGTACATTATTGAATTGTTTTTTTTATTAAGTTCTCTAATTTTTTTTTCGATGTCGTCTTTTTCCTCAAATGGTTCGACCAAACAAGATTTTCTCTTCATTGTTTCTATAGTAACCACAGAAAAGGCAACCAAGAAGTAAGAGGTTTGTTAAAAACTTTGTATATTCAAAAAAACTATATTTCCACAATCATAATATTCTCCAACACTATACGTTATATGCGACGATTTAAACAATTTTCATTCCATTGTTTTCTACGAAAACTATGCATGAGTAAAAGATAAAAATTTCAAAAAAACTAATGAACATGAACAATATTTTTTTATTTAAAAACTGACATAGTCGGGGTGTTTTTTTGTCAGAATTTCCAATCTAGAGTTGCCACCATGCTAAAAATCAATTCACATGTTTGTTTTCCAAAGTCACCAGATATTGATTGTTACGTAAAGTCCTTAAAAATGTCTAAATATATGACTTGAATGAATTATATATAATTATAATAGCAGCCAATAAATGTCCCACTGCTGGGCTCGAGCCTCCCACTATAGGGGAACGGACAGTATACCCACCACGCTTGTCCATGGCCGCTTGGCAGGTTTGACACGTGGGTTATCTCGGTGTGCAGGTTGCATCACGATGTTTTCCTTCACCATTAGCACGTGCTCATTGTAACAATATGCAAATTAGGTCAGAAAACTACCCAAGCGGGGCATGCGTTCCGGCCAGGATGGAACCCGCGCCCTTTGACTTCGCGATGCGTACGCTAGCCATTACGCTACCACTACTTCTATTATTGAATGAATTATAACAAAAGTTTCTTTAAATACTTACATTAAAATCCTAAATCACAAGTGGAGGTAGTTTGATTTTTACATAGTTTAAAATCGAGTCGCTTTCCGCGTTTGTCTGTGTCTGAATATCCGTTAAATTCTAAACCACTCAACAGATTTTTAAGCGGTTTTCGCCATCAGTAATAATATATATATACTAGCTTTTGTACGCGGCTTTGCTCGCGATATATATATTGGGGTTGTCTGGAAGAGATCGCTTTTTAGCGATAAGATCGCCCTTTGTACATACTAGCTATCATTTTAGTCTAAGTTCATGTTTGTATTGGTGTATAATAAAGTGTTATTTATCTATCTATACACAGATCTAATTAAGTTTTTATGTAAGTAAAAGAGAGCTACCCACGGGGTTGCAGCGGGGGAATCTTTCGTACATTAAAATAATAAGCCTATATATAAGCTTTCGATTGTTGGGCTTGTTCTTGAATTAGGAACATATTTCACTACATAATATTTTTAGGCAAGTCGCCCGGCCGCAAAATTAGTTTTATCTCTCCTTTCCTGCATGGAAAATATTTTGTTAAGCACTGTCTTTAAAATTATTTATAACAACAAATAAGTATTATTGTTAAGGTTGAAACATTGTGAACCTATTTAGTTGTAATCCTTATTAATATTGTAAATGCTAAAGTAATTTTTTCTGTCTGTTCCGTTTTCACGGAAAAACTACGGGACCGATTTAGCTGAAACTCAGTATATATATGTATATATATACATATATAATAGGTTGGGGAAAAAGTCTTTTCGCATATAGTATGTATAAACTTGTAATAAGATCTCTTTGGCTATACCATTTGTATCTGGCTGGTTTTGGTATCATCAAAAAGTTTTAATTTTAAAGAAGACAATTCCAAATTCAAATTAGGGAAATGTGTGATGTTCATTTGTTTTTCTTATTGTTAAAATGAGGTAAACTAATGAAGAAATTAGATACATTTTAAAATTTTACTACAAAAAAGATAAAAATGCAACACAAGCCGCCTAAAAAAATTCTGATGTCTATGGACCTAATGCAGTATCTGTGAGAGTAGCGCAAATTTGGTTTAAGCGTTTTCAATCCGGAAATTTTGATATCAAAGATGCACGTCGCTCTGGTCGCCCTGTTACGGACAAAATTGATGCCATTTTTGAAAAGTGGAGCAAGATCGGCATATTAGTAGTTACGATGTAGCTGGAGAACTGGGAATTGACCACAAAACGGTTTTGGCGCATTTGAAAAAAGATGGGTACACAAAAAAAGCTCGATATTTGGGTGCCTTATGAGCTCACTGAAAGAAACCTAATGAACCATCTACTCATTTGTGATTCTTTATTACGACGTAATGAAAACGAACTATTTTTGAAGAAGCTGATAACTGGTGATGAAAAGTGGATCACGTACGACAAGAACGTGCGAAAAAGATTGTAGTCAAAGGCCGGTCAGGCTTCACAGACTGTGGCGAAACTCGGTTTAACTCACAACAAGATGATGCTGTGTATATGGTGGTATTGGAAGGGCATTATTCATTATGACCAGTTACCGCCAGGCAGGACCATCGATTCTAACAACTGATGAGATTGAAGCAAAAAGTTGAGAGAAAGCGGCCGGAATTAATCAACAGAAGTGGTGTGGTTTTTTCATCATGATAACGATAGACCTCACTGAAACTCCCTAGGGAGCCCCCTCGAGCAAGTTGCCCCCCGGGCTCGAGCGCCTTCGCTTCGCAAAGGCACTCGCCCCGAAAACCCCGGTAAAGTTGTGAGGTCTTCGGACCAACAACATAAAGTCAAGTCCAATAAAAAAAAAAGATAGACCTCACACATCTTTAGCCACTCATCAAAAATTACGAGACTTTGGCTGGGAGGTGTTAATGCATCCGCCGTATAATCCTGACCTTGCACCTTCAGATTTTCACCTGTTTAGGTCTCTGCAGAATTCCTTAGGCAGTGTCAGATTAACATCACGAGAGGGCTACCAAAACCACTTGTCGCAGTTTTTTGATCAGAAGCCCAAAATTTTTTATAGCAATGGGATCACGTCCCTACGTACAAGATGGCAAAAAGTTATCCAACAAAATGGCACCTACATAGTTTAGTCAAATATAAATAAACTTTATAAAAAAAACCTTTTGAATTTTTATATAAAATGCGAAGAAACTTTTCCCCAACCTAATATATATATATATATATTTGTCTGTTTGTTTGTTATGCTATTACGAAAAAATTACTAGACCAATTTAGCTGAAATTTGGTATGTATGTAACTTTAATATCGCGGGTGGACAAAGGATACTTTTCATCCCGGATAGTGGGATAGATTTATGTTAAGGTTATCCCAGAAAGTAGGATAGGTTTTTTGTTATTTACCATTTTAGTTATTTTGGTCATATTAGTAATTTTGGTAATTTTTGTCATTTTGATACTTTTGGTCACTTTGGTCAATTTGGTAATTTAGGTAAATTTGGTTATGTCGGTCATTTATGTAATTTATGTAGTTTACAAATAGATAGACGAGGGATAGATAAATAAACCTAGAACGGGTTGAAATGAGGATGAAAGTTTCTATAGGAGACCAATCATATCTCAAGTTTATAGATATAAAAAATTATCACCTATAAAAAATACGACAATAACTCGATATGTCTTTCTATAATACTTTCACGGAAAACTACTAGGAATACTGGATAGGTTTTGCTGTAATTTTGTTAAAATGTAGTTCTAATACCGAAAATGTACATAAATACTTTTCATTCCGGGAGATAGGATAGTTTGCGATATAAAATGAAGTGAATCTTCCGAAGGCAAATAGCACTAACATAAAAATTTAATACAATGTAACCTGTATTAACGTCTGCTGTTTAAACAAGAGACACGCCCTGGAGTTTGACCCGCGGCACAGCCACGGGGTAAACTTTAGTGACGAATAAGGAAAACAAACGTGACATTGTCACTATTGAAACTATCAGAAAATTATATTGTTGTTTTTTATTTTCTCCTTATCTTGACCATACATTTTAAGTATTACAACTATTGTTGGAGAAATCAGAAAGCAAAAGTAGCGTACTGATGATAGAAATTTTAGGACGGGTCGCTCAGCAAATTAACATATGAAAGTCGTTTGTCTTCCAGTGTCAACCAAGCTGAGCGAGTCCGTTTCTTAGCAGTCTCAAAATGGAAATCAGGTTTGTGGCTTCAGGTATTGCCCTCATCGAATTTAGGCACACTCCTGGATGACACTACATTGAGGATTGCAGCTTTATTCGATTGGGTGTAGTGACTATACCTCATCACTTTCAGTGCGGAGACAAAGTCGGTAGTTCAAGTTACCATGGCTTGTCGGGTCTGTCTGGCCTATATTTTGGACAACGCATAAGCGTTGCCAAGCACAACGTGGTAACGCAGCAAGCGTTTTGAGAGGGTTCGCAACTGACAGTGATTTGGGGCCTATTTATTATTCATATTTTTTTTGCTGTACGATATTTTATTATATATTTGAATTTTAAGTTTATTTTAATATGAATATATCGTTTTTATTCTTGTAGAAAAAAAAATCTTTTTTTGCTTCTTAAAGTCGACTCTGTGATTTTGAAAACCTTACATAATTGTTTCACTCATACATAACATTAATTTCGAGCGAAACTTCGTAACTAAAATCCCGTAGTAAGTGACTTTCACAACCAAACTTATTATTTATTTTATAGGCAGTAACACTCTTTTTTTTTTTTTTTTTTTTTTTTTTTTTAAGGCGGGGAAATGCATTTCGCATATACCGGGTCCTTTGCTAGGGATTAGACCGTTGTTGATCATGGAGGCTTTCCACTGAGGCAATCCAAACAATAATCAACCGGCTTGTGTGGAGACTCGACTAATCAACTCCTCACTAAAACCACCCTCCTCCCATGTGCCTCGCGCTTATGGTAGGAAAGGCGTGAGATACAGAACGTAGTTACGCCCACGCCGATCCTAGCGCACAAGTGCTTGAGAATGCCCCGGGAGAGGCAAACTCACTTCGTCAACAGGGGTGAAGACTCCTCTGCTCCCTAGATGCTAGAGGGCCCCTGCAGCGGTATTTCAGGGAGGGAGGTCATGCGCATACCTGCGCCTCCGGGCTCCCGACTGACGTCGGCGCCCGCGAGACGCATTGCGCACTACCATCTCTCTCCCTATCTCGTTCCGCGGCCTCCTTATGAGACACTACCGTCTCGCAGAAATTGGCCGCACCCACCCACCAATGGTCGCTGTGCAGCATGGCTTGCACCAGATCGCCCAACGATTCGATCGGTCCTACAAGTGTCTCGAGTTCAAACCTCTGAGGTGCCCATGCTGCGCACTCGACTAGCGTGTGTAACGCCGTGTTCAGCGCGCCACATTGGCGGCATTGGGGTGAAGGCAAGCAGCCCGCAATCTGACACAGATACTTATCGAAGCAACCGTGCCCGGTAAGTATCTGTGTCATTCTGAAGGTCAGGGTCCCGCATTTCCGCGAGAGCCATCGCAACAGCTGCGGTCGAATCGCTTCCACCGTGTCAATGCCAGCAACAGGGTTTTCCAACTCTACTGACCAAGATTGGATCATGGCCGCGGTTTCCCGCGTCCTTATCACCTGGAGTTCGGCCTGGCCATAGACCAGGCCACGGGCGAGGGCATCCTGTCGGGAGCGCCGAACTTTGGCTATCACTAGGCAGTAACACTCATGTTGTCACGAGTCAAATTCAGTCAATGTGCGAAAAAGGCGGGAACTGTTAATTGTAAAAGCGCTTTTTTTTTTAAACTTTATTTATTATTAATTAATTTCTTTATCTTTTCTCCTTAATTTTCAAATAAAAAGTTTATTTTAACTTCAGGGCATAATGCCCAAAAAGAAAAAACGTCCCATGACTGGGAATTCCAATGAATGGCCGGACGAGATCTCAGATAGTAGCAGCGTATCTGAAGAAATTGAAATCTCTGAAAAGGATAAGTTTAAACCTTATTATGTCACTGATTATATGCGTCGGTATCCCGAGGATTCACCTCTAATTGACTTTGCTGTTTTCCTGGAGTCGGCAGATCAGGGTAAACCTATAGGAACTAGAGACATGATTTCTTTAGCCAGCCACCTAAAACGATTCATTAAGGGTATTAAATACCTTCAATCAATGAATAAATACAAGATTGGAATTCATTTTGAA
Source organism: Dendrolimus houi (assembly GCA_039645545.1). Classification (NCBI taxonomy): domain Eukaryota; kingdom Metazoa; phylum Arthropoda; class Insecta; order Lepidoptera; family Lasiocampidae; genus Dendrolimus; species Dendrolimus houi. The sequence continues at coordinate 16,532,059 of CM077117.1, read as the reverse complement.
AAATCTAATTTAGCAAATGCTTTTCTAAACAAAAAAACTTTTCTTATGGATTATAAATTTAGAGCTAGTATCCCAGCAGTCAGTACAGAAGTCTCAGGTGTTATTAGAAATGTTCCCTTGAACTTATCCAATTTAAAAATCTTTACTCTGTTGTCCAGCCACAGGAAGATAATATGTGTATGCTGTATTATGAGAAAAATTACTACGGATTCTGGAGTTTCTTTGGAGCCTACAGGTACTGTAGTAATTACCTTTGCATCATCTGTATTGCCAGAATTTGTGGATATTCATGGTTGGCGTTTTTCATTGTTTACTTATATACCTCCAGTCAGACAATGCTTTCAATGTCTTAGATATGGTCATATGGCTAAGTTTTGCAAGAACGCCATCAGGTGCTCAATTTGCTCTGGACCACACACTTACAAAGAGTGCTCAATTTCTACTGATACAGCAGTATGTGTACATTGTAAGGGACCACACATTAGGGTGTCTGGCAGTTGCCCAATTAAAAAGAAAATGATTATAGAAAATAGAGAGCAGGCTGAGAAAAGAAAGTTTAATGACCTCTTCAATGAGAAATCTTTTCCATCTTTACCTCCTAAGTCCAAATCTGAACAGTTTCTCTCCTTAATTAATTCTGTAGATGTAATGGACCTCATCACAAAGTCAATTGTCAAAATTATAACAGAAAATAAAACTAGTAACAAATTGATCTCATCTCAGTTTATTAAGGATTTTCTCATGGATATTTTTAAAAATACTAATTAAATATCTTTATGGATTGTTTAAAAATCATACAATGGAATGCGCAGAGTTTAATAAGTAATTGCTACTTGTTTACACAGCTTTTATATGGGAACCAAATACATATTGCTCTTATATGTGAGACTTGGATAATTCCTCATCATAATTTTTCTATCAGTGGTTACAATATTGTATGTCTGGATTCTGGTAACAGTCACAATGGTGTTGCTATTTTAATTTATGATTCGTTAATTTTTAAAAAACTTGACACTTTCTATGATGATTCTTCACAAAATATAGCCATACAGTTAAGTTTTTGTAATAAACTTACTTTTTATAGTCCTAAGCAATGCTCCCCTTCTTTTAGTAAAGTAAAATTAGATAATTTGTTTAACAGTCTTCCTGAACCAATGATCATTTTGCTGGTGACTTTAATGCATTAAATACTGCATGGGGTTGTGATTATACAGACGCAAGAGGAATTGATGTTTTGCAAAGTGTTCATGATTTTGGTCTTATTATTCTTAATAATGGAGATAAAACAACTGTAGGTTCTCATAGATGGCGTCAAAATGCTCTTGATCTAACAATAGTTTCACCATCTTTATCTCTTTCCTCAGAATGGTATGTTGGTGATGATCCTTCAGGGAGCTACCACTTCCCTGTATTTTCCAATTTTTTCTTTAACAGTCTAAGATTTAATAACTCTAATACCAGTCCAAAATTTTCCTCAAATAGTCCTCTGATTAACTGGTCCGATTATACTAAACATGCCCACAATCTATTACATGATTGCAATTTTGATAATAGTGATCCCCAAAATACTTATAACATTCTTACACAACTATTTAAAGTAGCTATTCAGCAGTCCATGCCCTTACAACAACATTCCTGCAATTCTTCCAGGTCTAACAAAAACCATAGGAAACTTACTCTTCCCTGGTGAAATCACAAATGTTCTGAAGCAGTATTAAACTCAAAGTCTGCTTATGTCAAATTCAAAAATAACCCTACTGAATCTAATTATATAAATTTCAAAAGGTTACAGGCTTTTAAGAAATTAGTACTAAAAACAGAGAGAAATCTAAGCTGGAGAAGTTTTTGTGAATCCATAAACAGACTCCACTGACATTCATTTGGAATAAAATTAGGAAATTTAATAAAACTTACATTCCCCATGTAAACTCTTGTACTGATCTCAACTGGGCTTATGAAATTTTAAATAACTATACTGCAGACACAGCTGAATTACCTCTGACATCATCTTCAGCTTATGTTGCAGACCTAGACTATCTTATTAAACCTTTTTCTATTAATGAATTTAATGCTGCTTGTGACTCAAGGAAAGATACTACTTGTGGATTTGATGGTCTTTCTTATAAAGTTTTGAAAAAACTCAAAATTTGCTGCAGGAATGTTGTTTTAAGCATCTTAAATCTATTATGGGACAAATCCCTTATTCCAAGTGACTGGAAGATTGACATTATCATTCCTGTTCTAAAACCTGGAAAAGAATCTGGGTTTCCTGATTCTTACAGGCCTATTACACTCACTTCATGTATGGGTAAGATTTTTGAACAGCTTTTAAAATCATGTCTAGAATTTTATATAGAGAGTAATAACTTATTGTCTTCCAATCAATTCAGATTTCGATGTGGTAAATCAGCGAGAGAAAGTATTACTCATCTTCATTTAGATATTTACAAGGCCTTTAGAAATAAAGAAGTTTTAATTGGCATCTTTTTTGATATTGTTGGAGCTTTTATAACAATGTTAATCATCATATTCTAGCATCAGAGTTAGGATCTATTGGTATACCTATAAAATTAATAAATTGGATTTTTATTTCTTACATCAAAGACAAGTTTTTGTTAAAATAAATCAGAGTGGTGAGTTAATTGGGCCTAGATTGTCTCACAAGGGTGTTTGTCAGGGTGGGATTCTTAGTCCTTTGATTTTTATTTTGTATATTTATAAGCTTAATTCAATATTGAGTCCATCTGCCTCCAATCTACAGTATGCTGATGACTTAGTTATTTACATTTCAGGGAAAAATGTTAACTCTCTAGTTGTTACTCTTAATAACTGTTTAATTCAGCTTCATTTTTCTTACTTAAATCTTGATATAAGCATAGATAAGAGCAAGGTTGTAATTTTCAATAAACATAGACCTTTTAATGTAAAATTATATTATAACCAAAATTGCTTGCCTATATAATGTTAAATTCCTTGGTGTTATTTTTTCTAAAAATCTTTCTTGGACAAATTATGTGGATTCCATTGTTTGCAAAGCATCCAAAGCTTTTAATATTCTAAAAGCTATAGCTAGGACATACTGGGGTGCTGATCCAAAAATATTACTCATGCTGTATAAATCTCTTGTTCGTAGTCATTTTGAATATGCATTTTTGTGTTTTGGATCCAACAAAAGACTATGTAATAAACTTGAAGTCTTACAGAACAATAATTTGAGACTTATCACTGGTGCCATGAGGACATCTCCTATTATTTCTTTGCAAGCAGAGTGCAATATTCTCCCTTTATCTCTAAGATTTCAATATCTTAAGTATTGTTTTATAATCAAGATATTTTCTTTAATGGGCCATCCTTTATTTAAAAAAATTCTTCATCATTATAATTGCTTCTCTCCTTTGAATGATTCTAGTTCCTTTATTCTTCAAGATTTCTCTGAAATAATACAGTTTGGTCAGAATTATAATATACATAGAGCAAATGCTATCTGGCCTTGCTATAGTGGCTCACATGAAAGTAAATTTTCCAAAATAAATGTCGTAATTCAGAATCATTTAAAATGTAAAGAAGAAGTACTTGAACAGATTAATCAATATAGCAATTACACATCCATATATACGGATGGATCGAAGAAAGGAAACAATGTATCTTGTGCTTTTTACATACCTCATATGAAAATTGGACATGGAATTAAGCTACCAGCGGCTATTACTATTTTTACAGCCGAATGTTTAGCAGTTCTATTTGCAATCCAGTATGTACAACAACATAAAGAAATTTCTTCACATTGGTTGATTATCTCGGACTCCATGAGCGTTTTATCGGCGATTAACAACAGTAAATTGAGCACTAGTGTTAATTATATTATTTATGTAATCAGAAGAATATGGTTGAACCTTTTAGAAAATAATATTAAAACTATATTTATGTGGACTCCTTCTCACATTGGTGTACGAGGAAATGAGCAAGCGGATTTCTTAGCCAGGGCCATTGTAAACAGTAATACAGATGTCATTGTTAACAATAACAACAAGAACGTTTCTGATGGTATTGCCATCCCTTACACAGATTTTTATAACATTTTGAAGACCAAAATGAATGAAAATTAGGAAAGCGTTAAAATAGATCAAATCAATAATGGAAAAGGATTGTGGCATTCCCACATTATTAATTCTACTAAGCCAATTTCTCCATGGTTTTTGAAGTCTAATGTATACTTGGGACGTAAGTTCTATACAACTGTCTGCAGGCTAAGAATTGGACATTGTAAAGTCAATGCGTTTTTGGCAAGAATGAAAATTGTTTCATCATCCACTTGTAATTATTGTAATGTAGAAGATCAGATAATTGATCATATCTTTTTTAATTGTATTTATTTCTCAATGGCTAGACTTGTGATGATTGACTTTCCTCAAGATTTATAACGACCGTGGAGAGATCCAGCGCTCTTCCCAGGACTTATTAAGAAACCCGGATACGTATAAAATTCTATATAAATTTTTGACTATGACTGGATTGGATTTGTAAAAACGGAAATGGACACAGAGTACAATACATTATAATAGAAAAGATATGGATAATAACACATTTGACATGGTTTAGGCCTTTTATGATCATGAGTTCTTTAACGAATACAACTGACAAGGCTGTATGGATTACGTCCTTTGCCTGCCTTTGTGGCAAATTTGAAAAACAACAACATTAGTCAATGTGCCAATTTGACATTCAAGTTATTTAGGTTATGTTTTCATTTTCATTTCGAATTTTGTTTTACATATCTAAATCTTTAATAAATTGTTATAATAATTCATCATTTATTATTAAATCGAATATGTCTAGTAAGCCCGCTATTCCTGACAGGTAATAGGCAGTGTTGTTCATAAATTATATGCGAATACCAATTAGACTTTAGTGCATTATATTTACACGTTTTGTTTTTAGATGGATACCATACAAAGCTTGTGGGAAAATTATCGAGGGTACAAGATTTATTTGTTTCAAGGTTCCACTCAGAAAGGTAAATCCTTGTCATTTTCTCCTAGTGTGTTGTCGAACCTCATTTATATTTCAGCTATTCAATATTTCTGAGTTATAAGAGTTCGAAAAAGTGTCCAATTATACAGAAAGAAAATAGTAACAGTATAAGTATAGTAACTCCGTATTGGGCATTGTCACAGCGCACACTCACAGTGATAAGACAGTCGTATTGGCATTATTACCATTTTTTCCAGTTTCATGCACCAGAGATCTAAGATATCTGAACTTCTCTGACTTACGGCTAGCTTAGGACTTATTTAGATTCTAATAGCTAGGATGTCTATCCTCCATGTAATTGATTTTTATGACAAACGGATTAGGACCATCATTCTTTAACATAAAGTTACTGGACAACACCACTTTATTATAGTTTAGGTTCACAATTATATGTTCAACTCAAGATTTTCCATTAATATTTTATTACATATATATTATGTGACTATGTGTAACATTAGATACTAAGATGTTAAGTACCTAGTGTCTCAATCCATCAATATGAGCTTTATTTTTAATAGAAAGTGGTCTGATCCACCTTTCTGATGTCATGTCTATATTATTTCACACATTAAGGATGAAGAAGGTCAAGGTTACAGAAGTGGATAACCCATCAATTTATTTATGATAAACGTGACAAGTATACCATTTATTCCTTTCAAACAGGGAGTCTGAATTAATCACTAAGATGTTTATGGACTAATATTATTACCTTAAGAAAGAAACCATCTATTTTCTGGTTTTTTATAGAAAATCTCAATTGAAACTTACTCATCATCTTATTGTTAAAGCATATTTTTAAAACTTTAATCATAAACTGAAAATCCTTACAAGCAGCTTTTCAATTTTATAAAATTCATAACGCCAATTGTTCTGGAGCATTTTTTTTGAGTTTTTTTACTGGGTGAATGATGACATTTTTTAGTACTTTTCTAAAAAAATTTTTTTTAATCATCTATATCTTAAGATTTAGGATTCTACATTTTTAAAATAGGTATAGCGCCATCTTTTGGTGTTGTAAGATAATAAGGATGAGGCTAGTAGTAACATTTTGGTGTGGTTTATACACTGTGTTCAGAGATGGCAGTGCTCCATGCAAAATATGTAATATTCGACTATCATTTGGAATGATTAATTAATTATTGAATTTTGTAAACTTTCTACATCTTTTTGTGCGGTTTCGAAATTTGATCACTGGAAGTATAATCTATTATTTTCTGGTTCATGTTTTTAGGGTTTCAAAAGCTAAAAGTGCAAGTCGGGTTAAGTCTCCTAGTTAACGTATTTCTGTATAAAATTTATTAAAAAAAAGTTTGATTTAATCAAGTTTTAACTAGACATGTTGCTGGGGAGTTTTTTGCCGCCTTTTCTCTTTAAGAGCAATAACAAGTTGCGAAGTGGTGTACATAGCCCAGGAAGTAAAATTAAATTGTAACTAATATGTATCACCTTCAGAAAGTGTTCTCCAGTTGAACTTATTTTGAATAAAAACTTTTGAAGTTGTATTTAGTTCATGTTCAGGAAAGTGTTCCTTAAATGTGATGAACATCTTTATCTGTCATTTGGATATATTATTAATATAGTATAGTAGTAGTTCAAAAGTTACTTGTATGTATAGTAGTTGTAGTTGTTTGTGTCACACACAATCTATTTTTATAACATTGAGAGCTAACATCTAGCCACTTAAGAACTTCAACATAAAAATTAGTAATGAACGCCGTAATCATTTTCAAGACCTGGCTAATGAACCTCCATATGACTATTTAAATTGATAAAAACAAATCCTCATAATACGTGTATGGCGGGCCATTCCAAATTTTCTATATCTAATTTTAGTGGCATGTCGATTTATTATTGCTACTGAATTTCATTCTTGTAGCCCCGGTATCTTCCGCGAAAAATGTCTGACAGATAAAGAAGGCGGGCAAATGTACGGGGCAGACGGACGAAAATGAGAATTTCATACGAATTCCGTGTTTGTTGAAGTGACTACGAAAACTTTAAAAAACTATAACGTCATTTCTAAACTGAAAAGTGTTATTTGTTAATTCGCTAATTGGCATAATGTCTAATAGTGCGACCGCACCTGCAATAATGTTAAAAATTTAGACGGGCCAAATTGCGTCTTATTTAAAGCGTTAAAAAATAACACCGTTAACGAATAGCTACATTAGTTTATAATTGTATATACTTATGTTATCTGACAATATTAACGTCATTAACAATATCGCATCAGTAATAACACATTAAACCCATCGCCATATCTGCACGAAAGGCAATACATCTGTAACATTATCGCAGACCAAGCCCCACCATAATATATGAAATGTGATTCTTCTTTATATCTTTACTAGCGGGCCCAGTAGTCGTTGTCCTTCCCTAAAAAATAAAATTTCAATCCCGATTTCAGCGCCACCTGCCGGGTTTAATTTTGAATTTAATCCACCCTGGGACCCGCTTGAACACACAAAAAATTTCATCAAAATTGGTTCAACCTTTTAGGAAGAGTTCAGTGCCATACATATACACGAATTTTGGATTTCGCACTTTACTGGCGGATGGGAGCTAGACGGAAAATTGTTAACTGCAATAAAAAATGCTGACCGTTGTATAGTGTATGCCTCTTTACTCCATATATGGATTCTGCGCGATATTACTTACTGTTACTTTGATGTTGGTTGTATATTTCGATGATTTTGTTACACATTAACACTTTTTGAGACTTTTGAGACTTTAAATTTTTTTAAGACTTAGGAGAACTACTTTTTAACCAGGTGTACCAAAGACTCGTCATTACTTTTTATTCTCCTATTATATGAATGCACTCTGTGGTTTTTATATATAAAGAACATAATTAATATTATGTAGACCAAATTCACATACGTACTTATGTTTTTATAATGCCATAATGTAATGAGGTTTTAATTAAATGAAAGAGTATGCATTTATTGCAAGCAGGAGTAGCTTTAGTGGACATAATTCAGCCTGAGATCAAATCTTTAATTTTTCTAAACGCATGTACATTGGAGGACTCTTGCCACAGATCGAAGATAGCTTTATTGCGCTCAAGTCAAGTCACATCTTTTTTATCCGACTTCGGCGAGACACAGACCTAATTATAACGATTTAATAGCTTAATAAATAATGTCCAAACATGCTTGGTTATCCATCTCTCGGTTATGTTTGTATTCAACACAAATAAAATATTATTCAATTACTATTTACAAATAACGAACTCGTTGAGAAGTTTGAAACAATTTAAGTATTTTTTTTTTAAATAAAGAGTTGACTACTTTGGGAATATTTTTTGTAATCGTTAAGTAAATTGAAACTAAAAATTAAATTTATTAAGTATATTTTTGATCTATTGTCAGGGAAGTAGTTGAAGAACTTTTCTCAGAGTAGATACTTTGGGAACTAGCTTTTCGTAGGCCGGCGAGATTTCATTCTGATTATTACTAAAGTTTAGTCGCATTTGCACCTTCATTACCAAAGCGGGGCCAACAATGAACACATTATTAATCCATAGCCCGGGACGTACAATGCGTGTTTGTAAGTTTGTATAACTGTCTGGCTGCCTGGGCGTTCACTTGACCGTCCGCACCACAGTTATATAGCAAACAGTCTCGAAGATCTGTGTTAATTTGTTCTGCATAGCGATTGCATCGCGATATCATAAGTGTGAGTAATGTGGTTTGTTTGGTTGTAATCGAGGGCCTTTGTTACCGACTCTATGCGGGATCTGGACAGTTAGTTCTTGAAGAATGCTGGAATACTCGAGATTTTGACCGCAAAGTCAACGTCACTGTCTATTTTGCGTTAACTTTTATAAATAAAACGTTTCTTTCTTTTGTTCTCTCTTCTCTTTTGTTCGTTTTTATGTATTCAAATTTCAATATTATTATAAAAGTATGAATCTTATTAAATTGTAAATGTTTAGCTACACCGGCTATTGATAATAAGTATAATATAATATTTTTTAAGTTTTCGCGACTGGTAGGTACACATAATAAAATTACGTTTTAAGCGCGGTATCTTATTTGATTTTTATCATTCCGACGTTTCTGCCATTTTTCAGTAGCTGTGATCACGGAAGACAAATAAGTCAAGTATCAATGTGTATTGTTAAAGTTTTATTTAGTCTAGTGCCGACTTGTTCATTTTAATTATTTAGTTTTAATTTCTGTTTATGAAATTATTACTTACTCTACGAGAGTCTAATTTAATTTACCGATTTGACTTTTATTATTAATAAAATAAAATACCGCGCCTAAAACCGTTGAAACTTGGGTTCTGGTCCGTTCAAAAAAAGGTGTCATTTTTGAAGAAAATATACTATTTTTATTATAAAGCTGTAAAAATATAGTACTTTTGGGAAATTTTGAGAAAAATATACTATACATTTAGGTTTCGTTATTGAATTTTCCATGTATTTTATTACTAACTTTTTCTTTGGCCAGCAAAGATCTATATTTTTTTCAAAATAATCATAAGTTTCAGAACAAAAAAAACGTGATAATTGAGTTAACGAAGAAAATATAGTACATTTCGTACTATATTATTTTTCTATAATATATAGTACAATTGGCTAAAATATAGTACGATACCATATATTATAATACGATTGCAGGGAATCATAGTTAAAACGTAGTTTTATTAAGTATAATATAATAGTTATACACGTCTAAATTAGAAAGAGACTATGTTCTTAAGGAATATTAATTGGCTGTGTTATTTAAGATAAAATTATTGAGTATTGTATTAATTTGTGACTTTTAAGTCTAACCCTAGATTCTGTATGATTAGAAAAAAGATTATAACAATAAAACATTCTATTACAAATTCACTAGAGCTTTCAATATTTGTAAATTTCAGATCTGTATCTTGTGGAAATTTACTAAATTTCAGGGATAAAAGTATTTTATGTTTACCCCCTGGTATCGAAAGATAAAAAAAAATTGCATGCGTCCAGCAGACAGGCAGACTGTAAAATTTTAAAATGTATCGAATTTCTTCATTAGATACACTCATTTTAACAATAAGAAAAACAAATGAAAATCACACATTTTCCTAATTTGAATTTGGAATTGTCTCCTTTAAAATTAAAACTTTTTAATGATACCAAAACGAGCCAGATACAAATGGTATAGCCAAAGAGATCTTATTACAAGTTCATACATACTGTTACATGCCGTCAAAGATAAGCGCACAGCTGCCTGTTGTAAGCGCAGTCTATTGTCTTCCTCCCGGATTAGGGAATTCTTTGTGTTTTGAATTTGCAATTAAGAAAAACATGCTATTGATTTTCTACTGGTTTTATAACCACCATTAGCGTCGAACTAATCCTTATTGTTATTGTTTTCGACTTTGTGTGCCGTTCGCAGGTGTGCAAATTAACATTTCTCAGAAATTCAGTGTGCGCGGCCAATTTCTTTGTACAGTGTAGTTAGTATAAGACGATGCCCGAATGAAGGGGCGGGCAGTCAAGCGACGACTACGAGACGAGAAAGACGTTTGTAATACACTCGATTAGCGATATAGACGACGGACTTTACGCGTGTCGAATTGCAATGAATCGTGCAGTGTGAACTGGTTGCATCCAGTTTTATTTGTATTTGTTTTATACGTGTTTGTACAGTTGTAATAAATTATATAGTAGTTCCAACGGCATTTTTAATTCGGGTCCTGTAGCTCGTAACAATACTATATGCGAAGATACTTTTTCCCCAACCTATTATTTTTCATACCCCTAAGTGGTAAGGGTGGTCTACCCCAAAAATGATTTGTTTTTTTTCCATAAATTTTTAATTTTTTTATGATTCGACATTTAAACATACATACATATCCTAAATTTTCACCCATCTACCACCAACTCCTATTTCTTAATAGCGATATTAGTACTTTAATAATTTCCTACTTGCGGTCGATAATTGATCAGTTACACTCGATCAATTATTCCCGCCAAGCGTCTACCAGTGTCACTTCTCACCCCGTAAACAGCACGGAGTACGATGAAAACGAAGCCTGTTTCCTGTCTTTCTCACACAAAAAGCTTTCTCTCACTTACTAAAGTATAGGGCCTAAACAGTTTTCGGGCATTATTTATTGATTGTGCGTCGATCGTAGCAGTGACGCTTATACCATTTTACTTTCTTACAGCAACTCTCATATTAAGTATATTCTCATAGTAAATGTATCATCAATTTGCAGTTTTCTATTTTATTTTCCATTCATTTCGAAGATTAGACACAAAATTAATTTCTGAATGCACTATAAATATTTGACCGCAGACAATGTGACATATGTTTGTTGTCAAATATTGGTGAATCCGTGGATACCTTCTTTATCTTATAAATAAAATATAATGTTTGTATGTATGTTCTCAATGCGTTCCTAAACCATTGATCAGATAGTGATAAAACTTGGTAAAGTGGGCTCAGGACGCCCGAAAGGGTTTCTGGCTTAAAAAATCTATATATGTAAAAAAACATTGTTTGAATGTTTGTCCTCAATGTGCTCCTAATAAACCATTGATCAGATTCTGATGAAATTTAATAGAGTGAAAGTTAGTAGTGTCCTGAGGACGCCCGCGAGGTATTGTGGCCCAAATGTGGTCCATGGGATAGGATGGTTTAGATTCACAATTAAACCAGGTAAGTGGCGCTGCAATCGGGTTTCAGGATTTAGGTGAAATTATTTTTCTGTGTGTTCAAATGAGTTCCGGGATTGTTTAGATTCAAATTTGAATCAGGTGGCTCTGCAATGGATTCCAGCATTTAGGTGAAATTATTTTTGAGTGTGTTCAAGTGGGTTCCGGGATTGTTTAGATTCATGATTAGACCCGGTAGGAGGCGCCGCTGAACTTTTCCTAAATGGTGGGACCGACTTTGATCAAATTTTTTGTGTTTGTTCAACTGGACTCAAGAATGATTTAAATTAATAATTGGTCCCGGTCGCTGGCGCTGCAATCGGGTTCTAGATTTTTATTTTTTAAAGGCAGTACAACGTCTGCCTGGTACAGGTATATATATATATATATATATATATATATATATATATATACTACCTGTATATATATATATATATATATATATATATATATATATATATATATATATATATATATATATATATATATATATATATATATATGCTCGAACGTAGGTTAATAATATTACGTTAAAAAAATAAATAACACAGTGCACATGAGCGCACATAATAAACTTAAAGCGCCATGTTTGTTTTAACTGTAGATTGCTTTACTGGGTATATTATTGTTTCGGTCAACAAAATGTTTCCAAGTGCCTTAATCGAGATGGTTGTGCAAGTTAACAAGAGAAAGAATCGTAAAATCTTTTAGTTATCGTGTCGTGCTCTTGTTATTTGCCATTTGATGTACCTACTGTTATTTTTTAATGATGTCGTCAAGTATGATTATGCTTGTTAAAAATATTTTAGGTTATGACTTTCTACTAACAATTGGCAATTCTAAAATTGTGTAATTAAAAGTCAAATTAACTGATTCACATTTTATAATTGTCCGGATGTAACTGCCAGTGTTGCTAGTTTAGCGAATTGTTAGCTAGATTCGACATGTGTGTCTATTAAATAACCGCTATTCTCTGAAAATTCTCATTTATTCCTAACTAGAATTTCAACTAAGTTCGGAATTTGTAAAAAATTTAGCTGAGTATCTAGTTAGTATTTTAGTAGATACACATGTGTAATCTGGTTAAAAAGGCGCTAAATTAGTAACATTGATCATTGCCTCATTAATTTTGTACGGGTGTAATCGTCATAATTTTAACGAGTCAGCTGTTTTAAACACCAACTAATCAACTATCTTTTAAACTATCGATCTTTTATACCTTATTAACAATCTTTTAAATAACAATTAATATTATTTTTGTCAGAGTTAAAAGTAAGATGATTACATGTATTTTATCGCTCACACTTCTATATGCAAATTGTTTTATAACTTATCGTACTAAAGAATTACACCTACTTAATCTAAGAGCAGTAGTGCGAGTGCCATTCCAATAATACCCGCAATCCCCAGGTAACAATTTAGGGCGGAATGTGGAGCAGTTCTTGGGAACTACCGCACATAGTCTAAGAGGAGCACGTGTGTGGCTTTACTTTCGTTTTTATCTAGGATACGCATTTGCTTAATTATCTAGAGATGATTTCGAAATTCTAAAGGTATTTTGTACGACTTGGAATTATTTGAAGAATTTTTATCTAATAACAATTTAAATAACTGTCTAAGAAGAACTTTTGATCTTAGAAGAACGGGCGTTCCGCTCATTGTCCTAAACCCTCTACAGTTATCAAAGGCGGATTAGAGGGTTCACTATTAGGTAAGAAAAAATGCCTAAAAATAGAGCTGCGAAAATTTGAACCCACGGCATTAGAATAAGTAGACTTTAGTATTATGCATTACTAAATTTATCATATGTTTACGATTAATCAAATGTTTGTACCGAGTTGTATTAGTACTAGGGTACCCTAACTTATATGAGGATAGAAAATTTCAGAGAGAGTCATTCAGACTTAAGCTCTTTGATAAGTTGTAGCATGTTTAATTTTCTGTTGCCGTTGACATCACTGCTTTTTATTTGCATGTATACAACTACTAAACTTGAAGCTTTTGGAAATGTTTTTATCAAAAGAGTTAATCCTTTATTTAGAAAAACAGCGGGTGCCTTACCGTTCAAATATGAGTAGTTGTTTCTTTTTATCTTTACATCTTTAGTTTTTTTTCTAAAAGATGGACCTTCATTCGGTTCTTTGATTCAGTTTCTTTATTCAACGGTATCACCTGGTCATAAATTAAAATAGTTTTGTTCCCTTTGAATTATAAACGGGAATTGCCGTAATGGTAATCGGTAGTTGTAATTTGATATCATTCATCTACAACTGTTTCTTTATTGTTAAGCAGACAGACTATTGTTTTGATCTCTGCAGGGTTAGCTTAAATACTATCATACTACACTGCATAAAAATGATCTATTAGTGTTTTAAAGTTTTCGGTTATTATTATCAGTAAATCTTTCGACCATATTCTATTCAACAACTAATTGATAACTGTTTTTAACGTTCAGAAAAGGCAGAAGTAAAATGGTTTTTAGGGTTTCATAGCCAAACGGTAAAGGGACTGATAATAATTTTACCATGTTCGTTTTTTAGTCCACCTGTCTATCTAAGTAAATTAATAAACAGTTTGGCACTACATAAATGTAAATGCAGGAGAACAAACAACGCGCACAGGCATTTAAAAAAAATGTGTTTTAGTTAATAACTGGGGTGAAAATTTGCTAGTAAAGTCATAAAAAGTATTATAAAGTCTGTAATATTTGAAGTGTAACGTGGAAAATACTGCCAACGAAAATTAGTTTCAATAAAATTTGTCAATTAATTCTTGAGATATGGAGTAGTTTCTACTGCATACTTATTCAAGGATTCCGTAGCTAAAACGCAAAACAGTACACGTTTGAAACCACTTCAGAATTTGTCGCTGTGCGCGGATTGACAGTCACTTGGCCGATTTTTCTTTAACTAGAACTGAATGAGTAAAAATATATTTTATTTATTTATTTGCATAGTCGTATGTTTTGACTTTCATCACAGTGAACAATGTACTAAGCGGATACGCAACGTGTATCACAGTATGTCAATTGGCTAAACATGTCAACATTTCAATAATAATATTTTCTTTTCGCAGTATTTTTTTATCTATACTATCAATATCAACAATTTATCCAACGACTTTCATGAACTGACGTTTTCAACTTACACGTCTAATAAACATAATATCTCCATCGTCTAATAAACGAAGCTGTAAAACATGTTTGTGTCTAACTTTTATTAATTTTTCATTTCGACTAATACTTTTCGTTTTATTTTTAACAATATTACGTTTTTTGGGATACTTACTTTCTAGTACATCGATTAGGAATTCTACTTAAAAATACTTTCAAGGAACATTAGTTGTTATTGCGATATGAGATATTTTCGTTTAAGTTCTTTTTAGGGACTCTATGACCAAATGCTAAAAACATTGGACATTTCTCACTTGTATAGAAAACTTCCCTGCGCGTGGACGTTTATAATGTTGATCGTTACGAACGTAATATAATGTTGGAATATATATAAATCCATTTGAAGTAATATCATCCACATATATAATATCTGAGATTATTTAAGTTTCCTTCGAAAAAGGTGTGAATCGATAATAGTTTAGGCTTTTTAATGCGGTCGATCTACATCTCTTGGCGTTAATTGTTCTAATATGGTATCGGTATGCGCTGTTTATTGCTGAGAAACTGAATCGGTATCGATAACGATTTATCTCCGGTTTACCTTGTCGCGTGTGGTCCTCTGAAATTGTGTAAAAAATACGGGATATGATCCTTATATCTCCATTTATGTCAAAAGGGATCATATTAACAGAATCCTTTTCATTTTTGATTTTACTGTTATGACGGCTCTCTAAAATGAGACATGATTATTGTGATATCTGTGTAAGATCAGGTTTTAGTTTTGGTCCTTTTATGATGTTTTGACGTAATTTTATGGTTTGATAGTATGCGGGTCATCAACTAGTTAATCAATTCACGTATTTATTTAATTGTTATTGTTTAAACTAAAGTGATTGGTCCAGATAGATTTATTTACAAGTTTTATAGCGCGCCTCGCTCTAGTATCGTCATGGACATCAGTGTCGGGAATGGTGTTGCATTTCTAATACCATCACCCGAATAAAAAAGTCATAAAATGATGACAAGCTTGGGAACACGGGGTAGTAATGTAGGTCGATATCGGACGCTCGTTTTATTGAGCCGATACCAGGCAAAAGCATCAATACGAATACATTGCACTTATCGTTTATCGCTATGTAATGGTGTGTCGTACACACTCGTAAAACAAAATACATAGATACAAGTACGACCTCATCGCGTTAAGGTCGGATTGAATTAGAATCTCGTATCGCGTTCAATATTCATTAAGGTGTAGGAATTCTTGTAATTAATAACGAAAGGCGTATTTAATTTGAACTGAAGTTTGTTCGTACATTCCGGTTTTAGACGGTTACCCGTATGCTCTTTGTTCAAATATTGAATAGGCAGCTATTTTTAAAACATGGTATAGCTTCCTTGATAAATTTCAGGATGCGAAGACTGTCGACGTTAATCATTATTTGACATTTAGGACAGGCCACGTTTCGTGTTCAGTCAGCCTTTTGAAATGAAAATTTATACAGGCATAACGGTCGGGCCAAACAGCTATACCTTTTATTGTGCTCTACCAGTCAACGCAAAGATTCTTGTTTGTTTAAAAAGGAAAGTTATAAATTATTCTATTCTTTAGGTTAGTGTCTTTATACACGTAAAGTATTCTTAATTTATCAATAGTTATATGTCCGGCAATCGCAAATGTATTTACGCGGGCGTAGTAATTGGTAATTAGTATCGACGTGCTAAAATCGAGTTCACCGCGGAGTCGATTAGCGACGTATTGATTGCGTCTCCGATGCCGGTAGGCAGTGTTAATGGCCTCCCATTTAGCAATCTGTTTGATCTCAAATTAGCCGTTTGGGAACATTTTGTTTCTGTGATATATGTATGCATTTTTGGTGTGATAATGTGTTTTTTAAATATAGAACCTTCGCACGGAGTCAAGACCGCGTGCGATTGCGTGAAACGTGTCATTTCGTTGATGTTAGTGTTGTCATCGGTTCATTTTTGCCGGTTGTGTTATGGCATTTTTTTTCTTTATTGGAATTATTACGCTGATGTCACCGACAGTTTCTGGACACGATTATCGTGATGGTTACGCCCCGTCTGCTAAGTTATGAGCTCATTTATTTAGTAGATATGAACTTTTCGATTACATTGTGGGTCATTTTTAAGTAGCAGTTGTCATTAAGCGGTCGGTGGGAAATTAATATACGATTATTAGCTCAGACATTCATTACTAAATTTGTGTTATAAGCCGCCTCATTTAAGCTTTTGGCTGATCACAATAGGTCCAAACGAATTCTGCTTTGGCCGGCATTTGCATTCCATGCCAATCTTGCTAATCAACGCCAGTTGTTTGTCAATTATGTTTTTTGATATATAGCCGATTGCTGCATTTTGCTGTCTGTAGTTTTATTACATATAAGTAAATAAGTACATGCCATACATTGCCATCTGTGGAGCTTATCAATGGCTTTCTTTTTATATATATATGTACCCTACTTTTTAACAGTACAGCTGTAAGGACCCCAAATACAATAAAATAAAATAAGTAATCGAAACCCTCTCGTTCATAATCAAGGTAACCAACATCTCGGGCAGTGTATAAGTTCTTAATGTTTTCACTTAATATAACATATGGCTTAATATAACATACGCTCTGCAAGGCATGATTTAACTATTCTACTACTAACAACTAAATGAGTATTAAATCAATACTACAGTTATGGTTTGAACCTTCTGTCATCACCCAATTAGAGTTAATTAAAATTTATAGCCGGTTGACACTTAGAAATTAAATATTAAACTGGGTATTCATTTCTTCTTTGATTTATTGACGTGTTGGAAAACGACGATTGTCATATTCTTCTATGGATTTTTATTAAAAATGGAATAAAATACTGGATTGAAATAATGGATTAGGTTAGTTAAAAAGTAATGTACTAATTTTACTCCATTGATCTCCAAACATTTTTCCGTAGACCTACGTGTTTTAATTCAATTTTGGTTAGATACTCGTCCTATATATTTTTTAATTAAAATATGTACGTATCTTAAACCTACATAGTTTTAGTATTACTCACCTTTCTAATGATAACCACAAACTTGGAAATACTTAACTATTGTAATTAGTTTTTAGTTTTGTATTTTTTTTTTTAAAAGACAAAACATGCTTGCAATTTATCTAAAGATTCATTTTAGCCTCTTTCTAGATGCTCCTTGAACTTGTAAACTCCCTGAACTTTACGATAACGTTATCACGTTGTAGTTAAGGCTTAAGTCCTACGGATTTTTTACGTCCCCGACGGTCAGTTATGTTAGTGGGCAGCAGAGCAGCTTCACTGCCCCGGGCTAAAGTGACATACA
The DNA here is from genome assembly GCA_039645545.1 of Dendrolimus houi. Classification (NCBI taxonomy): domain Eukaryota; kingdom Metazoa; phylum Arthropoda; class Insecta; order Lepidoptera; family Lasiocampidae; genus Dendrolimus; species Dendrolimus houi. Next base: position 16,513,925 of record CM077117.1, on the reverse strand, counting down.
ATAACTACATTTAACGAGCATTAAAAAGGAGTTTGATATAGGACACTTTGGGAACCAGTGCTTAAATTTGAGTAACTGAATACAATGCAAATGACAACCGGTGGGTGGTACAGTTTATATGATACTTGATCAGTGGCGGTTGTTGGTCGCACACGCCAAGCACGAATTTTATTATTGAGACTACTTGTCGGAATCACAATATGCTAGCATACTTGTCACGGTGGCATGTCACATTATTGTTGTGAATATACAGTAATATTAATTGAAGTGGGAGATCACCACGAACTTTTATATTTCTAGAATACTCAACAGTAGTTATTTGATAGTATGATGATAATATATCTATTAAATGCTGTAATGTTGCGAATGGACGATTGCTAAAATATTGGATTATTCAATTTTAAAATATAGTACATAAGACTTTTGTTCGGGATATGAATATGTGGTCACGGTATATGAGAATAAATGTATGTTATTTAAACTAACTACAATATTCTAATGTAAGCATCTTATAATATACTGTGATATGTGTATGTGATCGTCCACGCTTGACTTGAAATTCCCGCGAGATTCCAGGGACAGAAAGTACCAAAGTATTTAAAAAATAATGTAAGCTATCGTTGTAGTGTATACTGTGCCGGAATAAGCTAATTTTTATGCACCCGAACAACTTCAAACCGCTCCTGGGAAATCTCCCGTGGGGTTCCGGGTATAAAAAAATCACAAATATCTATTAATATTGTTACGAGTTGCAGGACTCGAATTAAAATGCCGTTGGAATTATTATAGAGTTTATTAGAACTATACAAACACGTATAACACAGGTACAAATATAACCGGACGTAAAAGTCCAAACGTAATGCAGAAGATCGTAATTCAAATACACGCGCAAAGTCCGTCACTAAATAGATTACCGAATGTACACAAGCCTTGCTTCGCTCGTGGTTATCGCTCGACTGCCTCATCTCTCCATTGGGGCCTTGCTTTATACTGCACAGATGCAATATGTCTGCCCGGCCGCGTGGACCGAATTTCTGAGAATTAGTTTGTACTGTTAAAGCCGGCAGTGATCTCAATACAACAATAGGTCATAAAGATTACAATACACAATGGGCTGTTTTTTTTTAAATCACAAATTTTAAACACAAAGTAAACAAAAGAAGTCCAAATGCCGAGAAGGTAATAAAATGTGTTTCTACAGGGCTGCAGGTGTGAATTTGTCTTTGTCGGCACCTAGGTCGTAACAATATTATAAATGCGAAAGTAACTCTGTCTGTCTGTTCCGTTTTCACGGAAAAACTACTGGACCAGTTTGGCTGAAACTCAGCATACATATATATATTTTCGATGCCGAGAATGAACATAGGATACTTTTTATCTCGAAAAATGGTATAGTTTCCGGGATAAAAATATATTTGTCTCTCTGTTTGTTACCCTTTTATGGAAAGACTGTTGCACCGATTTGGCTAAAAATCGGTAATATGTAATTTTAATACCGAGGGTGGACAAGGGATACTTTTTATCCCGGATAATGGGGTAGATTTATGTAAAGGTTATCCCAAAAAGTAGAATAGGTTTTTTGTGGTTTACCATTTTTGTCATCTTTCTCCTATTGTACTTTTTGTCCTATTTGTACTTTTTCTCCTTTTTGTACTTTTTGTTCTTTTCTACTTTTTGTACATTTTGTCATTTTTGTCATTTTTGTCCCATTAGTTCCTTTGTTCCTTTTGTCCTTTTTGTACTTTTTGTCCTCTTTGAACTTTTTGTCCTATTTGTACTGTTTGTCCTATTTGTACTTTTGGTCCTATTTGGACTTTTTGTTTTTTGTGCTTTTTGTTCTTTTTGTCCTTTTTGTCCCTTTTGTCCTTTCTGTACTTTTTGTCTTTTTTGTCCTTATTGTCACTTTTGTTATTTATGTAGTTTTCATAGACAGGGGGATATATAATAAACTAGGATGGTTTGAAATAGAGGATGGAAGTTTGGATGAGACCAATCATTTCTCAAGTTTATAGATATAAAAATGTAACGTCTATAAAAATGCGATAGTAACTCGATATGACTTTCTGTTAAGCTTTCATGGAAGAGCTACTACGAGTACTGGATCAATTTTGCTGTAATTTTGTTTAAATGTAGTTTTTCCGGGTGCAAATAGTACTAACATAAAAATTTTGTACAATGTAACCTTTATTAACGCCTGCTCTTTAAACAAGAAGCACGCACTAAAGATTGACCCATGGCGGAGCCGCGGATTAATCTCTAGTCTTACATAAAATTTGCTATCGATCAATGTATAAATCGCATTGGAATTCGATCTTTTTTAAATCCGGCCATTTTAGATCATTCCCTATTCCCGGGATAAAAAGTAGAGCAGAATTTAAGTTTAAGAATTAGCTGTCGATCAGCAAAAACCGCATCGAAATCGGCCCAGTAGTTTTCACGTGAATCCCGAACAAACAGATAAGAAATCTAAAAAAATAAATGCATTATGTTCTCCATCGTTTATACCTATATAGTGTATTCCAGTTGTTTTTTTTAATAGCTTCAATGTACAGACATGGCATGTTTAGAATTTTATAATGTTATAGATACGTGCGTGATTATATTGTATGCCTATAAAATTGGGTATTAATAGTGTATTCTAAAAATGCGATGATCATAAAAGATATACTTCGTTTTACCGATTGTATTAAAACAATTTTTAATACGAATTCAAAGTTTATGCGAGTTAGATGTTTAGAAAACCATAGAATCCATACTGCGGGCTCTTAAGACTAAATTTTATTGTGAAGATTTATCTTAATTCCTTAACCCAAAACCCCATTGAAGACAGTCTATGATTACACCCGTATCAATTACGAAGATCGACCGATAAACCACCGATAAATTATAACAAGCATTCAATAACGTCCGATGTGTTATGCTTGCTTTAAAGATTCGAATAAAATCGATCTGTATTTTGCAGGCATCATTTACTGCTTGATTAATGCCGGATTTCTATAGCTTAATTAATTCTTAATTCTTTTACTACAGAAGGTTTGCCAATGGTCACCTTCCCGCTTCCTACGACTGGGACCGGGACTTGTCTAAGTAGTACTAAGAACTAGACGATCGCGGGTCGCGTTGTGGGAGGCGGGAGGGTTTGTCATCGGCAAACCTGCGAACGACATATACACAAAGATATATGGGCGGACATAATGATTTTATATGAGACCGTTTTTACCAAAATAGCTACGGCACCTCTAATAATGCAAACTTACACCTTTATTTTTTATGCTTCATTAATGTTTATAGATACATCTAATTTTTAGTTTTTATATGATCTGGAGCATATATATAGATATATGCCTATACCTCTCTGTCAAATGTTGTCCATGAACAGAACAGTAGCTGTGACACGTGAAAGATATAGAGACAGACTGATGGACATGAACTATGTTATGGAACTCTAAAAATGACTAAAATATTTTTTTATATTTAAAACGGAAAACATTTCAATGTGACACTTCACATAACAATCGGGTTCTCTCTAAACTATCATCTGCACCTATTTATCTGTAGTATTTCAATAGTAGAATGTGATAAGGTGTTATGATATGTGTTTGTATCCTAGTAACACTCTTAAATAGACCAATGCGTGCCATAAAGTAATGCAACGTGTGGATATCTAGTAAAGTGGTTGGTGCCACGTGGTACTAATTGGAGAGTCCAGCCCGCGTTTGTTTGTAAAGGCGCTGCGCAGGCGCTCAAGACCACACAGTAAGTAGGCAATCACCTAACCATCGCTCACCCCGCTTCCACTTCGTAATCACGCCATCATTACCTCTAATGACGTGTTAACCTCGCTTTATGGGAATGCCAAACATGACGTTCACATTTCGGTCATTTACATTTGTTTGTCCACTATCTTCGTATTGTTTGCTTTCGTCTCTAGAACAGAGGGCGGCGTTTCGGCTAGCCACCGGCCTGTTTAAGGTATTTTTAAGTGCAACTCGATTTCGGGTTATTTTTTCACTTCGAGCCCTACTGTCGCTTCTGGCTTTGTAGTCTCATGTTACCAGTGCCCAACGAATTAGATCAACTGATATTTTTATAAAGTGCGCTCTCGTGTCCGAGACCAAAACCTACTCTGGGTCTTCGAACCAACGAATTTAGGTAGATATTTTTTAACTCTTTATTTCTTTTTAAAATCTATAAACTGGTTCGTTAACTGTCGGTAAATATGAAGTATTTTATATTCCTCTACTGGCTAAAATATTACCTTAACACTCCCATCGATAGTAATTGTTATTAGCCCCTAATAAAAAACGTTAAAATTAAAAAAGGACTCCAGAAAACCGTTACTCGGGTGACATAGGTGTACAAATGTCTTGGGAAGTAGTAAGTTAGACCACTTTTTGGAGGCTTGTTGGTTCTTTCTCTCCGCTTCATAATCTTGTGTTACTTTGGAATGATATCGATTAATACAATATATACTAAAATGTGCACCAATGTTCACGATGAGACTCGTCTGTCGCCTTTGGAGGTCCCTATTTGCTAGAGTACGTTTGATTATTGTGATGTCGTATTAGCATTTTGGCGGCGCATACTCACTAGGCGGTTTCATTCACTATTGTTACCAAATTTGCTTGCTGTGGTTACTGTGTACATAATGTGACTGGTTAAGAACACCCACGGTATTTTAGCCTCCGCGTGGTGTTAATGTGTCCCTGTTGATTTTGTGCCTTCAGCAAATACATTTCGCTGCTCAATTAAGCAATAATGTTCTCTATAGAGAAAGCGATACGAGTTGTTCACACGCGTATTAAGTTTGTGCGAGGCTAAGCAGAGCCTAATTCACACGACGTGTTTAGCTAAACTTTGTGAAACACAACAGAGATGTAATGATGATGGTGGTAATGCATTTTTTCGTGTACATAAAGACGTCCGCTGCGGTGCATGTACATGCTAATTAAATTATCGGTGTAGACTTCCGTGTTATTATTTAAAACAGGTTTATCTATTGACTAATTTTCGTTCGCAGCTTGGTATGCCTTGAAATCTAAAAGAACGTTGATTTTGAATTTGTTCATTGGGAACAAGTCACGTTTTTGTATTCCAGAAGTTAAGAAAGAGCTGTAGTGTATTCACTTAGTTGGTGTAGTATTATTTGATATTGTCTTTATATTAAAAGATTCTTGTCCTTAAAGCGTAATGTTGATAAAATTGTATATCATTTCCATTAATTCCAGAATCGATTACTCATTAAAAATTTACTATTAAAATGAATCGATAATTTAATTCAACATCCTTATTGAGCTATAGAAAGTCCCGATTAAACAGAAAAGTCACGTACCTTATGAAGACAACTGGAAGAAATAAAATCCATAAATGCCGCCACCGATAATAGTTGGTGGTCACGAAGGTTCTTTGCATTATACGAGGCGCCAGCAATTGATGCTACCCGCAGAGATAGTGCGTTCGCAAGTGTAAATTAAAACATGCGCTTTTAGCCTGCTATTTAAACATATAAGCTTACTGATTCAATGTGTAGTTCTTCTTAGCAGGTTTTGTTGGCCCCAGGACGTATAAACTCGACGAATAAATTCACACTCCTAGCTCAATTGTTCCCTTCTCGCTATAAATCAAATGCAGGTATGATTCCGTCTCGGGCAGTTTTGTGGAAACAAAAACGCAATCTGCAACCCCTTACGGGGGAGTTTTGCTCAATGACTTCCGCAGCTGCGTTATAGCACCACACAATTAAACACGCATACCCTGAACAACACAGCATACGTTCCTTTCTAAAATTTGAAACAACTTTTCGCACATGAGTACAAGTTTTGAATGTAAATGTCAAACTATAATATTTATAGAGTTAATTGACAAAAACTTGAACGGTAATTCTGAATAATAACCTCATAATAGTATTTAGTTCATAAATAAACAGATTATAATAATAAAGATTTCATTTTCCTCACCTAATGTGCCGTGACCTATTCCTATAAGTTTGTTTTCATAAACACGTCTATGAGCAATAAAAAATTGGGTTATTTTTAAGCCCGTCAAAACCTATAATAAATAACTGGCTTAACGAATTCCATTAAATGATTATTTTGTGTTAACTTGAATGCGCATGATTGTTTATTTCAATAAATGTTAACACGATTAAAGACGTTTATGTTTACGAGGTGTTCAGATTTTTTAAGACGAGTCCCAATATTTGTTTAACCTTGATACATTTCTTTGGTGAGCGTGTCACGTTTGTAATAGATCGTGGTAGTGTCTTGACAATGAACTTGCCTGTCAGACCTACTATTGAAGCGCGACTTGGTACGAGTTTACCCTCCTCACGCGTGACGGCACTATGCATTTGTTTGTCCGCAGCTGCGGTGCCGACAACATATTTATTGTGCTCATTAACCTTCAAGAACGCTATTTAATTGTCGGCCGTTTTTTATTCACTTCACCTCTGACCCTTGTGCGACTTATTGCTCCCCGGCCTCACTTTGAAAGCAAGAACTGGATGTTATTTATTATCCTGAGACGAGGATGCGTGTCGCTTGTATCTTTGTGGCGCTTGTGAGACCGGCATTATGATTTATTCTATTATAAGGACGTTATTAGTGTCAAACTGACGGCTTTCATATTGCGTGTACTTGACTTAAAATATTCTTAGTAGTTTGCTGATGTATCTTATGTTACTTACAGTTACAACAATTTGTAACAAATCTCATTAATTGTAAGACGCTAATTTCGATGTAATAGTAATTTTAGTTTTCAAGGAATATCATGCTTTCAATGTGTTAGTAAGTTTATATGTAGAATTTTGCTGATACAAAATAATGAAGTCCTGTTTAATGTAACCACTAGGATTATTGGCTGTATAGTGTTATACCGTGGAATATATTCCTAGCGACGATTTTGTCAAATGGCCATCTATTTCTCACACAGTGTGAGCCGATATTCGAGGGAGTCTAATGTATAAAGCTAATGATCAAAACATATGGTTCACAGGAATTTCTGTGTATACAAATGTGTTTATTGAATAATAAGGCGATTGCGCAATTTAGAATGCTGAGTATTATTACGTGTCACATCTCTACTAAAGTATTAGACGGGTCGTTTCACATTATTGATTTTTGCCTTGTTCAAATATATTTATTCAATTAGGATAACATTTAAAAAAGCGATCTAATCCCTATTCTTATTAATAAATAGATTGTGATATGTTGCTTGTTTGCTGCATATCTTCAGAGTATACATAAACTTTAATAAAATCTTAGCAATAAATATACTTTTTATATGATTTTAGTTAGCGAGATTTTTTAGATGTCACTGTAATTTGATGACCTTATTACCATTGTTCTCCCGCACGGTGTTATACCATTGGAACTTGACATCTCCATACGTGCTATCGGCAACAGTAAATTGTGGTATCATGTCTATAGTCGCGCGTCGTCGGTATGGAACCGTTTATTGATTAGTATCGTACTTTGTCCGCTGTTCACTTTGAATAAAATTCGAATTATAATTAATCACGGTTGCGCACCGCGTGGGAGAGCGTCGTCGTGCAGCCGACGATCTATCATATTTTGTGATAACACCACTAGGACGCATCTCGTAAACGTATACAGACGATCGGGTTTAAAGCTAAGCTATGTGACAATAGTCATGTGCAACGGTATAATGCCATTTTGTATGGCGCGATCTGTTCTACGATATTCGTCTTGTAAGCACGCATTAACAACAATGTCTTCGATGTTGCAATATCAGTAGCGGCACGATCTAATGCGGCGCTATTACATCGTTATCGTGAAGAATTTTTCAGAACATTTATAGAATGTCTTCCGGCTTGAATCAAGTTGACAGTTCAGTGTCGATGACAACAATAAAATATCATAAACTTCAATCGCACCCTTTGTGAGACCCTATGCAATCTCGTCGGTCAATTTTATATCCAATACCAGCGTAAATAGATAGGCGGGAGGATGTAAATGCGGGACACCCTGGGGCTTCGGCGGAGGCTCCTGTCAATTGAATTTGTCTGCAAGCGCTGCGCACATTAATAGCGCACTAAACTAAGTTGAATACTATTATTGATATTTTCATAGACGACAATATCCATTGTGCTGTAGCTACGATCAATGTGCATCCAACTTAAGTGTACTTTCTTTATAGTATTGGACATTTTATACCAGCAATACGATCTTTGTTATGGCAGCTGGATATATAGTTTTATATTTTTAATGGAAAATGGTTGGCTGTATGTGTGTTTATATGTAGCAAAGGTAACAGCGATCTCCTTTCATGGGTTCTGTATCTCGGTTAGTTCCCACGTTTTTGTCGTTTAATTACGTCGTCTTTTCGCTCGCGTCTAATATCGCACTGTAATGTGTTTATTAAGCGTCGTTCTCTTTAATGGCCTACCATTTAACATACAATGTGCGGTGGTCTGTTTTGCGTGATATTACTTAGCGGCTTAGCGGATGCGACATCATCCTTTTAGTGTGCAATTACATTGAGTTTCACGTCATACAATTTTTCACTACTTTTATATTAAGTACCTAGTTAAGTTTCGAACACATAACACATTCCCATGTTTAAATATCTGTGTTGTTACATATTTTCAAAGATACGTTCTTATCCATAAAATTCTTCAAAGGCTTTGGTTCCCTTTTAGTTCGCATCCATATTTTGATATCGTCAATGCAGTTCGCAGCTTTCTTTGCATTTCATAATCACTCGCCACTACGACATGAATAACACAGTATTAATTATGCCAACGGTTTTTTCATGACTATTCATGAGTGTACGCCGGTTCTCATGGCTGTTGTCGGCGTTCACTTTATGTGTAACGTGCAAATATAAATATTACTTCAAATGATCAACATTTGAGCAAGCCTTAAACTTTCGCGCTTGTTGGAAGTTCACACATAAAACAATATATCAACCATTGAGAAAGCATAAATGATCGTTTAATAAAAAATAGTTGTGTTTGACTCTATTTGGCTGGCCATTATGTCAACATGCATGGCTTAATCACAACGCATAAGTTGTGGACCGAAAGTGTTTGATAAATCTACACATGTCATCATTACCGAATGTGATCTACGCCTCTCATTAGCTCTCTTTAAATAAGATATCAAAAGGTGATTAAGTGCCAACGTATCGGTGATTATTTTATTGCATTCCGACGCGTTTATTAAAGTTTTCATTTAAACGATTTTAAGGCAGTGTGGATATTTTATTTTAGACGTAAACTTATATGGGCGTCTAACGGTTTCACTGTAAGAATAACATTAACAGACTGGTGCGATATAGCCTTAGGTAGTCATGAGGAAAGTTGCGTGCTTTATTGCATCTCTGAGTCACAATTAAGATATTTGTCTTTCGGCTCTATCTGTAATTAAAGATAATGAACTTTATAATAAGTAAAAAGAATGTTGTAGAGACAGAGTAATAGATGATTTCATTTCTTTTTTGTCGTTAGTGCATTAATATCAGAGGCTAACTTGCTGAGCTTGTTGCAAATTATTCTGTTCATCGGAATGCTCACTGCTGATTCATAATGCAATAAAACTTAAGTACTTTTTAGTAAGACACATTATACGTAAACTGCAGTATAGATCTATTCTATGAACAAAAGTTAATCTATTTTGGTTTTGTTTTTTAATCAACAGTTGAATATACACATTGTACAATGTATTTACATTCGCAATTTAAGCAAACTACCTTTATGTTATGGAAAACATACTGTGGGGCTGAACTCAGTAAAATACAGATCGTATGTTACAGTTATTTAGTAGCATAGTTGTTCTTGTCATGTTTCTTTTGAAAGTTAATAATTAATTTTGTTATGTACCCTCTTATTTCTAAACGACACAATCGGCAATTTCCTTAATTGAATAATATTGGTAAAATTTTATTTATTCGGTGATTAGCGCCTGTTTTGTATAGATTAAGTAGTTCTCTATAATTTAACATAATTTTATGTAATAATATTTATCTCTAATATGTGGTAATTGTGTACAGATTATAATTCAAAATCTCTCAATTGTATATAGACGGTATTCACTACATTTTATTTTCATGTTGGCAGACGCAATAGATTTATACTGTGTTCGGTTTATTTTATTACATGTAAAACTTTAAGTATAATATTTTATATATCTTATATAAAATATTATCTAAAATTTCCAAACAATAATGTATTAAATTCTTGTCATCCATAACCCTTTAATTAAAATAGTTTATCAATGACTTCAATCCGCTATCGGGTTGTGCCAACTTGCTAAGTTTCTTATACTGTAAAATTGTTGGAGGGATGGCGAGGTGTTCTAAAAATGCTTGTCGAGTGTGGAAAGTCAGTGGATGATATGTATGTAAGTCGTAAGGTTCTTTGATTATAAGTATTGTGACCAGTTGCTGTTCTTTTATTACCATAAACCTTTCTGAGTTGTTGCAAGTATTATACGTATTAAATAAGTATTAAAAGTTTTGTTTCCGACTACGACCAGGTATCGAATTTAAAATCTGTGTTCCTTTGAGCTAAGCATCCTAATGCTCAGATCTCGGATATCTTAATATTAATTCCCTTGTCTTACCGTCGGTAGTTTGACATAACATGTATGGAGCTTATGTCAAATTTTAACCGATAGGAAAATTAATGCTTAGTAAGATACAGGAACTGGCCATAGGTTACGAAGGTCATCGTTAACCTATCATTTGCAGTTGTGTTATTAGAAGTATGTCACAAGACTCAAGAATGATAGTGATGTAAGATAGTTGTTTATATTATATCCTAATATTATCTCATAAACGACCCTCTGGTTAGACTCCAGGCATTTAGGTTAGACTCCCATTATCTAAGGCAGATTGGCGGGTTTCATAAGTGATCTTGACGTACAAGTTTTCTGAAAATGTCTATCTTCATTGTTATTACGTGGTAATAGAAATCTACATATTAGGTCAAAAAAACTGCTTAAATAGTATTCACTGATCAGGATTGGAATCCACATTATTGGAATGAGATGCGAGTTCATTAGACAATAAGGTACCACAACTTTTTGGAGTGTTAATGTCGTGGTAGCTTAATAGCTAAAGCACCCGTGTTTCAAAACCACGATCTCGGTTCGTAACCTTGCCAGAAATCATTCTGCACCAAGGCATTTTTTCTGTCCTAATACACATGTAATGCGTAAAGGAAAACATCACGATGAAAGCTGCATATCAAGATAACTAATGTGTGAAACTTGTCAATTCGATTTGGCCAACTGCGGCGGATATATCGTCGATTCTGTTCAAACTGAGGAGGTCCAATACAAGCATTGGATTGTATATGATATTATTACTGTTATGTCGTCACATTCCCGAAAAATCCATTTATGAGATGCTTATCATTGCTTAGTACCTATTACAGCACTGCCTGAGTGTATTTTTGCTCATGATATCACTCCTATGGAATCCTTGTATTATTGACCTAAGTCCAGTATATATTTGATGCGGATGTAACGTGTTAATCTAAGTTTACGATCTAAACAAGGTTGAGTATCATTAAATGTATCCTATCATCTTTTCAATATTTTATTGTGCTTATAATTTATAATTCATATGTATTTTATTAAATGAATATATATATATATATATATATATATATATATATATATATATATATATATATATATATATATATATATATATATTACTGGTTTCACAGTTTTAGAAGTTTGTCGGCTAATTTTTAATGCCAGGTGGTAGGGCATTTGCCCGTCTGGATGGCTACCACCTCTGGTCTAGAGTATTCCGACATCAGTGGCAAGGTTCCAGTTTCTCCTTCAAGGCCGGCAGCATATTGGCAGCACCTCAGGTATTGCTAATGTCCATAGGCGACGGTAACCATTTTCCATCACAATTGGGCCGTCAGACTGTCTACTGTGCTTCATCAATAAAAAAAAGAAAATAATCGCCTTGTTGACTGAACCTCGTTGTCACATTATTAATTAATTAACGAATATATAATAGCCGTGTTAATTTATTATTTGATGCTTTCTCATTTTATTACTCCATATAAACGTGCATATTTAGTGTGTTTTGAAATGAACTTAAACTCATAAATCATAGATACCAGCATTAGTTATGCAGCGAGTGACTTTTTATTGCTTAATAATTTAAATAAGGCTAATGAAATATCGCTTGTATTAAAGAAACTATGTTCGTTGTGAACACTGTTTTCACTATAAAGATGTTCTATTTTGGATATATTATATATTAATTATTTTTGAACGAGTCGTATAAATGTTTATTAGTTTATTTTTACTACTTTTTAATGCGGTTTCCTCCGCCATAATACTGTAACATTTTCAGGAACAAAAGTATACGATGTTTATTATGATAATCGCTTCATTCCTAATACTGTGATTAAGGCACAAACAAACGTCCAAACAATTACTTTTACATTTATATGTACATTGGTATAGATGAGTAAATTAGAAACATTTAGTAATATTCAACACCTGGGCTATTATTTTTAAAGTTGTTTCATAAAATATTGCAATTACAGTTTTATTAGAGAAAAATACGAATCGAATAAGGTTAAAAGAAATAACGTTAGGTGTATATTTTTAGGTAGGTGTATACCAAAAACATCGCCATGAAGTTTCTAAATGTGATTAACAATATCACTGACGACTGTATAAGGGGGACTTTTGTAAATGTAAATTAAAAGTTTGCTATGGCCTGGGAAACAATTTTAATGAAGTGCCTAGACTAGAGCCTTTATGGGCAGACATATTCAACGAAGGCCTGTGCAGTAATAGAGAGGTGTGGTTGCCACGCCTCTCAGCTGCAGTGCCGACGACATGACAGCTACAGCAACTAGCAGTGTTGATTTTATTCCATAGTAGTTGAGCCTGTTTAACATTTTATAAATTGTTAGGGATGAACTAAAATAACTATTTATAATATACTAGCTAAAACCTAGCCACACTTCTCTATGGCTTAGTATATTATGTATTAATTATTTATTAGCGAAGTCAATCCATGACTACTTTTCGAGGTTTGTTTAAAATCAGCTTCCATATATGGTGGACGCACCATATATGGAAGCTGATTTTAAACAAACCTCTTTTTTATAATAGAGTAAAAAGCAGATAATAACACTGTTATATAGATGGGTCTGTTAACGTTTAAATACGTTTAGCAAATTTATTTGTCAAATTTATGCTAAAATTATACGGTTCATTTGTGTCTTTCAATTTGAATGAAGCAATCGAAGTGTTTTATCTAAACCTAAAATTGAATCATAAAATGTCATAGTTTCCTTTTAAAATTGATTCAGTTTGATTGAACTGTGTAATTCAGTTTTAACGCACAAAAAACACATTTAAAATTTGTATATTTCATTTATCTGAGTAATAAATGACAGCTTTTGTGGTACAGTACTTTTTATAATTCGTGATTTGGTCACTGATTCCGAATTCTTCGTATAGTATAGTGTATTTAATGTTGTTAATATTTAAACATGACTCGGGATGACCTGCTTTGCCAAAAAACAGTATAGGGATTTGTAATGAGAACATATCGCAAGTTCAGCGCCATAGTTCATGAGTATTTTTGGTTTATAATTTATATTTTTATAAATTATTCTTTTTATAAAAATAACTAGATAAAAACGCTTGTAAACTACCATTAAGTAAGAATTGAGGACAACTATTGTATTTCATTTAGAATTTTTAAGTAAACAAAATGTTATGTACGATTTTATTGTTTGTCTAAAAGCAATAAGGGGTGGCCAGAACAATGACGTTCAAAAGAAAAATTTAGTTTACATAAAGGGCTTCCCGAATAATTCCCAGTTAGAGTTATTAATTTTTTATTGATTTTGGTAAATTTCGACCGCATCGGCCTTAAATATTTTTTATTTCACTTTTTCATATGTTTATTTGAGAGATTTTTTTGTAACTAAGTCCTTATGAATTGTACTTTTGCACGTTTAATAATTAACACCCTAATCAAGCAAGTTCCAAAAATTATACTTGAAAGTTAAAAAAATTACTTCGAGCGAATCACACTTGAATTTTGATCTCAAATAAAAAATAGAAAAGGCAACTCTATAGTTTAAAACTGTATTTAAAAACTGCGCAAGAGTCTAAGCTTCTATAATAATATAAAAAAAAATTACCCTTAATAGGCCATTTTTTGCTTTAACCGGACTTCAAACGTACTGATATGGATATATCTCAAGTTAAGAATTTTCTTAAAAAATTGAATTTATGATATTTTGTCATTCCTTAACTTGATTAATATTAGGAAATGTGACATTCAACAAAAATCGTTATAATCTTGCAGGAAAAGTAAGACATTTTTTTTTTATATGACTTTTTTTGAAAATTATAACACTTTATTGAGCTACACGTGTTACCCTCTTTTTCATGAATACAATAAATGAAATAAAGAATATTGCTATCTCTCTCGCCAGTAAAGTTATCGGACACTAAACTGGTATCTGTGACTTTATTTTTGTCGAACTCGAAAACTAAAAATTTTGGTAAAACATACATGGGAGTAATTCGGGTAGCCCTTCATGTAAACTAACAAATTTCTTATTTTGAACGTCAATGTTCTGGCCACCAGGTGTATACTTGATTTTATCGATTAATCAAAAGCGAGAATTTTAGAGCATAGTGTATAGTGAATTTTAAACTGTTATGGAAAACTTAACGCTTCTGTGTAATTGCTACATTTAAACTCTTAAATGTAATAACACATTCTCGCGTATTTCAAACACTCCGCTAAAACTATTGTATTTTCCGGTGTAAAAGTTATCATACAATCATGCCGTTTCACGAAAGTATACAGACATTTACATTGCATAACCAGGTGCTATTAACTCCTATTCCTATTTCTTAAAGCAGTGGAAAAGGAAAGTTTATTTTGGGGTTTAAGGTTGAAATATTACGATGTTAGTATAATTAATTAGTGTATTATTAAAATACAGCATAGCACGAACAACTAAACAAAGTACATAGTTTTGACCATTGATAAATGTGGAATATAGATTAACGTTATAAAAGTCGTAGTGTTCTCTGGTTTTTTTCTGTTATATAATTGTAATAAATATATTTAAACTTTTATTCACGTGTGTTCACGTGAATAAAAGTTTAGCCACATCATATAAAAATGAAACAATAAAGTGGAACTAGAATATCAGTCACTGGGCGGGCGCTATGACATTATAATAAGCTATCCTGAATTTCCAAGAACGTAAGGTCAATCTCAGTGTACGATAGTCGTCGATAGTACACCACAATAATATGTATTATAAAGTATTTTTATTTAATTGTTGGATATGATTACTTTAATTGTTTCAAAACAAAATTAAACACGTGCATAACTAATTTGTTGATAATTATTTATTCTTATTTTATGTACAAATTAATTCAAGAAAATATTCTGACACCGTAATTAAAAATCTTGATGAAGCAAGGCGTCTTATTCCTTAGTGTTACAGATATCCAATGCCGACGATTAACCACTTACATAGGTAGACAGTCTATAAGAAAAACTTAAAATAATAATCACTGTCATTTTTGTCTTGATAGATCCGAACAAGATTTTAATTTATAAGCCATGAACATTATTTCATATATATCTAGAGCGAGCAGGTACGATTATGTTAAAGTCTTGAATTTCGCTTTGGGATTCAATATGAGCACCGCCGGCGCCGGCGTTTCTTCTCACGAATTTCGCGGTGCGGCGCCTGCGCAGCGCGCGTGGGCGGCCTATCTCAAGTCGACATCGCACGTCTTACTGGACTCATATACAAACGCACATAAACAGTTTTCCTCGTCACTATCACTGAGACCTTAGAGCTTAAATTTATAAATTATAACAATGCGACGTTTATGGGCGTACAACGACGGCCCTTTGTTGCTTAGTGCGTCTAATTAGTCAAACTGTTTAGTACTACTCTCGCCGCGGGCTAGCATCAACTGAGAAATATCCAGTGTGAAATTGTGCTATTTAATTTTCTACAGTGCATTCCATGATTACATTTAATAGAAAAATATTTTTATACAAAATTTCAGACTATACTAATATAGATATGTGATAGTGAATTTGTTTGGGTTTTTGTATGAATATATTGCGTAGAAATGTGCCTTTTTATTAGTATTTATTATACAAGTAGATACATGTTTTAATTTGGTATACAAATATGTGCAAACGACGTAGAAATATACAGATAAATAAGTAAAATATAAAACTGAATGAAAATAAGTACTTTTGATAATAGACTTGTATGTACCTATATGACATTGTTTTGTTATGGACTTATTTAATGTAATACACGTTTTTATAATTATTTTTTCAATATGGTCTTGTTATGTATTTTTTAACCGAATAAATGGTTTTTCATTCTTTTTTTCGTCTGAGTTATCACCTCGGAAAATAATATTATTATAATATTAATAAGAATTTAACGTGAGCAAAATCCGCGTGGAAAGCTCTAGTAAGTTTTTGAAATTAAAACAGTGAAATAATAATAATAATAAATTATATATGATATTTACTGCTAATGTTACTATGTGATACTTATAGAAGTCAGTTAGGCGCCATCAGACCGCCTACAATAATACATTTCGCTTTACGTTGAATGTCTGCTCGGCGTAGACGTCGTATTTCAATAGTCGTGTACAGATTCATCTCTCGCCTTATTCATAAGAATATTCATATGTGACATTAAAACTTGTATGACGTTTTTTGTACACTGTCTCATTGTCAACGGCTATCAAACAGTATATTTTGTTGAATTTATTGCAGTCTCGCATATAATATCAGAATCCTCTGTGTTGAATAGCTTGAGAGGTATATTTTTCTTCGTAACGACTTTTAATGTTGTTCGACGTCTTATATTTGCTATTTACTTTCAGATATTCGCTTGATATTGCGAGTATTGTTTAAGTGTCCTCTCTGAGTATGTTTTAAAATTGCGACATCGATCGGATATCATTAAATACGCTACGTCAATATGTAACATTTCATCGAGTCACGATTATGTCCTTAATCAAAAATATGACCTGAACGGCTATACGGCGGCACAGTGGCGCCAACAATGAAATTGATCTGAATCGTGTAACTACGATTTCGAATATATTATTATTTACTAGCCATATCCGCCATTTTGTTTGTACGGGACTTGAACTTTAGGTATATTCGTATATTCTAAACTCTGCAAGATATCGAAATAACACGAAAATTAAAGGTCAAAATCATGTTTAATGCCTAAAATTTTCATTTAAACACGTTAAGTCCATTCGGGACAAACTTTTAGACAGAATGATAAACGAAAATTATAAAAACGTTAGTTTATGATTTGTATAAAAAGCAGTTTCACTTATATTTGTTTTGGAATTACAATATAAATTTGAATTTCATTTATTGGTATAGATTTTACTTAAATGTTAACGAACATTGTTGCATTTCAATTTAAAATTTAGTAATCCGTGAATAAATGGCATACGTACCGAGTTTTAATTGGATTTTTAGTTTCGAATGGTATAACTATTGTAACTGAAAAGAGGTTGCAACGTCATACGATTTTTTTTAGTTTAAATCCGTTAGAAAGCGGGTTTAATTACAGTTTTACTTTTTATAATTACTACTCGGGGGTGATAACCATGTATTGCGGTGTTACAGATATACACGTACCGGATACATTGTATAAATGTATAGGTAGTACAAAAACAAACCACTTGTCGAGCATAGAATATTTTCTTTCCAGTGAATTTTAACCCCAAAGACAAGTTGATGTAGCAATTACTACAGCCATAACACCTGTCGCGCCATCAAATATAAAATGTCAATTCCTCTGGCTCGAAGGACCATGTTAAAGAATGTGTAGAATTTGTATTATTATATTATATATGTAGGTCACATTGCTTGGTTAGATACATTCTAAATAATAGAAATCTTACAATAATTATATTGATCTAGTTAATTGCTTCAAGATGAACGATTTGACAATAACTAAAAGCTCATTTTTCCGTCACTGTTATTGATTTATTTTGTTAAGTGCCACCTACCAATTTCTTAAGCTTCAGTATCCTGTGTGGTTTTATATCAGTCCGAAAAGGATGCTTTAATAATGCCGCATAAAATTTACAAAAGAGCATGCTTGCTACTGATATGTCGCGATGGTGATTTATCTTCAATAAATTTATCGCTCAATCAACGTCGTCTCAGGCGCAGGCTTGTGGGCCGTTGATTGGATTTGTTTATAATTACATCTTTTGACACGTATGCGCCAAGTTTCGAACTTTGCAAGCGCGTCAGGGCTTGAGATCGTGGGAGCACCGTATAATCAGCTTTCTTGACTGTCTTGTTTTGATACGGAACCACAGGGATATAAAATTAGTAGAAGGGCGATAGTAAATTGAATACAGGCTCGTAAATGCTTACGGTGTCAGTTTGATTAAATTCACGTATCTTAATATTATAGTAGATATAACATACTATGGTTGTATACGCGTCTTCGTCTGTGCAGACTGGCTATTTTCTCATGGTTTAAAATCTGTTATCAAAAGTGAGCAAACCAATTTTCATATAAATGGTTTATATGAAAATTGGTTCGTATCTAAGAATTAACTTATTTTAACAATTAAATGTTGATAAATATTATTATACAATGAAAAGTATTGGGTTTTTATTTCTGATAAAACTTGTTGTGTGTAATTGTAAAGTATATCAACAAAACTTATTTCGGATTGTAATAAATTATATTCTGTACACAATATTAAAGTTCTTTAGACATCAAACATGGCTGGCATAAATAATGGAAGAACGTGTTAAAGTTTTTGGACGTTCATATGGTTTCGTTTACACGTCGTCTGGTTGTCATGTAATCTTTCGGCTGTTATTGCCTTGATCATCAAGTCGTTTTATATTAGCCGGACAACCATATATAACACCCATGTATGCAAATTCAAGCTAAATTTCAGTCTTTTTTAGGATTAATTATTAAATTGTTCATGTTGGCATGTACTTCTGTCCATCTGTCCGTCTGTCTGTGTATGTCACAAAAAAATTCTCAGAAATTGGGTCTTCGTGAATGAAGTTTTTCAGAAACACGTAGTCTG
Source organism: Dendrolimus houi (assembly GCA_039645545.1). Lineage (NCBI taxonomy): Eukaryota > Metazoa > Arthropoda > Insecta > Lepidoptera > Lasiocampidae > Dendrolimus > Dendrolimus houi. Next base: position 16,494,813 of record CM077117.1, on the reverse strand, counting down.
TATTGCGAAATAATATATCGAGGGTGGCCGTCATACATGTAACTAGGAGTTGAAAAAAAAACATTAAAGTGTAAACTAGTCAGATCTTGGAAAAAACGTGACTGTTTTTTACGATTTCTTTTAAGTTAATAGATGGAGTGGTAGCCGTGTAGGACAAGTACACCACAAGTCGTGGTAGCGTAATAGCTAGCGCACGCGCCCCAAACTCAAAGGGCGCGGGTTCAATCCTGGTCGGAACGCATGCACCGCTTAGGCATTTTTCTGACCTACTGTACATATTGTTACCAATACAGAGTACAGTTGTTTACCACGTGCTAATGACGGTGAAGGAAAACATCGTGATGCAACCTGCACATCAAGATAATCGATGTGTCAAACCTGCCAAGCCACCTTGAACAAGCGTGGCGGGTTTACTGTCCGTTCTCCCTATAATGGGAGGCCCGAGCCCAGCAGTGGGACATTTATGGGCTGATATTATTTATTATAATAGATGGAGAGATCTTGAAAAGTTGTGAAAATAGGGTTCCTCCCCCTCTAAGTTTTTAAACTATGAGGTGGAAAATTCTGAAAAAATAAAGATTGTAGAGTTTAAAAAAATTATTTGTAAATTGTTTAGAATAATATCCATTGATTAGGCTATGAAACATGGGGTGTCTTCGATTGTTTGAATTCTTATGATTCCGTAACGAAATAACGTAAACAGAGATATGGAAATTTTAGCTTTGCATGGACTGGCAAGCACTGACCCAATTTATTGTAATTTGTATTTCTAGATTTTCTTGTTAGCACGTGGTTATTGTAAAAATACTTACATTATTAGGTTAGAAAAAACTGTCTAAGCAGAGCATGGTTATTGGCTTCGGATTGGATCCCATGTAATTGAAATGACGGGTGCTTTGGCCACTAAGCTACCACGCCTTCAAAGAAAGTAATATAAATAAATTAAAATGCACTCAATTTCTACGGCTAACGAGTACTAAAAGAAAATATCTATAATAATCTGTCAGTACCCACGGAAAATAAATAGTTATAAATTTAGTCTTTGTGATCAATAACAATATTAACTGTTGGTTATCGTGACTTACGTTTATGATTCTTTTTGTTAAAACCTCCTCGCCTGCTGTTGCTGCAAATTGGCATAATAAATGATACGTGTAATTGACTTAGCGGTGTTTAAATTAATACTTATGTCTTAATGTGGATATTTTGTCAGGTATTAAGAAATAAATGTCACCGTTTTATTTAGTTTTTTAAAAATAACAGATAGTTTTAAAAGCGATAAACATTTGCTTGATAATGTTTAAAGTGCTAGTATGGGGCTTACGGCAGTGACAATTGACTCAAATAATATGCTTAACCGTATAATTCGTCAATTACCTTCAGTTTCAGTAGTTAAATAAACGTAAGCTGTAAATGTGTTAGTCATTTCGGGAACTTAAATACATACGTTACGACGTTTTATTGTATGATCAGTAACTACTCGTGACTTTATGAGGTGTTTATGCAATTGGGGCATAGATTATTTCTTTTGATATCCTGTAATAAAAGTAAGTCGAGATCATTACTGCTCGGTATCATTGCACCTATCACACCACCCAACTCGTTATAAACGGAATTTCGGCGCGGTGGTTGTAATTAGGCGAGATAAGTGCCCCCGTCATACGATACTCGCTTTACATTCGATTAATCGGTCGAAACGCAACACGGGACTCGATTTTAATATGTAATACCTTTATTTATTTTATGTAACAACTTGCGATATTTTAATATTATTCACCTGATTTGCTGTTTGTTGGAATTACTGTTGGTAGTATTGTGATAAACCTCCAAATTTCCGACGTGTTGCTATTTACATATTATATTATATAATACATGATTGCTATTTGAAAAATCGATAAGATTAAATATGTACATAATTTAGAAAACCAATTTATTCAAATACATAGAAAATAAATCCAATTTTCCAACCCCTCCGAATTAGAATGTAATTTTTTTAAATCGATATTTTGTGTTTAATCGTATTGATGAAACGAGTTTAATCTGCTAATGTTTCTTCTCATTGGTATTCTTCTTTTAATTGATGGGACGTACACGGAAAATAAACACCGTCGGTAGTTTACAGATTATATTTATCTGGTCGTATCTTTTTCGTGTTAACAAAGGAATGTTGTATACCAAGGAGACTATAGTGTGGCCACGAAATAGTAAATTGTGAACGGGCTACGGCGCGACACCCGTACAAATTGTGATGATGATGATGATGGAATGTGGTAATAAATGATAATGATTGATAAGTGCTATAAAATGCTATTATTTTCTAAAATGATTGTGTGTGCTGTACTTGACACGCGAGAGCGACCGAGCATGTTCGCTACTTGATTTGGACGCTGCTGTGTTGACACGAACACTTATAAGTATGGGCTTTTATGTAAAACCCACACATAATGTACGTACGTACGTGTACAGGCACGTACGTAACGTACGTGCTTCTACACGCAGTTTACCCTTGACTCGGGCAAAAGGCGAAGGCAGGAACACTGGGATGGGTTTTAGTGGGTAATCTCCCACTTGGGTGGTTAGAGTACTTCTTCGGAGGTGCTATTACCATCTTAACGTGGCGAAATCAACCGCGCTTCCCCCGTGGTGGGCAATCAATCGGATTTTCCGTCGTTAAAAAAAGAGGACCATAGTATTGTGGTCAGACTATGTTAACTAAAAATTAGAGTTGCGCTCACAGAAGGCTATGGTTAACTGAAATAGGCTAATTAACTTTTTAAAGTATAAAGTTAAATTAAATTAAAAACACTTTAATTCGTCAGATACCCGTATGCTTGTTGGTAAACATCAGTTATTTAAACTTTTGATACATAGGGTTTTGCTCGTTCAATCAGTTGACGAAGCCCGCATTCATAAAACTGACCACATATCAATTATTTTGACTTCGATGATTTTAAGCTCTTTACCAATTATGACAAGTTAATTTTATGACTTTATCACTAACGATTTCAATTTAGTACTGTCGTTTTATTGTTGTCACTGTAGTTTTCTGATCTTGCTCTTAATATTATAAGTTCATGTACTCATTGCTGTGTATTTTGTATAATGGGACAAAGTTAAGCTTTATGAATAAATTCGAAAAGAGTAATGTAATGGATTTCAATGAGATAAACTCCACCCTTTTTAAATTCACCGCAACAGTTGAGACGGTGTCAAAAGGATACAAGCCAGTAACGACACGAGACAATACGGAAAGTTGAACCATTACAAGGCGACAAAACTCTAATATCAATAGAACACAATGGGAACAATAGTTGCCCTCTGTCAATTATACGATCATTACCATTGGAATAAACGACGTAACGGATCAGATGGCTGACAAAAAACAACATGATGACAACGCAACGCGCTCTTCAATAGGAACTCGATCGGATTTATTCATACGAAATAAATTCTTAAATGTATATAAATAAAACTTCAATTCCTGTATTCAAATTGGCAGAGTGATCTTGCATATTTGAAATTTCAAAACAGTTACCCTATAAATCATTTATAGACTGCAGCGTCGTCTTAATTTTTGACACTCAAGTTAGGTACAATAAAGCAGAATAATTAAAATGTCGCTCGGTTGTTAATGGTGTTCGTCGTGCATTGTAATTGCTCATTATAAGGTGACTGCGGGGAATCATGTTTTGATAAACATGATTATAAAATGCGGTTGTGAGCTTGAGCTTTTAAATTTTAAGTTGATAATGTATTATAACAAGTAGTTTGGGAGAAAGTAATAGGTCTTACTTACTTGGCCCCATGATAAGCTGCTGCAATACAAACCGTTTCGTGTAACCTCGTAAATTGTACTCGATATCTGTTAGATTTGTTTCAAATACAATTCGAATTGAAATTTGATTCTTGAGTGTAACGCTGACTCACACGCAATGTTTTGGTTTTGCATAACGTTAGTTTTATTCCTTTGTATATACATAGTCGTTATAACTTATAAAATAATGAATTACATTATTATTATAACTATTTTATTAAATTCGTAGTTCTATAGCAATAACCGTGTTTATCTTGTCTAAATTGGTAAATTCACTACAAACTATTTATTAGTCAGACTACATAATTATTTTTCATATTCAGATCGGTGTCGGATGATTTGCAAATACTACAGTCATTGAGTGTGAGTCTTAAGTCTTTTATGCTTAAGGTTGAATATAACAAACAATTATCATAAGAGTCGTATTTGAGATTATTTGATCCCAGCATTTGTCAAATATGATCGAGGTGTGCGAAGGTGTTATTCGTTTTGTCGACACGCGATCGTGCGATAAGTCCAATGCTTGCCACTTGTAATTTGATGGGAGGTCCAAGGCTTAGTGTTTCATTTTTCTTGCACTGCGGCCTCTAAAATGGATTTCATGCATGAGTGTGAAACATAATATATTGTCAATACCATTCGCAGTTTTTTCTGCATAATATTAGCGTGTGTACGTGCAATACGCTGATTAAAACACCGCATGACAAGAAGTTTCCAATACTCTTGATGATGTATCACGTTAGTGACATTACCACTCAGTGAGTTTCGGTTAGCTGAAAAGGAAATACATCTCAATGATACTACAATATCGCTGGAGGTGATAATCGCGGGAAGACTGCGTTTGCAAATGTGCATACATATGGTATGTCGTAAACACGACAAACGTACATTTATTGCATTGTACGACACCATGTAAGTAATGCCTTGTCGTGTCGTATGGTCTTTGTCAGCGGGCAATCGGCGATTTATTAAGGTGTATTGTTGATTATTTAATTAACGACTTCTTTCGATCGCGCAAGTGTTTAAAGATATCGTGACATATATTATCTCCATGATTACCTACGTCTCTGCTAAAACGCTTGACGGATCAATTTTTATGAGGTCTTGTAACGTGTTTAACACATTGCGGCTGTCGATAATTCTTTTTTCGCTTTAGTATTGCTAAGTACCAAGCCTGTTGTAAATAATACCAGTTATCGACAGCTCAATTTGACTGATGTGTGAAATAAATTAAAGTTTAAACCAACTTTAGTGGATATCTTGCTGCTTGCAGGATTCCCCAATATTTTACCCATTGTGTAAAAAGTCAAAGGCCAATGTAGCGAATAAAAAAAGCATGTATTGTCGTTATGCGAAAGTAGTCGCATGCCATTAATAATATAGGTGCGTGCAGATTCAACTTGTGATTGAGAGTTACGATTGTCATTAATATCGTAATGGACTCGATTTATGACCGCAGATCATCTCAACGATTTTATTGCGCAGTGCGTGCTGTATTTAATTCTGGATGTATTTTGAACGCTAAGTTATGGAACGCCAATTTGTAATCTCGTTTGCGGTACGCAATGAATTTTTTTAGTTCTTTGCGAGTTGTATTGATTGCTTGGGCTATTTGTTTTATTACTAGTGATTTTATTTGTTGAGAAAAATTAATGTTTAGTTTTTAAAAGTTATCCGTACTAATATATGAATGTGAGGAAACATTAGATATTAGTGGGTTTGAGATTTGTAGTTTTCTTATGATATATGGTATGTATTTATTTTCGACAGCAACAATGAACGCAGCATACATTTTATTAAATAAAATGGCCATTCCCCTTACTGAAGAATTGTGATCTGAAAATTACGCGAACGATGCTGCATTAACCTATTAATCTGAAATAAAATGTGTGTAATCTCATTAACAGCGACAAACGTAGGAAACGTTATCCTCGCAATAAGGTTTGTTCATTGAATCAGAAATTTAGCCAATTTAAGGCACATGAAATATTTTATAAAAAAATATCTATGTGTGTGTGACACTAAGAATCACTTAAGGTGCCACTTTACGGTGGATACAGGGATGTCATGTAATAACAAAATTGAGTTGACTTGTATAGTATAGTATGGTGACCTAGTATTGAACTCAATACCTACATAAAACAAATTTGCTTCTAAATGAAGTACTTATTATTTGATAGTCATATTAACTGAGCGAGAGTGACACTTTATCTTCACAATACGTCACAGCCTCACAGCCTTTTTGATTTTGTATGGGTGTGAGTACACTATGACGCAGTCATCATAACGTCTTAATTGTAACGAGTATAATAATTTGTTAATTATTATTCTTGAAATAGTAATTCAATTATTTTCATAATGAAATTTTGCAACTAAGATAATAGCAAGTTATATAAACGCGTGCTCTTTATTTACTTTGTTTAGAACTTATCGTAAAATGTGTCAAATACCTTCAGATAGGCATTTATTATTGTGCGTGATTTTTATTATTTGACTTGCCCAAGATTATACACTGAACGCCATCGTATTTTTTCATTTTGATGTTCGCGGTTTCAGTGGACTCCTTTGTCCCGCTTGCGTTTTATTTGTTCCGGTGTTTAAATGTTAATTGAAAACCGCGGTAAACGCACCCGATGAGGTTACGATTGTTTAAAATATTGGCGAACAGTTAATGGCTATTGAAACGACAAATCTTTTTCAATGCCAACGAGTTAGTTTATTTGACCTTTTTTTATTTACAATGAGTTTTCACAGCTGTGTTTTACAATATATGTGTCAGGATAATTTTGGGTTTTACTGCTGCTCTCAGAGTCGGATAATGTACCATTAAAATTAAATAGCTGTGACTAAACTTCGCTTTTTATTTAAATCCGTAACCAACGTTAGCAGCAAGCAAGTGATAACCATAAAGTAGCTAGCGTTACCTGAGTAGGAAAATATAAAACTTCTGTTATTCATTTATTGGATTTTAAGTGCTCTTTAAGTTAATCGTTCAGGACATATTTTCCTTTACCAACAGCACGTGGTAATTGTTAACAATAACAATATGCACTTTAACTCAGAAAATTGTCCAACTGGTGCATACATCCCGGCCAAAACTCGAGTCCACGTCATTTTAAAACGCGACGCGCGTACGATACAGTAGACTTAGGTAGACTGCCGTTTTATATTATATAAATATTATATTATATATTATTATTATATAATATTATTTTATTTACAAGCATGCTGAAAGTTACTTATTGCCGGTTCTTACATATTAACAACTGTTCATTTGCTTTACTATCGGTTAAAATCAGACATAAGCTCCATACAAGTAATGTTAAAATTCAACCGATCGTAAGGTAAGTGAATGAATAGTAAAACATAGGAACCGGCTATTATTCTCATGCCATATTTTTGGATCGGTATGTTATTAATTAATTACTCTTCCCTTTTTCGTCTGCGGTGTCGCTACATAAAGACGTCGGTTTATTAATATAACAACTTTCACAGTAACTCGACGATAATTGCCATCGATGATATAAAATATTATTCGCAGCCATAATCCTTTGTCAGTATTTAATTTATACGTACTCTGTATCGCAAATTTACTTTTAACTACCTGCATTTATTGAAATTATTGAAGATCCTGTCTGGTTAATATATTAGGCCCACCTGCGAATCCAAATTGAAAATTAACTCCATTTAGCCACACCTCCTGGCGTATAGGTATTTCGGCCAAGCTCTTTTTACAGCGTGTCAACACCGTCAATGAATTATGGCCACCCTAACAACCTATTATTATGTGATCCTGACATTTTATTTAAAATAATTATTGTTCAAATTGAAAATATTTCAAAAATGTTGGCCCGCGGTGCATCTGATATTGATTTTTGAGATTTATAGTAATTTGTTTTACAGTATGTATTTGTAGATTGAAAATTACACAGTCAGAGAGGACACACTTTTCCTGAATTTAGAAGAAGATATCCCGCCCCACCTAGCGATTTAAATAATAGGTCATTAAGACAAATTCATATGATTTTTTAAGATCTGACTAACCACATACTTATGACACCACAAACAACCATGTGCATTGAAAAATATTTTATCATTTCTTAGTAATATATAAGGTGGCCACCTCTCATTTTTAATTGTACCATACAACACAACAATGCGTAGCTAGACACATGAAAGAAGAAAGGAAGAAAAAGACTATCCGAAGAAATAGCGACGTACTTAAAATCATAGTTAAAAGAAACAAGTTTTGAGAACATGTACGCCGCATTTTCAACAAATGAGGTTTGCACTTAGCTTCTTGCTGCCGGATTTATGGCCGACACAACTCTGATTTTCAGTGCAAACCTCCCTTATATCGCTATCCTAAAAACGACCCAACTACAAACAAATTCAGTTAAATTTTACTATTATGACAACATATTATATAGATAATTTAACTGAATTTGTTTGTAGTTGGTTATATATATATATTTTGCACTGAAAATCAGCGTTGTGTCGGCCATAAATCCGGCAGCAAGAAGCTAAGTGCAAACCTCATTTGCTGAAAATGCGGCGTACATGTTCTCAAAACTTGTTTCTTTTAACTATGATTTTAAGTACGTCGCCTTTTCTTTGGATATATATACATATATAGAATTAAAGTACTTCCCTATTTATAAAATAATTTAGAAAAATAGTAGATTGTAACACAAGTGGTGAAAATGACCTATTTAGGCACGAGATGGTTTGGTGTATGAGAATAGTGAGGACGCTAATAATTCGAGTGCCAAAATAGGCCTTTCAACCGAGGTTAACACTCTGCTTTTCATTTCGAATATGAGGAAGGTATATAAAGACTGATTAGTTAAACAAACAACTACTTCTCTAATAAAATCAGGCGTTAAATTCATATCTAAATCTGATGAAACCTCATCACGTACGTCACACATGAAATGTCAAGTAATTTCTTTTTCTGTGGCATTCTACTAATCGATATTTTTTGTCACTAATGATAGTAAATATTTAGCTCAAATTTAAGTAAATTAAATAATAATTTAGTCAAAAGTAAAATTAAGTATAAAATGATGTTACAAAATTGTTGATATTTTTTTATTACAATTTATGCCGCGATTTAACAGTGGCTGTAAAAAAAGTTGGGACACGAGTCGCATATATTGTCTTTGGTTCCCATAGTTTTCAAAATTTTTTGAATGCAGGGAGTAACGTTTCGCAGGGACGAAAAGTGCTGTTTTCATCCTTGTCATTAGGCAACTCCAAGCGTACTTTCAGAATATGAGAAAAGAAAAAATAGTAAATATACTTAATGAACAATAAAAATACAAATTATATTAGGTCCTTACATATGAAGTTGGCGTTTTGTCGTACTGGCCACTTTGATCTCAAATATCTCCTCTTTCGTTAAGAATTCCAATTTCAAATTTATACAGCTATTTACTTATGCTTTTGTGTTTTGAAAACCGTAATTCATTTGTTTTTTCCTCTTTTGGTGTTTTCTTTGCGTCACTCCGTTTACAAAATGGAAAACTTGAAATATCGCATTATTTACGAGTACTAGTTCCATCGTGGCACTAGTGCTGCCGAAACGGCTCGAAGGATTAATGATGTGTATGGCGGCGGTGTCGCAAAAGAAAACACAATGCGTTTTTGGTTTTATTGAGAAAAATTATGTTTTGTTTGGATGGGAATAACTGAATTACTATATTGCGCTTCAGTTTTAAAACCCACTTTCACAGTGTTGGTGTACCTTACATCATGAAGGTTATGGATATCATGTGAATTACCTATATTCACATGATATTTATATTCCTACTCAATTTCATCTATTTAGAGTAACTAGCTTCCGAGAAAAATATTATTATGACTTATAAAGAGAGACTATGACGCTCTCAGAAGGGTCTTTTTGCCAAAATGGCTACGAAACTCAAAGAGCCTTTTTGAATGCATCGGATACGGAATATCTTATAACGCGACTTTCCAGTCGTTTCCAGAAGTTTGATAATATAGGCTGTTTGAATTAGACTATCCAAACCAAATTTCCCTAAAACACGCACTCGTCAGGAGGCCGTGGTCGGGATAAGTTCGTTGACACCGGTCAGGTAGGGCCACTAGATGATTGATCTGAGCCCTTATCACACTACTGTCGCCTACATGCGGCTTTGTCAAAGACATTATTGTATAGGAGTGTAGAGCTGTGAGTTAATGCCGCTACAGCGTTTTATTACGCGCAACTCCTTTAAAATAACAAAATGCAAGGTTCTCTCTTATAAACCAAAATACAACGTTATCGCACCCTATATAAACCACTTTATAAACCTAAATCTAAGAGTTACATAATTATGCTAAGGTTGGTATTCAAAATCACGAGACATTTAACAGTCATATTTTACCACACTTTAACATGGTCACTGAGTAATTGTTATAACGTCAGCCTGACACTGTCGGATCAAAAATATTTGTATTAAAAATATCAGTTTATCTGGTTATGCAGCCAATTCTGTATTATATAATTTTTCAAATTCCGGGTACTAAAATTAATCTGTAAGTAAATGTACAGGCGATTCTTTTGCATCGCAAAAGTTTTGTTGAGATGTTGGACTGGGGTAGCATAATTAAATTATCTTAGACATTAAAATGAGTACTATTTTCGAAGACCAATGCACTGTGTCATAGTTGTCAAGAAGAAACCGTCGTGTAATGACGACTGTAGACAAGTAAATACCTTATGCGTACATTTTATAGTTATCTATCTATCTATCAGATATCTAATAAATACTTTTTTATTTCTATTTAATAACATTCCGTCAACAAGTCTATCCAAGATCCTCGTTTCCTCCTCGTTAAAATTAACTTAGCTACGCAGGTTGTTTCTTCCTCACATCTTAGATATGAACATCTTAGATCTTAATTTATACTGATGATATTTTGTGCATATGAATTTAAGATGTAGATTAACTAACTTATGACAATTATTTTCGAGTATACAATAGTTTTGGCGGCGATATTCGGTCAATGTTCTAGTGATTATTTATTGTTATTGATATTACTATGTATCTTTTGAAAAATGGAGCAGTACTTTATTAAAACGTTTATCTTTTTGTTTCAGCATGTGCAAGAGAACAACCCTGAAATTAAAGAAATGTAAGTTGTATTTAAGTTGAAAAGATTTTGAATGAAAGTGTGAAAAGGGTTGATGGCATAAATACATGCAATTTGCGTCAACGTTCATGTTAAATCTTTTAAGCTTATCATCTGCCATTTAATATTTCGTATAATGACATAAAGACTTTTTATTCGGCCTTTCAATTTCGGAGATCTGAGAGAGAATTTAACTTCAACTGAACGGTGTTGTAGCAATACCTAAATGTTTAATAGAACTTGGGAGAAATAATAATTGTATATGTAGTATTACATACAAATATACATACTTAATAGTGAGCGCAGGTTTTGGAAAAAGTTCAGCTGTCCATTTCTTACTTAATATTTGTACCATCACCGGATTATGTCAGATATAGGCTGGTGTGCATAGACATTTAACCCACGGTTAAAGTAAAATAATTGCTGTTTAGGTCTGTATTTTTAGCGATTATTTTATTTTAACCATCGGTTACATGTCTATGCACACCAGCCTTAGAAGATTTTCGGAGTTACGTTTTTGACTGGGCCATTGTCATTCCTAATGTATTGTAGATGGTCAAGTAAAGCAAAATTTGTAGTTAATTCCTTCCAATCCTAAAATAACAAGCAGGTATATTAAACTAAACTATAAGTATCTTTACTTAGTATAAAACAAGGTCGCTTTCCGTATCTGTCTGTCTGTCGCGAAATGCGAAAAGGTTAATATTTTTCTGAACGCAAAGGACAGCAGGGGTGAGGGAGCGCGACGAGGAACTTGTTGAGTTCAAAAACGTTGTTAACAAAAGACTAGATAGCCGAATGTTACAAGATGTCCATCACAGTAGTCATGAGAACCATAGTGTATATTAATATGACATAGACAATCGTCATAGATAATACTTTTAGTCGATTTATCAGACGATTCGATTTATAATTAAATTATCATTTTCTACCTGTTAGTTAATTTTATAAGCCCACTAAATTATTATCTAGATAATTTAGTGCATCAGTAACTAATTATTATAATTGTTTTTATGATCCTGGCAACACTATGATGTAATTGCTATTTTTAGCAATGATGCAATATTATTGTTTTGTAGGGTAGCATTTTTCGTATAAAAGGCGTAGTGGCGTTTAGACTGTGTTCATTGCTTAGTGTGCTGTGTGAATATTCGCATCAAAGGCTGAACAATAAGGGGAAACCCTGTCCAAATAGTTAATATTTGGTATATTTGGTACTTTCTTACCCAAATCTCTCCTTGCAGTTTACATTCAAAAGGACTTATTAATATAAGTCGTAAAAGAAGAATGATTCAAAGATCATTCTTATATTGTGTGCTAAACGATACCTATGACTAGGACAGTCGGGTTCCATATTTGATACTAATAAAGGAATGAATTTGTGGATACATCAATAGGAGTTTATATCTTGTGTATGTATTTATTAACATTTCCATACAAAGTTACTTTACACTTACACTCTACATAAACTCATTATTATCTCTTATATTTATCTATATTGAATCTGGGCAATGAAGGATAAATCGTAAGGCAACCTAAATCACCTTTACGACACTGTCTGTATATCCGCTAACTCCTCCTAAAACCACGCAACGGATTTTTAAGCGGGTGTCACCGTCAGCGGGATATTTTTTCAAGGAAGGTTCATATATATATATATATACCTTTTGCCCGTCGCTTCGCTCGCGCTATATAAAAACCTAATAAATTTTTATCTAAGTAAAATAGAGCTACTTACTAAAATTTACTCGCAGTGTAGCCACGGGGAAATACTATTTTTTGAAGTGATAACTTCTTATGGGAGGGTAAACCGCTGCGTTACGTAACGCGTTACGGCGCCAGTCTGTCTGGCTCCCCTTTCTCTCACGCATACGGCAGCGGTAGGCAGGCTCCTCTCTCACTCTAAACCCACACGTTATGTACATAAAATTAAGTAATAACCTAAGCTTTTCTCAAGTTAAACAATTTCAATATTAAATAGTTCAACTTAGATTAGTTTAAGTTATCACTTCTGTCGGGCGTCCCGAGACGCACCCTTTTTTTTAATTATTAGGTTCTAATCTAATTTATTATATCTTTTTTGATCGTTAGTCAAAAAGACTGCTCATTTTACATTCTTAACATTTTATTAGCTTGTAAAAATGCTTATAACCCAATATATTTTTAAACCATATATAAGCGTCACTATGGAACTCTGGATTTTTTTATTTGTTGGTAGGCAAACTGGCAAACTGCTTATTTGATGATAAGTAGTTATCGTCGCCCATGGACAACATGTTCAGCACAGTCACACCGCCATCCTCGTAGGCTGTGTCCGACGTGACACTGTACGCGAACAACGAATGTTATAGAATAGTGGTTTCTCTCAGACGTCTGACGTATGGATGCCGCGCATGGCATATGTGCGCCTCATCAGGTGTCTGAAAGCGACTACTAGACAGACTACTATAATGCATTTTCATAACACGCATTCGTCAGTCGCGTATAGTGTTACGCTGTACGCAGCCTACGGCCCTTGTAACGAACTACCGCTTATGGGCACCGATGTGCTTACTTCGTTGAGATTAATAAAAAAAGTAAATCCTATACAGAAATTCAATGTGGTTTTATTTATTGATCACAGCGTCATCTAGCATCGAAGAAGATATCATTAGTATTCCTTTAACAAACTTTAATAATCGTTTCTTCGTAATTGCTGGGTCCGAAGGTCATTTATAGTGTCATTCCGCAAATTGGAAAACTCGGTCTGCTATTCAGAAGACATTGATTACCATACCACCCTTTTGACTCATTTGCGAGCATGTAAAGATAATTACACTTATGCAATGTAATGACCGTAAACATGTATACTTAGTTATTATTTTTAGTGTTCCGTGGCCATTTTGACACTCTTAGAACATTGTTACGCTCATCAGTCCATCTGTCTGTCTATGTTAACTGCGCGATCTGTGCGAATGAAATTTGACAGAAAGGTATATTTTATATCCCGTTACAAGATGTCGTGAAATCGCGTAAAAACTAAAAATTAGGTATTTTGTTATTGCGTGAGTTCAGCAGACAGGCAGACGGCCCACCAGATGGAAATCGCTTACCGTCGCCTCTGGACAGACATTTGTAACACATGTAGGTTCTACCAATGTGCTGCCGCTCTCTATAGGGAGACCGGCCACCAATGCCGGAACACAACTCAAGGTTGTTATGGTGTCATACTTTAGACCAGATGTGGTAGTCATCCAGATGGGCAAACACCCTACCACCTGGCTGTGCGTAGTATTATCTACAGGCCGCCTGGCGGCAGAAAATTGCCTTCTTTTCTCATTCCTGCACGGAGAATTGTGCACGGTGTGTCCGCCATGTGTAACTGCCGAATGATTTTCTTCTGTGTATATAGGTAGACGTATGGAATATGTTTTGACGGTCTTGAAAATTCAGTATGATATTTTTGTTTAAGTACATAAATGACTGGATATTCGATTCCAAAGCCATAAAAAGTGTAAGGGTGTTCCGGCATTGGTGGCTGGGTTCCAGTCTCCTCCCTATAGAGAGCGTTAGCACATTGGTAGAACCTACATGTGTTACAAATGTTTGTCCATTGGCGACGGTAACCGCTTTCCATCTGGTGGGCCGTCTGCCTGTCTGCTGAACTCGTGCAATAAAAAAAACTGGGGAAGTTTGGTAGATATTTTATAGACCAGTGAGACCTTTTAGGTGAGCCTACAGAGGCTTTCTAATAAGTAAAAACTATTAGAAGCAGTAAAAAACAAAAAGCTTATCACTTATTTAATTGAATGACTAATAAATTGTCGAATTATGTATGCATTTGTGTATGGAATCAGTTTACAAAATGGTGCAACCAATATAACGCATCTGATCCCATACATAAACTTTTGCCCCAAACGCGATAATTATGTAAATGCACCATGAGGTGTAGTAGTGGTCTGGCGCCGCGTTTAATTTGGAAAGTTATTTTTTTTAAACTGTTCTGTTGAAATACGGTTTTCTTCAAGCTATTTGTTTAACGCCGACGGGTACACTGTTTACTGTAATTGGATATATTTTTGATGTTCCACCCACGTAACAATCAATCTATGCAATTTGAGTTTGTGTTTAATGTGCTGCGTAAGTAGTAATTCAAGTTTAAACGGTTGTTTTCATGTCACTGCTTGTTTTGACTTATTTGAAGCTTAGAGATGTAGAAATGTATACAAGGACGCTAAGCGATAGAAACGAATATACTAGTATGAAAGAGAAATACAATTATTTCTATAAATAACAATCACCACTAAATAATAATTTTATATCACAAATCATTCCTATCATGCGTTTTGTTATAGAAAACCACAAGTAAAACTATTAATCAATATTTAAAAATATTTTTATTTCATATCTATTAAAAGCCGAATTAAATTAAATTGAAAAAAACCGATCTTACCGAGATTTTAAATTTTTTGGTGAGTTGGTCTAGAAATATGTTTTAAATAATAAAATATTTCTTGGATCTAGTGGTGTCTAACAAAAAGATTTAGAAAACATGCATTAAAAACCTTAGAGTTCCAAACGCCTATCAGTGAAAATAAACTCATTCCCAGTTACATGTATAACGTTCACTTGTAATTTCTCCAGTCTACTTGCTAAATTACGTTCATAGAGACCCTTTAGTTTTTGGCAAAAATCGCTGTTACATGCTTACTTAAGTTGACGCATGCGAAACAAGTCTTTGCCTAGCTAGAAAACCCTAGAAACTACATATCTGCAAAGCCGGAAAGAGGGAACAATAAACACAAATTTAACGTTTTTATGTAAAAATAATTTCAGGGAGTTAAATGATTATTTCTTCTTTAATTATGTATGCAATATTGTTTGCAGATGGGATATACCGGCGCTGTTAGCGAAAATACCTAATGTAGGAGCTGTCATAGACTTGACAAACACAGCCCGTTACTATAATCCACAGGTATGTATGTTTCAAACAAGCTACCGTGAGATTTCGAAGAATGCTTTTGTTTCACATAATTGTCTGTAAAGCAGAAATATTTCCTTTTGTATTAATAAACGGTAGTCAGTTTCGAGTGCTTTTACACATGTCACATAAACTTAACGTCGTTAATGTTAACATAAACCGTTTACTATATACAATATTCATTGCATTGTAAATTTTAGAAGTAATTTTAAGTTTTAATACGTGTTACACACTCTGTGAATTTTCTTTTAATTTTTTGTGAATTTTAATATTTATTTCAGAAAAGAGTGCTTTATATTTTTGTTAATAGCTAATGCCACTCAAAAGATATTTCATTGAAGTTTGGATCTATGTGGAAATCAATCAGGAAGGTGTAATTTACATACCGCTACTGTAGACTTGAGAGTAGCTGCCGTAAAAAATGCCAAAAAATAGTGGCTGTTTGCGAATGGAAAGCTTTTTCTGAATACGTTTTTCAGACAGCTCTTGTATTTTATACTCTAAATAAGGTAGTTTGCCAATAAGTGTCATAGGCTTTTCCGCTGTCGCCCGTTATATGTTACCTAAGTGTAAATGCCGGACATAATTTGCGTAAGAAGGTAGTAGTGTTTTACAATGTCAACTAGACCATTTGGTTCAGAAAGATGTATGTTCCAATCTTGTAGTGGCTAATAAGTGGTAATAGTTTAAATATGAATAAAATTGAAGGTGTGTTTTTTCCGTCGCACGTCTTTGAATACGAAAATATTTACTTAGATGGATCGAAAAAGACTTCGTATTTGATTCTGTTGTCTATTTATAGAGGAACCCTTCTTGCGAATTCGACATTGCTATGGCACAGTCACTTGCTTCTCACATCAAATATTAGAATTCTGAGATGCAAATAAAGTTTATTAATTGGTGTTAATAAAATTTATAATGTCACTATGTGTATATTACTATATTTAATAAATGTATTACTGAGTTTTTTTGTTTCTTCTTCATGACCTGCAACAGAAACAGATTTAAGTTTATAAGGTGCTTTTGAGACACGGTATCAACTGGGATATTTCATACAATAACATTAACAATAACCTACGTCACTGGAATGAGACACGGAGGTGTTAGCTACGACTTATGTGGAAAGAATACCTAAATATAATAAATAGTGAATTTTTAGTGAATGTATTGAGTGAGATGTGGAATAAATGCGTCAGAAGTGCCGCATTCGCGGCAGGCTTTATGTGCGTGGCATTTTTTTTTATTTTTATTGCAGGAGTTCAGCAGACAGGCAGACGGCCCACTTGATGGAAAGCGATTACCATCGCCTATGGACATTTGCAACACCAAAGATGCTACAAATGCGCTGCTGTTCTCTTATGGGAGACTGGAACCTGGTCACTAATGCCGGAACACAACTCAAGGTTGCTATGGCGACATACTTTAGACCAGGGGTGGTATCCATCCAGTCGGGAAAATGCCCTACCACCTGGCTGTGGGTTGTTTAGTCGCCTCTTACGACAGGCCGCCCGGCTGCAGGAATTTGTATTCTTTCTTCGTTCCTGCACGGATAAAAACATAACAGATAAACAACAAGGAAATCTCCTGCGTTGATACCGCTAGGTTTAAGGAAACCGGTTAGTTATATGTGGGCAAAAAGTCTAGAGAAAGGCTACCTTGTTGTCGTAAAGGCTGTCATGAGTAACAATAGCCCTATATTAAGGAATGCCGCATTACGCGCGAAGTGAAGAGAAAGTACGTAATCGATCTCCGGACACAGATTGTATATGGATACATTCTCTCATTATGGGAGTTTTAAGCAAATTGGGGTGCCCCGGATTTACGTCGTTGGGTGGTACAAGGGCGGTCACGAGGTGTAAGACTGCTGGAGTCACATCCATGAAAATTGTATTTTTTTTTGAGGCGGGGGAAATGCATTTCGCACACTACCGGGTCCTTTACTAGGGATTAGACCCAAGCGATGAGAGGTGTCACCACGAATGGCGCACCAAAGTCAAATCGCCGGCTTGTGTGGAGACTCGAAAACTCACTACTCCACTAAAACCACACTCCTCCCATGTACCCCGCGCTGTGGTAGGAAGAGCGTGAGACTTAGAACGTAGTTACGCCCACGCTGATCCTAGCGCATCAATGCTTGAAATGCCCCGGGACAGGCAAATTCACTTCGTCAACAGGGGTGAAGAATCCTCTGCTCCCTAGATGCTAGAGGGCCCCTGCAGCGGTGTTTAATGAAAATTGTATTACACTAACTCTCGTTGGCCTATCTGCGACGTTCGGTGATCTTCGCGGGCTTCGCTTTCGCTGCGTACCGATTACGGTTGCGTTCGGACTCTACTGAGCTTCCGAACGCAATCGACATTTGCTAGGATGATGACGATAAACTAAATTTGGTTAAATACATAACTATAGCTACTCCTAGCATGCTCTAAAATATCCGGTTACTTTGGCGGGTGTCGATGGTGTCGTGGCGCCTCCGATGGACTTGGGCACGTGTCGCCAGTCGGTCGACGACAATGCGGCCGTCATATCGAGTTACACGGACGTGTGTTGTGTTCAAGATTAGTAAATGACCGTAAAACTAACTGGTTCATAATTTTTTAGTTAACAGGGCAGGAGTTTTCGTTGTTTTTATGGGTTTTATATCGAATTTAAGTAATGAATATTTACGAATTTATAGCCGCTTAAAAGTTAATCGTTTCGTACAGTATTAACTTAAAACTGTTAGCTATTTATTTTTATTTAAATTTGTTTAGAAATAATTGGCATTGAATATATTTAATTTAAAGAGTCATATACATTATTTTATAAAGATATTGCATGTTATAAAATATTTGTAACAAAACCTAAAATTATTACCAACCAAAGAAATGGTAAGAAACTTTTCAACATCGTAGTGTCGTGAAAAGTTATACCTATAACTTTGTATCTACTAATCTATGTTTATAATGACTGTTTTCTACGTATATATCTATACTAAAAAAGCTTAAATCTATGAGTTCAAAATAAATGGTTAAATTTATATGAATACTGTTTAATCATCATTTATTGGAATATTAGTTAGGGTAAACTAAATCAAAATTCGCTCAGTAGTTTTTTATATAATGCGCCTACAAATCAATAAGATTTCTAAATTGTATTGTTTTATTTACTCCTCTATTTGAATCACATCATATCTTGTCCATTCAAAGGTTGTCTTGAAGAGATTGCCATCGGCAATAAGATCGCTATTTGGTAAAACATGAAACATGATATACGGAAGTTTCTAGAAAGAATATATAGAACATCAATAGTATATAATGACGTTGTTAGTTATTTTTTACTTTTTTATTAAAATTATTCGTCTGGTGTATTATTTGTACTATGACTATTTGTACCATAGGTACATAACTAATAATTATGTATGTACATTATACTATTGTACTATAACATTCTAATTCAGCCACAAACATACAGCTTCATTTACTATACATATACTAGCGGTCCCGACAGACGTTGGGCTCTAAAAAAATAAAAACTCAGAGAAGCGTTTCCAGCGCCACCTACCGGGTCTAATTGTAAATCTAAACCATCTGGGGAACCATGCAAATACACAAAAAAGTTCATCAAAATCGTTCCAGTGGCTTAGGCGGATCCTAGAACCCGATTCCAGCATTACATACCGGCTCCAACTGTGAATCTAAACCATCCGAGGCCCACTCAAACACACACAGAAAATTTCATCAAAATCGGTCTAGGAGTTTAGGAGTTCGGTGACAAAGAAATAACGTTAGAATTTTATATTTATAATATTATAAAATTCTATTCATGCCGTGTCTGTACATTGAAGCTATTAAAAAAACCAACTGGAATAGACTATATAAACGATGAATGCATTTTTTTTAGATTTGTCTGTTTGTTTGGGCGTTTCGTCAAAACTACTGGGCCGATTTCAATGCGGTTTTCGCTGATCGACAGCAAATTATGAGACTTTAAATCTGCGCTACATTTTATCGTGGGAATATCGCGGGACTTTTTCTGCGAATAATTTTATATGGCCAAACTGAAAAATAATCGAATTCCAATGCGATTTTCATACTGATCGATAACAATTTTTATGTAAACAAATGTGTTATATATTAATCCCGGGGAAATTTCCGAGGGATTGCTGGGATAAAATACTTAGTCTTGCCATAAATATTGTAACAAAGAATTTTTTTTTCTATTGCAATTAACATTTATAAGTTTTACAGTGCGTTAGTTTAATACATAAAAATAAAACAATTTAAAATATAAAAAGCTTATTCAAAGTGGTCTCCATTGGCTGCAATACAGTCCTTTAAACGTTGAGGCCAGTTATCAATAGAAGCACGTACTCTTTCCATGGGAAAATTCTTCATTGCCAATCGTATGGATTGTTTTAGGAACTCCAAATTATCATGGCGTTTAGAGCAAGCCGTACTCTCCAAAACTGACCATAAATCATAATCCAGCGGGTTAAGATCGCGACTAGACGACGGCCAGTCTTCAGCTCTGATGAAGTCCGAAACGTTCGTTTCCAACCAAGACTGCGTGGACCGAGCTTTATGACCCGGTCCCGAATCTTGCCGGAAGGACCATTCTTGGTTATTGAACATGGTGTTGTTAAGGGGCCTAACTACCTTCTCAAGAATAGTATCTTGATACACTTGTGCCGATGTTTTGATACCATTTTCACAAAAATATGGCTCAGTCACTCCTTCATAGCTAACACCCCACCAAACCATTACTGAAGACGGATAATGTTCACGTTGCACTCTGTCGACTAATTGAGAAGCTTTCTTAGAGGTTTGAGCATAAATACGGTCATTTTGTATGTTAAAATGTTGCTCAATTGTAAAAAAATTCTCATCCGTAAACAATTTTTCTATGACCTCCCTTTGCGTACAGCTTCAGTAGTTGTTTCGATTTTACCACCCTATTCTTTTTTAAATTATGAGTTAAGAAATGACCAGTGCGCCTCTTATAGGCTGCAAGTCCTAAATCATGTTTTAAAATACGCGACATAGTTCTAGGTGATATCTTCATCTCCCGAGATAAAATCTTTTGCTTTCAGACAGGATTTCTTCGAATTCTTTCCCTTACTGCTTTGACCACTTTTTTCGTACGAACACTACGTGGACGGCCAGATCTTTTTCTGTCACAAACAGAGGAGGTCTCATTGTACCTATTAATAGCCCGGTACACAAACATTGGACTAATACCAAGCATATGGAGAGTTTTAAAAATTGCATTTGGCTCCATACCTACTTTGTGTAATGCAATCACAGCGACTCGGTTCTCTTTATCGCCCCACCCCATTTTAATATCGCAAAATGTTGTACAATGTATTAGCGCCAAAATAAGAAAACACAATGAATAATCACATAAAAATGAATGATTCCAAATTCAAATGTAATATTTTGTTTCTTTTTAATTTTAACAGTATTTATGGCCAGACTAAGTATATCACACATTTTGAACAGTTTGAAGTTGTTGGGTGTATAAAACACAGTTTCCACTACAACAATAGTTTACATTATTTTTTAAATGCTACGATACTTTGTATCCCAGGAATCCCGCGGGAATATAAAGTCAAGCGTGGACAAAGTCGCGGGTATATCCTAATACAAAGATTATTTGTTGCTATTGAATTCACGCTCTACTTACGCTTACAATAATCACTGAACGTGAATAAATCATGTAAAATGATAAAACGATCATTTTCAACCTGTTATTAATAAACATGTAATATTATAATGAATTTATTAATTCTAACATTACCTATACTTTCACTTGTAATGCAAATGATGTCGACTTTATTTAGAAATCACGCGCATAATTAATTGAATTCGATAATGTAGTCAGTAATCATTGTCTACATTCATATGCTTACATATAACTTACTAACGGTCTCGGCAGACATTGTCCTGCCCTGAAAAAATAATAATCTAGAACCCGATTCCAGCGCCAAGTATTTTGTTTAGATTGATGGGTTATATTATTGAAATTTTAGTAGGGATTCCTAATTGTTATATAGCCTATATTAATCAGGGATAATGTAGCATTCGAATGGTGAAAGAATTTTTGTGATCGCTCCAGTAGTTTTTGAGTTTATTCGTTACAACCATACAAAAATACAAATCTTTCTTCTTTATAATATTATATAACTTTTATCTATGCTTGTCACACGTCTCTCGTAGATGGCGCTCAGACCTTGCTATACGAGTAAAAACTGTAGAATAAACATTTCCGTGGTTTTCCCGATGACTACTACAATATGAAGGGCGTAAACAAAAACTTAGTTTCGATGAGGTAGGCAACGCTTTGTCTTTCTTGTGTTATATGTCTATAGGCGATGGTGAGCACTTATCACCAGGTGAATCTGGTAGTAATTTCTTCAAACGAGCAGACAGTTCATACATACACAGAGTAATAAATAAATAAATAAAGATGAACATGATGATTTCATAAGGATTTTGTCAAAATGATTGCAGAACTCTGAAAACTGGTTCATTTCTTTTTGGATAAGTTTTATACATCGCAAAAATTTTCGCCATATTTTATTCAGAATGTAAATATGGGTGTAGGAATGCCTTTGGAATAATGTATTGATATTTTTTGTTTTAGGAGTTAAAAGATGCGGGTATCCTTCATAAGAAAATTTTTATGCCAGGCCGCATTATACCACCTGAAAACACAGTTCAAGAGTAAGTTTATTTTCGCCGTACGCGATATACGCACGATTTTCTATGACTGACAGTCACATAAAACGTCATAGTTTGTTTCAAATATTTGGAATTCAAAATCTCGTGATCTACAGTAATATTAGAAATGCGAAAGTTTGTCATGTCTTGATCGATAAGTTTATTTGCTTTAAATATATTTTAGATACTCATCTATCGGAGTTCGACATACGACAATTCCGATATTGAAAAAATTAAGAATCAACCGTAAGTCAAGTTGATAAAAAGAATTCATTCTTTAAAGCTTTTCATTAAAGCACCATCAAACAGTAAAAGAAAACATAAAGATCGTTTACTGTCGGGTACATATTGAGCCAATGAACGAACACCAACGAAGGGAGTTCGCTGGCCTTCATTGGCTTGATGTTGCATGTTTCGTCGAACGATCGAATGTATGGATTCCTTTCATGCTACCACATTTCAGGCGAACATTTTTTAGCCTTCGTGGCTAAATGTGTACCCGGGATAAGACCGGACAATAAAGAGCGGTCAGACGTTTCCAGATAACCTTTGGCCAAGATTTTTACTATTGAGGGTGGTGCAATTTCTAACCACTTTAATTCCTCTTTAAATAGGAGAAACGAAAACTATAGAAAAGTATTGATAGTAGGGAAGTATTATATTAAAAGTATGACAACGTTCAAACGATCAATGTTTATATTATACAATTAAATAAAACATTTCGATGTGAAAGGTACGTCTGAAGATTCTATACGCCTTATACGGTGCCGTGTAAATCAGAAACCGAACAGCAATCCATCAAATAGCTCGTACGCGCGAACGTTTTGCATTCGCGGTGGATTTTAATTTGAACCGTCGAATAGGCGCCATTCGTACGCCGAATATGGTTAATGTTATAAATCTACGCGAGGTGCGTGGGCGATGGCGGCTTAAGCGCCGAAGGGCCGCTGACGGCCGACGGCGTGCAACCGGTGCCTTCCCAAGTAACCATTCTCGTATTCAATTGAACTTGGTCACATCTGGCTAGAGTTACCAGATGTCAGAAGAAATTATAACATGTTGGTATTTTGAAACATTTGATAGGATGTTTCAATATGACATGAAAAAATAATCAATCAAAGATATATTTATTTACTACAGCTTTTCACTCGGCTTCAAACATAACCTTAAAGTAAACTTTGATTCTGTATCCCGGATAACTCCTTTATCGGAATAAAGCTTATATTAATCATTTTTATCTTAAGTAAGTATATATATACTTACAAAAGTTTATGGTGGTGAGTTTTTTTTATTGCATGAGTTCAGCCGACAAGTAGGCGGCCCACCTCATGGAAAGCGGTTACCATCGTCTATGGACATTTTTTTTACATATGTAATACCAATGTGCTGCCGCTGTCCAAAGGGAGACTGGAACCTGACTACTAATGCCGGAATACAACTCGAAGGTTGTTATGTCGGCATACTCTAGACCAGGGAGGTAGCCATACAAACGGGCAAATACCCTACCACCTGGCTCTGGATTGTTTTGTCGCCTCTTACGACAGGCCGCTCGGCCGCTGTCCGTCTACCGTCTGGTACCTCACAGAAGTAAGGCCGGATTTGGCGGATAACCAGTTTGGTTTTCGCAAGGGGCGTTCCACTATAGACGCCATTATGCGCGTGAAGAGCCTCGCGGAGGAAGCTGTCTCCCAGGGTGAGGTGTTGCTGGCGGTGTCACTTGATATCGACAATGCTTTTAATACCTTGCCCTGGCCCAGATGACAGCTTTGGCACCTACAGTGATTCGCGTTCGGCACTTCAAACCGTGGTGAATTGGAGCAGCAACCACCATCTTGCCGTCACGGCTAGGCAGAACATTATACAGAGTATGGCAGTAGGCAAGGGGGTATCTCTGTTCTGGGTCAAGGCGCATGCTGAGGTAAGACAAAACGGTAGAGCGGATGCTCTGGCGAAAGCCGCTGCTCTCAAGCTGAAGATACAGCCGCATTATGACTGGTGTCCGGTCTCATTTGTCAAGAGGATGATCCGGATGGAGACCCTTGGCAAGTGGAGCCGGCTTTTCAGTGAGGAGCCAACAGCATCCGTAACTAAGTTTTACTTTCCAGATCCAGCATGCGCATATAAAATAGTCAGAAGCATCACCACGTCAAACCTGACAACCCAGATATTCACAGGCCACGGAGGGTTTTCTGAATACTTGAACCGGTTCAAGTTGAAGGAAGATCCATCGTATGTCTGTGAACCTGGAGTACCAGAGACCCCCTTATACGCAATTTTCGACTGCCTCCTCTTTGCCGTGGACCGGTACAACGTAGGATGTACCCTGAAGACTGACATAGATAGGGAAAACATCAAAGAACTTTTAGGAAAAAAGCAGCGCGAGGTGTTTAACAACTACGCCATTAAAATTGTAAAAATAGTGAATAAACGCAACGGATCAACAATTAACACTGGTGATATATAATTGTATATATTCACACAGTATACTTAATAGTATTAAGAATGTAAATACCCCAACCTGTAATAGCATAAATGTAATAGATAAATAGTAATAAATATATAGAATAAATAGAAAATGTAACAGAAAATAGAACACAAATAAACATAATGTAATAAACAGAATTAATTAAAATATAGATATATAAATGTAATAGTAATAAGAACTGTAATAGATAATAAGAGTTGTAACAAAAGAGAAAAAAGGAAAAGAAAGAACAAAGAAACTAAAAATAAAAAAAATACCTTGCCCTGGTGTTGCGTTACAAATGCGCTTCGGTACCATGGAGCGTCGACATATCTCCGTCGCGTCATCGGGGCGTATCTATAGGAGAGAGCGGTGGTCTTCCCGGGCCAAAATGGATGGAGTCGGCGAGAAATGACGTGCGGTGTTCGACAAGGGTCGGTTCTGGGCCCGCTCCTGTGGAACATCGCATATGACTGGATTATACAGTGGCGGTCATATAATTAAGAACGCTGATTTAAAGTGAAGATTTTTTCAAACTAAGACGCAAAACTAATTGCATGCTTTTTTTTTATTTCTCTCGATATCGTAAAACTTTTCCATAATACCGCTGTATTCATTGATACAGATATTCATTGATATGATTAACTAAAAATAAATAGACAAACTTTTTACACTACTTCTAAACATAGTATTCCTATTTATTGGCTGGTCACGTAATTAAGAACGCTAAATAGTTTATTCCTTTATTCAAATTTAAATAGAGAACACTCAGTCGATTTGTTACTGTTTGTATAATTTTGGCGCCATTTAGTGCTGTAAAATGTTAAAAGTGATTGCTTCTTATGAAAAAACAATGGGAAAAAATAAAAGTTGTGATAAATCTACAAGGGGAGTAATAATAAAACTTTGCCGGAAAAATTGGTCTTATAAAAAGATAGCCGACCATCTGCAATGTTCAAAACGATAGTTTTCCACGTTGTAAAGCATTTTGCTACGTATCAAACTACTTCGAATGTTTCACGTGTACCTAAACAGAGAAAAACAACTCCTCAAGATGACCGAAACATCGTTCGTATGGCAAAACAAAATCCTTTTAAAGGGTCCAATGAGCTGAGAAAAGAATATTTTGGTGAAAACAACCCTTCAGCAATCTCAGCACGCACTATTCGAAGACGTTTGGTAGAAGAAAAATGGCACGGTAGGATAGCAAGAAAGGTAACCATGTTGCAACTTTGCCACAGGCAAGCCCGGCTTGCATTTGCGAGAAAGTATGAAAACTGGACTGTGCGACAGTTGAAAAAAGTACTTTTTTCTGAAGAGACGAAAATAAACAGAGTATGTTCTGATGGAAAACGATATGTACAACGTCCCCCAAATACAGCATTCGTACACGAAAGTTACATTAAAGCACGGTGGTGGAAATGTGAAATTTGGGGGTGTTTTTCTGGACATGGTGTTGGACCTGTATAGTTGATAGAAGGTAACATAGATCAGTTCCAATACAAAAATATACTCGAAGAAACAATGTTACCTCATGCTGAAGAGGTTCTATCGTTTATTTGGACATTCCAGCATGACAATGATCCAAAGCACACTGCACGCACCGTAAAGGAATTTCTTACAGCGCAATCAGTTTCTGTCTTAAACTGGCCAGCTAACAGCCCAGATCTAAACCCAATAGAGAATCTGTGGTTCGAAGTAAAGAAAAAGGTTTCAAATACACAGTGTGGGAATTTAAGAGAGCTATACGACGTTTTTTTTAGA
Organism: Dendrolimus houi; assembly: GCA_039645545.1. Lineage (NCBI taxonomy): Eukaryota > Metazoa > Arthropoda > Insecta > Lepidoptera > Lasiocampidae > Dendrolimus > Dendrolimus houi. The sequence goes on along the minus strand of CM077117.1, from coordinate 16,467,973 downwards.
AGAATGGAACTCTATTTCTCTTGCGAAATGTCAAAAATTAATAGTCAATGCCTCCCCGGTGTAAAGCAGTAATTAAAAGCCGTGGATATGCTATTAACTATTAATTTTAGTTAAAAATGTATTAAATTGCTTTTTAAATTTCTCGCGCTACATGTTAGTGTGATTTTTTTTTAATGTAAGTGTCATACAAAATGATTCCCGAGCAGTTTAATAAATCGTTCTTAATTATTTGTCCAGCTTCAGTACTATTTGAATCTGTTATTTTGGTAAAATAAATAAAATGTGAAAAAACATAATAATTGCGATTTTATTCTTTATTCCTAAGCCACGTTGCTCTATTAATGTGGCTATTTTATAACATAATTAGTTGCTTCTCAGAAGGTACACATCTCTGTGTATGACACGATTTAGAGAAAAAAACTTCTAGAACTTCAAATCGTTCTTAATTATATGACCACAACTGTACATGGTGTGTTCCTCCATGGCGTCAGCGTGATCTGTTCTGCAGATGACACGCTCGCTGCTGCGCGTGGCAGGACCCACCTGCAGGCGGGCCTGTTGGCCACAGATGGAGTCGCGCAAGTCGTAGGCAGGATCCGGCACTTTGGCCTGGAGATGACATTGCATAAATTTGAAGCCGCGGTATTCCACTGGCGTCCGAACAAGCCGCCCCCAGGTTTGAGCATTACGGTGGGAGGCATTAGCATCGACGTCGGGGTGACAAAGGAATACTTTGGCTTCGTCCTCGATTGTCGGTGGTATTTTTCGGCACATTTTCAGAAGTTGACCTCCACGCTGATGGGGGCAGTTGGCGCACTTTCACAGCTGCTACCCAAAATCGAGAGTCCAAACTCCCCGTGCTAAAAACTTCGAGGGAGTCGTACGGTCCATGGCTCTATATGGAGCACCAGTAAACCTAAAAAAATCCTAAATTAACATTGACGTAAATTTCCCTCAAGGTTAATCGAGACGGCACAAATCACACACGTTTCTCTGAAAAAGATTAAAACATTCAATAACTAGCTGCGCTCCGCGGTTTTACTCGCGTGGTGATGGAAAACGTTATATTTTGGATAATTCACACCATATCTTTATAAATTATAGCCTATGTGTTATTCTGATGTGTAAGCTATATTATTGTAAAGTTTCATCAAAATCCATTCAGTAGTTTTTGCCTGAAAGAGTAACAAACATACATAATACATCTATACTTACAAACTTTTAGTAGGATATGTGACATTCAGTGCTCCTATATATGTGGGTTGATAATCGCGCGTACTTGCGATCGCTACCAAGCTTTTTCAGTAATCATTCATACAAATTAGTTTGTTAAACCTTGTATTAGTATAAACTATATTAAAAAAGGCGGAATGTATATACATAATAATTATGAAGTAAAGATATGTTACTAGGGAGTTTGTTGCGTCTCTTCTTCTCCTTTAATAGTAATTAAAATTGCTTTGGAAGCGGTGGCGGGCTCATGACTTTCAATAAGTAATCTATAACATTCCATTTTGAAATAATTATATTAATTTTCGGTTTGCAGAGAACATTATTTTATTTATAGAAATCGGGCTTTTGTATTGACTTCTTAAATTGACGCGTGGCATCATTACACTTGTGAATACACGCGGCGCGGCGGTGCGTCTGCCGCCCACGCGACCAGCGATGCCTTTCGGAATTTGAAAGGCATTTTTGTCGTTGCCCTGTGCTTGTCGCCCTGTGTCTAACACTTGTCCCTGTAACTAAAACACGACATCTATTTATTGGATCATAAATTCTAGAAAAATATTTTTTTTGTTAATCGGTACATGATGCATTTTTATTTTTTCAAGATTCATTCAAGCAGTGCAAGTGAATCAGAAATTTAGATCTGCCATACTATTTTGAAAGCTTATTGTATTAATTATATACGCAGTTAAGGTTTATTGTCATTGAAGTGGTGGGATTTTTGAAATAAATATTAACTGGCTATAATAGCTGCTTTGGTTGAAGTTTTTTAATTTTATTACCTGGTAAAGAAACATACGTTACCTAATTTACAGAAAAGCAAGTGATACTTGTGTTATACGTGACACATGTATGTATAAAGAACTAATTTGGGCCAATACCTTTAGACCAATATATTAGAAAGCGGTTTCCGGGAGTTCCCTACCGGGGTGTATGGGTTCTAATTATCCAAGATAGCCAACATTTAGACAAAAAAGGTCATTTTTAAGATTTTCTGTGAAACTATCTGACATTTCAACAGAAAGAATTATTCCAAAAAAAAATACTTTACATTAACGCTATCGTTTTTATGAAATGATAAACCTTAACTAAATGATTATCTACGTCATTTGTTTAGGCTTTTGTTAAACGATGCGCTCTGTTGGAATCTGTCAGCGACATAAATAACCATCGGTATTTCTTGAACACTTCGGTCCTTGTTATCGTATTGAAGAACCGCGCATCTTGTTGTCAGTTAAGTTTAGACAAATGCGCCACCCGTACAGCTACTTAAAGACGAAGACATATTGACAACTTCTCTGAAGCGGAGACTGCAATTTGAAACGTAATTAACTTGCGATTATCCAAATAAATTGGAACCTAAATAATCTAAAGCGCTTAGTAATGTTTTAGTTAGATGAATGTTACTTATAAACTTTTAGCAAGAAAACAGCTTGAAATTTGTGTGTAGCATTCTATTGATATTAATACTATCTAATATAGTTAGACTAAACAATTCAAGTGTTACTGTACTTTGTATTACCTAAATTGAAACATTATTTGTCCCACTAAGTTATTACATTATATATCATTGATCGTTTCTAAGGCTTGAGTATAAGCCCACTCGGTACACTGGAGTGCAAAAGTCCTGAGATTGACTCCGAGCGGGGTAAAATCGTATGCAAATTTTCCTTTATTTACTCTGACCTGAGTGTCTAGGATCGGCTCCAGTTCATCGTATATAACTTGACGGTATGTGTATACTTATCTGCGTATTTGTTCTTGTCATGACTTCTCCTGTTTTAGAAATTTAAACAGACCGAAGAGGTAGTCCTTTAATGACTTCTTTATTTGTCTTTCATTCATACAGCATTAGGAGGGACAGATAACTAAACTAGCAATATTGTCCCCAAGGTTCATATTCTAGTGCCTAACGGTGCTGAGATAAGGATATTTATAGGTTAGGTAATTGGTTAAAATAAAACCTAAACTGATTATACCTTTAACTGTAGCTCCTGTAGATTTTTCAACACTTCTAAAATGTCCTTTAACTAAACGAGACAATACGCACAATGTAATGAGACGCGTGCCTTCGTTTATTCATTTATCACCACTATAATTTTATTTGTTTCCATTTTCAAAGTTGACACAATCACGTCGTCAGTACATCCCAGGCTCATATCGTGTGTATATCAAGCCGTCTATAAATTATGAACTACGCCGGTGGTACTATTTGTCGGATCACTGTTGTTTACTGCTCAACTTTTTAAAGGACTTTTATTGTCGTGTCAGTGCAATCCATTCGCTGTTATAAAATGTTATTTTTAGTTTTAGTTTTAAGTGTAAGGAATAATACAGTTGTTTTTTATGCTGTTGCTTGTATCTTTATTAAGTAACTTTGTCATATTTATTAATGGTACCTATTGAGAAGCTAGATATTATGATCATATGACAAGTTATTCTTACTTTTATTCTTTTAGGAAAGCTAATACCAGATAGTGCCTAGATTGATGTGGATTATTATTAATCTAATTAAGTATTTATATATCTTAGGTATAAGTTTTATGAAATAAAAATAAACGATGTGATTTATTTAAGAAACAGAATTAGTATTTACAGACTGGGCACAAGCGTGTGCTGCATAGTGGCAAAATTGTTTCACAATTAATGTTATAATTCTATTTGGCCTAGCAAACACGGTGAAATTATTTCCTGTTATTTTGTAAATTTTTATCATTGAATTGTATATAATTAAAAACTCAGAAAAGTAATTAAAGCTATGAAGGAAATAGTTTCAATAAATCGCAAAAATCAACTAAAATATTGAAATAGTCTTATTTTTTTAAACAATATGATCATAACATTCATTAACAGTACGAATATACTGGCTTGAGTTACACCTTTATTATATTTAGAAATCAAACATTAATCAAATTCAAGCTCTAATAATAGCATTGAATAATTTATAATGATCTAACTAATGATCATCGTCGGTCAAAGTCGTAGCTTGATCTAATATTGATACATTGGATTCTATCTATGTCATGTTAAACTTGTCAAATCCGCTTTTGAGCTTTTTTCACCATTGTTTTTTGTTTGTGATTGTATTAGCGCATGATTGAGACTTATAACGAGACAATTTGTCATTGTATTAAGTCATATCATATTTTAGGTGGTTCTATCACTGTTCTATTGGAAAAACCTAAATGTTAATTTAGCTTTGAACATAACGGATACAATTATAAGATGATATGTCTGTAAAGACTATGATAATGGATTATACAAATATAGAATAGCTACAGTAATCATTGCTGCATGTAGAGTTTAATATGAGGCTTTATGTTTGGGTAACGCATAAGATTGGATATTTTATCTGAGGTACACCATACAAGAAGGAATATTTTATAAACTAAACGGTTTTCATTGTATTTGCATTTAAAGTTTCATCCTTACTAATAAAAAAATAATAAACGTCAGAACAAAATCACATTTAGACAAGTATTATAAAATGTGAATGTGGTTTGTTTAACGTTTGTTTCTTCGTCACAACCTTAAAAGTAATCAGACTATTTTCATATGTATATTTTTGTTAATGGTGAACATGTGATACTTTATATTCGGGAAAATGCCATATTTTTCGCGAGATACTGATACAAAGCACGTGGATGACTTTAATGTTGCTATAAACATCCGTCTTTTGGACTCGGATGTCGAAGAATATACGCTATGTTCGATATGCTATTTGACTTGGTGCCTACGTCGCCATTCTGTCATCGCACCACTCGCCTGCGACTGGGAGTTCATCCACACTTCCTGGACACTTGGAAGTCCTCCACGGTACGTGGCGGATGCTCCTTCATGCCATATGTGTCCGTGTTATGGAATGAACTCCCTCCCTCCCGCGGTTTTCCCAGAGAGCTACAATATGGGGCTCTTCAAAAAGGGCGTGAACAGATATCTAAAGTCTTAACGAGGTAGGCAACGCATCGGCTCCTTTAGTGTTGCAGATGTCAATGGGCGACAGTAGCCACCTACCACCAGGTGGTCCGTTTGCCAGTTTGCCTACAAGCAAACATAAATAAAATAAACAAATGCTCGTATAAAGCAAGTTTACACGTGCGTGATTTGGGTATATAGTTTTCCTTATTATGTTTTCTATTATTTATTAGTCATTAAAAACCTTGACTGTTAAAGCTTTCGGGCAGTTTTCAACTCAAGTTATTGTGTGTAAGCGACCATGATTTTTATAACGTGAAGGTCTAATTGTAGGAAATCTTCTATACATATGTAAGCGATATACTGACCGACTCATCACGAGATCTCCGAAACCATACGTCCGATTGACTTCAAATTTTGCATAGGTACTCCTTTCGCAATGTAGACGCGTACTAATAACGGATTTTACGAAAATCCTATCCAAAATATTTTTTATCTACAACCACAAATGATACCGTCATTGCCATGGTAACCGTTGCCACGGTAACCGTTGTTATAGTAATTATCATGTTAGCTTATGTTGGTTTGACGCTCAGCGAAGTGGGCAGGGGTTAGCTAGTTATAATATAATACCGAAGCTTTAAGTAGGTTAAAGAATGAAACCAAGTGTAAGTTGATTGGAGAATAGGGCCTAGTTAACATAATTATTTCATGAATTTCATGACTATACTGGATTGTTACACGTTTTTGTATCTTGCTACAACAACGTTTGAAATACTACGTACAACCCTTTGTATTTCAACTACGATTATTGTGACACCGATATTTGTACAGTTCTCAATACGGGCATGTGTTTTACGAGCTGTGAACTCGTTTATCTCATTGGAGGCGTTAAAAGTAAATTCTCACGTTGTTGACTGTTTGTCTACCAAGGGGCCAGTGTAAATCAGAGTAAGATAGGAGACTTCCGAGGGTGATAACAAACACATAAATATGGCGACCGCCAGCTATTGTCCACTGTAATAGTTGAACAAAGTCAAAAGGAGACGCCTTGGTAACTAGTTTAAATTCTCAATACCACTCCCAGAAATATAACCCATATACGTGTACAAATGCACGTTTTTTTTTTAATTATTGCATAAGACAGCGGACAGGCAGACGGCCCACCTGTTGGAAAGCGGTTACCTTCGCCTATGGACATCTGAAACACCAAAGGCGTTACAAATGCGCTGCCGCTCTCTTAAGGGAAACTGGAACCTGGGCACTATTGCCGGAACATAACTCAAGATTGCTATGGCGGCATACTCTAGACCAGGGGTGGTAGCAATCCAGACGGGCAAATACCCTACCACTTGGCTGTTGGTTGTTTTGTCGCCTCTTACGACAGGGCGTCGGGCCGCAGTAAATTGTATTCTTTCTCTTTTTCTACACGTTCGCGCGTTCAACTAGATAGGATATAGAAACTGTTAATTTAAATCTATATTATTTGATTGCTAGTCAGCAATTTAAAACGTCACATTTAAATATACAATAGTGAAGAGCTTTTTTAAAATTGTACATTATTTTTTTAAGTAAAATTTTAAATCTGATTTTGGCCAGGTAAAATATTAAATATATATGTTTATAAATTTGTAGTGCATCTGATTGCGTTTTGAAATAATAGTATTGTTGCAAGCCGATACTAATCCTTTGCAGGTGTCTTATTACCCCTTTGAATTTGAGTGATCTATTGTTCACGCTATACTTTTTGTTCAAGCCGCCGTAAGACGTCATAAAACCTTATTTCCTCTGTAGGTATTTCATGCGAATTCTCGGAAGCCATTAAGCCGACCATTTAAGGATTTCAATAACCAGTGGGTGGCATGTTGCTAGGAGGTCATGTCTAATTTACAAATGGATTAGGGTCGGTCAGTCGGGAAACACGCCAGTTTGTTCTGACTGCGAAAAAAGCGTTACCTAGTGCACTGTCGGAGCGAGTATCTTATAACGACGAACTTTGCGCGATTTATGTGGTGACGATTTTCTGGTGATGTGGTTTAGTTTTGTTGTATTCAACTATAGTTGTAAGAACTGTGAATTGCGTGTGTGTATTTCTAATAAACATAGTAATAATTCCAACGGCATTTTCGAATTTACATCCTACAAATCCTCTACAAATTCGTAACTATATCTTTATGGCAAACCAAAGTTAAACTATGAAGATCGGTATGAAACGAGGAATCCTTTATACATTACTGAATAATGTTCATGAATCTACTTCACAGAAATTGAACGGTTATTTTTATGAACTTCCCGTAGATAATGCTGTTTTGAACGTTATTGCTTGCTCGGAATAAGATCAATGTTTTTACTGTCCCATTATGAACTATTTTCTTGTTTCTTTATTAGCTCGTACGTAATATTATTAGATCCTTCCTATTTCAGATTGTTAATTTTTTAAATTTATTTTCCAATATGATTACGTATTCGTATACATAAAAACATATTCGACTGTGGCACAGAAACCTAGTGAGTTTGTTAGTCAAATATTTTATAGTATCTTCTGATATTAAGTTATTATCATATGTGTTTTTGAAAGTATATTATATTAAGTTGGTTAAAGCTATTGAAGTTTTTTCTAACATGATTAATGTTAAAACTTATGAAAATTATATTGCGTGTCTACTAGAAGGTATGAAATTTGTCTTGCACTAAACGAGTTCCAAATTGTTACTTCAAACAAACAATTTTTATAGTACTTAATTAATGTAGTTTGTCCATATACTAAAAATTCGAAAGTATCTAGTCAACTTTGAGTTGCATTGATAGGGAAGTTGTGTCGATAATTAATTAAATTTTCGATGTTTACAAGTATTTTAACTTGGAATAACGTTATTAATCAAACGATTTGCATTCTCGTTATGTTAATGCGTACTAATGATATCGATAAACGCTATTACCGCTATCGTATTACCAATTATACCTGTATACACAAACATGAATGCAAATAAATATTTTCTATCTCAAACAACATCGATGTCCGCAGTTGCTCGCCTTACGATCTTAATAAAGTGTTCTCTTACAATAACAACTACCTATGACTTTAATAACATAAATTTCATCGAATGATGAAACGAATAGTCGATTTTCTATAATGTCCATAATAATGCTAATAACTATGTCTATTACTTGTTGTTACAGCGTTTCATTCGGAGTAATAGTCGATTTAAATATCGACAATGTTATAGTTTCCTTTTATTGCCGTGTGGGTATGTAATCATTTGTTTTCGGACCACACAGACTTGCATAATTGAGACATTGGTCTCGTAGGTATCATTAAGTCTCGTTGTCTTATTATTTGTGACTATCTTAATAGTATACTTTACCACGTTCTTTCCTATTGACCTTCTTTTTACGACCGAATGTTTGTTACTCTAGTGATGTTAGATCAATTAAATATTAATGTACTCACTTTAATCTGACAGTGAAAAGGAACACGAACGCAAGGAATGTATTTAGTTCTATGAAGGAACCTGTTAATACCATATAGTTTAAACTCTTATTTGTCAAGAAATCGGATAGGTAAATAGAGAAAATTATAAGTTTCCAAAATTATAATTTTATTTTTTTAATAGACGTGTAGTCATTGGAGATTATAAATGTATATGTATATATACATACGTCTCGACTTTGTAGCGGAAAATATTAATACTGGTATACCTTCGATACAAAGTCCAATGTGGAGTAGTCTGAAACAGATGCACACTAAAAAAATAAAACGTTAAAGATTTTCGTTCTAGATAAGTAATGGTCTAACAACTTAAGACCCCTGATTTCCACGCAATGAAATAAATGCTTTTCAGGAGATTCTATAGTTCGGCCGCTCTTAGAATGCGTTCCTGACTTTGAATATATGGGCGGATAATATTATGATGACGAACAATGTACGATAAAAGATTTTTTTGGTTTCAATATTTATTACTGATTGAAGATTTAGTTAAAAGTCATACCACAACGACAATATACGATAAATAAATAAGTTTGTCACAAAACATAAACACATGCTTAGACCGGCCGGATTATTCTATTAAAATTTCATTCAGATGATTTTATATTATACATAAATACATAAAGATTTAGTTGTCACCAAAACAAGAATTACACAAATAAAAATAGTGAAAGTCTTATCGGTTAAAATGATTATAAATATAGATTATAACAATCTGGCGACATTGGTGTTTAATACATAATAATAATAAAATAAAATATATAACGTCCCACTGCTGGGCTCGGGCTTTCCACTATAGGGGAACGGACAGTATACCCGCCACGCTTGTCCAAGGCGGCTTGGCAGGTTTGACACATTGGTTATCTCAATGTGCAGGTTGCATCACGATGTTTTCCTTCACCGTTATTAGCATGTGTTAATTGTAACAATATGCACATTAGGTCAGAAAACAGCCCAAGTGATGCATGCGTTCCGGCTAAGATCGAACCCGCGCCCTTTCAGCTTGGGACGCGTGCGCTAGCCATTACGCTACCACGACTTGTTTTGTTTAATAAATAGGTGATTATAATTGTGGGTACTTTATACAGCCACCTAAAAATATGGACTTTTATGTTATGGTGGCAAGCAATGACGAAACCCCTTCGCATCGTACTGGAAGTTAATTAAAACACTTACGAAACGCTTCATGTATTTGATTCGATTGAAACGTGCTCTTGTTTAATACACGTAATTATTTTTAGTCTCCATAGATAATCAGGACAGGTCTTTTTGTTAATGAGTTAATTAAGACATTACCTGTTTTAAGACTTTACAAAGAGTAAATTTAATATAAATACTTTTAATAGTAGGAATGAAATTTATACAGGACTCTGCGTGCGGAAGATTGACAGTCATCTGACATCGAGTTTACCATTTTTTTTTATTGCTGAAGCACAGCACACAGGCTGACTGCTCAATTGTGATGGAAAGTGGTTACCATCGCCTATGAACATTAGCGATACCAGAGGTGCTGCCGGCCTTGAAGGAGAAACTGGAACCTGGCCACCGATGCCGGAACACAACTCAAGATTATTCTACCACCTGGGTGTGGGTTGTTTTGTCGCCTCTTACGACAGGCCGCCCGGCCGCAGGAAATTGTATTCTTTTCCGTTCCTGCACGGAGAAAGCTTACACTACAGCAAATTATTTTTGCTTATGCTTATATAAATATGGAACTTAGTTTGTTTGTATGTTTTTATGTATTTATTTTGTCAGAATCGTGTATGATTCAACAGGGATGGAGACATGTTACAATAATTTTTGACGTTATTTACATATGAAATAAAAGGTGTTAAAATGACATCTTATCTTATTTATACAATATCATGATAGATATAATTTTAATTACTTTTTAAATAATAATGATTACGCTATTTGAGTTCTTTTACTTGTACAAACTTATGATGTCGTAAGTATGTAACGTCGTACAAAATCTATAAGACTGCGACGTTTTGTAAAAGGATAAAAAGTATCTTAGTTCACTTACTTTTCGCTTTTATTGTCACAAGTTTGGCCAAATCTCCAATGTACCAAGCACAGAGCTAAGAAAATCGTCGCACGTCTATCTCTGTGTCTCTGTGGTACCAAGCATTAAAAGCTGGAGATGAACATAGAGACAAACGTGAAAGTTCACACGAATGAAGCCGCATGCAATTTATTAGAACAATACTAATATTATTAATTTCACAGAAACTATTAAAATGATTAACCTACTTTTGTAATGAGATCAATTAAAACATTATTCATAGTGTTTTCAATGATCATATTTTAGTATCCACAAACTGACATTTACGGTGTGTCAGAGGCGCCAACGTTTTATGTGGTTAATTATTATATTTTACATTTGTTTTTCCTGTGTTATTTATTTCCTAAAAAACACAACACTTGATAGAGAAGTTGAAAATAGCATTAATAATTTTTGGGTAAACAGGCATGCAAGAAAGTTTGAAAAAATTTAATATTTGACTGATTTGGTGTAAAAATATGTTACACTGTTGCTCAAAAGTCTAGGGGCTTTTCTATAGCTAAAGGTGTCATAAAATTCCTTCGAGACCGGCAGTGCGTTGCAAATGTCGATAGGAAACGGTAGCACTTTCTATCAAATGGGCCTTTAATATTTCCGTGTTATAAAAAGATGAAAACTGAAGGGACGGAAGACTTGTGGTGCATTCTAGGAATATTGGTTTTACGGGCTTTTTAGGGTTACATTTTTTAATAGGCGATTGTCATTCCTAGTGATAAACCTAGTCTTATGGAAGAAAAAGTCTTCAATAATACAGCGATATTAAAATAGTAAGATTAGCAATAAGATTTTTGACTCTTTGCTTGGCATAATTACATTGTGGTCAGTAGATTTTTATAACTTTTGGGTGGAGGTATGAAGTTGTATTATTCTTATATAAGTGTTAAATGAGTCACAAATGTGTATTGTTATAGTTATTAAATTTTATAAATATGCCAACTTTCCACAACATAATACATTTGTGAAATATAAAACGGTGTGGCCAAGGTGTTAAAATATCTGTTTTTTTTATACGCGGAACGGTTTGTCTTTTGTTCTACGTCTTAGCCCATGCGCTCATAGCATATTTATTATAAACTAGCTGACCCGGCAAACTGCGTACCGCCTATACGCAGTTTCTAGGGGAAAGCGAAATTGTTGTTTTTCATATTTACTCATCTTTTAAACCTTCCCTGGACTTCCGCAAATAATTCAAAACTAAAATTAGCCAAATCAGTCCAGCCGTTCTCGAGTATTAGCGAGACTAACGAACTGCAATTTATATATATATATATATATATATATATATATATATATATATATATATATATATATATATATATATATATATATATATATATAGATGTGTACTTAGTTTGATAACGGGGGTGAAACTAGGATAGTTTATATCCGCATAGATAAATTTTGAAATGTATAAAAATTCAAGCGAACGAAGCTACTTAAAAAGTTTTAGATTATTACAACTAATGTATAATCTACGAATATGATTTATTTTATTTTGTACAAAATAATATGAGCTACAACACATCTATTATATTGGCTTTGTATTTCAATACACATTTGTAACTATTCCCTAATTAAGAGCATGATATAGCTGAACATGAAATACAAGTGTTTAAAACAGTTGCGGTAAAGCGCGGTATGCTATCTTTGCGGTTATGAATAATTCTCACGTCTACAAAGGATTTTGCCATAAACAGTGTTTGTTCAATTTGCATACTATTTTTGAATTCTGTCTAATTAGTACGGCAGTGTTAAGATAAACCCGGTATTAATAAAGATGCGGCTTAAAATAGACAATACGAAATCATGTCAATAAAACTTGAATACTAATGAACGATGATGAATCAACGATAGATACATCTTGTTCAAATTTGAATTAAATTGTTTTGAAAACGGCAAGTCGATTGGGTACTTTACACACGCGTCATTAAATACAATTCTTTAGTGAGTAAACTAATGAATGTTCTATAAAGTCTACAGCAATTATTATAAATAACTAGGATATGCTCACGAATTCGTCCACGCTTGACTTGAACTTCCCGCGGGATTCCCGGGACACAAAGTATCACAACATTTAAAAAAGAATGTAATCTATCGTTTAGTGAGAACTGTATCAGAAAAACCCAATTTTTATGCACCCGAACAACTTCAAACCGCTTCCGGAGAAATTCCCCGGACAAAAAGTGTCACACATTGTATTACATAAAATTTTCTATTGATCGATGAAAAAATCGCATTGAATTTCCATTTTTTTTTCAGTCTGGTCATTTTAAATTATTCTCAGAAAAATTCCCGAGGGATGCCCAGAATAAAAAGTAGCGCAGATTTTAAGCCTAAGAATTTGCTGTCGATCAGCGACAACCGCATCGAAATCGGCCCGGTAGTTTTACTTGAATCCCGAATAAACAGGCAAACCGACAAACAGATAAACAGACAAGAAATCTAAAAAAATGCATCGTTTATATAGTGTATTCTAGTTGTTTTTTTAAACAGCTTCAATGTACAGACACGGCATGTTTAGAATTTTATAATATTATAGATATGTTACACCTCGTTTACATTATGTCCACTTCTAAGGCAGTAGGCAGGAAAGTGGGTAGTGTGAGTATGAAATATGAAACATATTATGTTGGGTTTACATACACGCGCTTTCCATTTCGCTGCTTTAGGTGGAGGAGTATCATAATTAAACAAGGCTTATGCCTCTCTCTCTCTTTTTTTACCTTCTCCTAATTATTTCCGGTCGTCACAATTTATGACTTTTTCTGCCATACTCCTCTAGTCTGACATACGTCCTCCGTCACACCACAAATCATCGAGTCATCCTTCACACAATCAATCCTTATCTTTTTTGGACTACCTTTACATTTATACCCGTCAATCTTCCAGTCAGTTTTGACCTGAATAAATTCACTCTGTATAGAGTATATAATAATAATAATAATCGATATTATTATCAGCCCATAAACGGGCATATAATGAGGAAGGATGAAAGTCGCGTGACAAAAATGAATGTTAAACTACAAGATGGATGGGTACAAATGTAAAGGTAGACCAAAAAAGATGGATGGATTGTGTGAAGGATGATATGATGATATGTGGTGTGACAGAAGATGTATGTCAGATTAGAGGAATGTGGAAGGAAAAGACATATTGTGCCGAACCCAAATAATTGGGATATGGTAACAGAAAAGAGAGAAACCTTCCTCTGCTGAGCTAGGGCCATCCCATTTTGGGTTAGTGGAAGGTATACCAGACTCGGTTGGCTAAAGTTTATTGGTGGGTTTCACACATCGGTGATCTTGATGATCAGGTGTCCTCAAGGTATCCTTCACTGTACGCGAATCGAAAGACAGTACTAAAATTTTAACCTTTTTTATTGCTTTAAACATATTTTTTAGACGAAATCAGTCAACTACAACGAAAAAAATCAGTCAGAAATCAATCGACATTTAAGTCTTAATAGGTTTCTTTTAGGGTATCAGAGATAAACTAGTAAGTTCTCAAAACATGTTACGTAGGTGAAATTATGACGATCGGTACTAATGAGAGTAATGAATAAATGGGTCATCAGACAAGCGAAGTGGAACTTACTTTAATGTGCCTTGATAGGCACATTAAGGTACTTTGTTGTTGTCGTTCCTAGTCATCATCATCTTAGCGTTTTTCGGTTGCGTTCACAGCGTCCGCTTTCTTAAATTTTCTTCTCCACTTCGTGTAGTCTTGTCCTCTCTCCTTGTGAGATCATTAGCACGCATGTCATCCCTTAAAATGTCAAGTCAGCATTTCTTGGGCCCTACCCCTTCTACCGGGATCTGACGGAGGATCCACGGTTAGAAATTCGTTCCCCATATAGCTAGCTGGTTTCCGTAAAACGTGGCCGTACCAGTGTAGGTGACATTCTTGCTCTTTGTCCGCTATGTCACAGACAGTAAAGGACATGAAAGCCGACGTAGATGCGAAATTTGTTAACGCGGTCTTTTTGCATAAATCCATAAGGGCTGTCATTGCTGATATTCCATCAATAGTATAGCAAAGTGGCGTTAGAATTACTAGAGTTCCATAAACCTTAGCAATTTGTCATTCTACAACAATAAATTTGTAATTCCGAATAATATATATAAATGTTTTTTTAATGTGGTTGCGACGATGTGGTGATGTCGGAAGCCAATAATAGTTAAAATTGTCGTGCTTGGTACATTAAATTGGCTGATTCAGCATGCATATGTAATTGGGATAGTTTTTACGAGTACTCTAATATAATGTCACGTAATAGTCTGTCTGGATACATGACTCACTGTTATGGGAATGATGTTGCGACTGTCGTTAGCATATGGAACATTTCCACCTAATGGCCGATATACTAATTTAAATGGCGCGGTTTTAATGTCTATAGTCGTTACGTCTGGTGGAGCACTCGTAATTAAAAATGCAAATTGAATCATTGGTAAGATTTAGAGACCGCTTGGAGTATGAAAACTTTTTAAACCTGAATTTTGCTTTTAATTGTATTGATTTATGTTTGCTCATATATGTATTTTCTCTTATATGGCACGTAAAAAGTGTTTGTGGTGAATGATATAGTCTTCCTGTTGATAGTAAAACACTAAATTGTCCTTTACCTCATACCCATATACAAGTTTTTAAACTAAAGCGACAACAGGTTACAGTGATTTAATTATTAGACTGGTGGAGGAGTCACGTGGTCCATACCGCTCCATGAACTCTCGCATTTTGTAAATTTTCATGTTCGTGGAATGAGTTAATATTCAACTTATATTTATAATGCACATCAAAAACAGCTAAAGTGTGGTTTACTACATTAATACTAAATACGCGTTTATATTTTGAATATTTTCATAATTATTATAAATAATAGACATTGATTGTTGCTAGTTGTTATTGTTACTTAGTTGCTAGTAGGCCGTTGTATAAGCCACATTTGGCATCTATTAAATTGATTTTAGTAGATAATTACGCGAACTATCGATGATGTTACAATTAAATATTGGAATCGATATAAGAAGTCACATATTACTGAATCGATTAAAATAAAACGATTTATTATTTAAAAAATGTATTTTACGTTTCGTTGCCTTTTTGTCCCTAAAATATAGAAAATACGCATACGAAGAAAATAACTTAATAATGATCTACGTTTAAACTTTTCGATTAAACATCAATCTCCAGGTCACGTCACTAATATTTAAGAAAAAAAGTGCTGACAACGTTTCTAAATAAATAAGCTAATTATAGTTTTTAAATTTGATATTAAATTATTTTGATACTGTTACAAAGTTAGTTCGTCAGTATTGATATGAAACTTCAAATGGGGCTTCTTAGAACGGCTGAACTATATATAGTAAAACACGGCAATGCAAAATTTTAAGACTGAACATTTTATTGATTTTATAAGTTAATGTTATGATACCAATATTATGCCTTTTATTATAACCTGCATTCGCATTTAGGTAGATATTATACTTTAGCGTCACCTAATATGATTGATTGCAGACTTTTTAATAACGCATGTTCTGTTATTATCAAATCTGGTCGTTTCTAAGCGTTTTATCGTTGTTGCGCACCTATTGTTTGATCGTAAGGTTTAATTGAGTTAAATTGATCACCATTCTGAATTCCGATGAGACGTGTCCGCATGTTTTGTATAACTTGACAGACAAATAGACATTGTAATTAAATATTTCTAACCTAAGCAGATTACGCTTATTTTATGGTTAATATACAACGTTTAATTCTGGGACCGATTGCAGACACCGATAACAGACAAAATAAAGGTATGTTTGGTTACGAAGTTTCGCCTTTTGACAACAGCACTCGAAACTTCGGAATTTCAGAGAACTAAGCAGGTTGAAATTATTTTATTTAAGGTGGAAATTTGCATTGATTAAAAGTCGAACTTTCATTAACTACAATTCTTCTTGATTTGTTATATACTTATGTGGTTTTGCTTTTGGCAAATACACCTGTATACGTCTGTCTAAAAATATAACATTATTACTTATGTAGAAAATATTCTTGTGAGATAGCGAAGGGCTAAAATTTATATAGATAACCTATATAAAAAAAAAAACATGTCAGCAAATAGGACCGTAAAATGTAGCACCGTGTCCTATTTTTAATTTAGTCAACGTTTGACCTTTGGCTTAACGTTTTTCTGAGTATCCTATAGTGTTGTATGCTGGTTCGCATGGGAACCTCCTTGGTCCTTATCTCGCGTTGTATCTATGTGTCGTCTATTATCTCTGTCCGGGGCACTTTCGGCGCTTGTTGGGTACCGACACATACGCGACATGTACGCTCCTACCATGATGGATGTGGCCATGCCGCCTATGTGAGGTCCAAAGCGTTGTGAAAGTGCGCTTGACATTCGTCGTGTCCCATCACTAAACAATACAAAATAAAAACCACGCACACACCACTAATTATACGAAAATACCATCACTGTGCAGTATATTATCTCTGAACAGCCAAAACTGTAAACGACAGTTTAAATTAGTTTTCAAATCGATTTAAACCTATTAAAACCAATCTTTTGGTTAATTATTCGCAATAAAATTATAACGCAATTTATTTGTGTATTTTATAGCTTTATGTCGTCAATATGGTGTAATCGTATTGTAAATTTGACATTTTATGGTCAATACCGCTTTTAAGGCGTATTTGAACCTTTTTATTAAAATTGCATTTGAACCATACAAGTCAATTTAATTACTGTTTAGTATTTTATATTTACGTCTTCTTGTTTTTAGAATATTTCCGTCTTAGCATTGCAATAAATGTAGTTTATGAATTCATTGCCTCTTGCAACATTGAAGAATAATATTAGGTATGACATTGTTTGAAAAATTTCTTAACAGGCAAATCCTTGACCTAAGATAATATACAGTATAGTAATAATTAAAAACTAGTAACATAATTAAATAACATAACAATACACACACTACAGTCACCGTAAACGGTCTTATAGCGAAGAGCCTCGACCGACATCTTGAGAGGCTCTCGCTAGACTGTTGGGTGCAGAGCCAGCTACAAAAGGCAGCTGAACTAGACACGGCATCCACATGATTGATATACAGTATGCAACAATTCGCCAAAAGCGTAACGCGATTTTTGTCATCCATCCAAGTACTGACCGTGCACCGTGCCCAACATTCCTCAATTTCATAGATCGGACGAGTACAGATGTTTTCAACATATATACATACATATAGGAACAGAATACATGTATAATACTCACGGAGTAACGTAAAATAACACAGAGCAGTAGTCCTAGTATAATTGAATATAGAAAAAAAAATAACTTGTTAAATACTCAATCAGTGTGAGTTCCAAAAGCAAAAACGTACTATACTGTAAAGAAGTCTGCTACATGCGAGTTTCCTTTTAGTTTAGTGATCAATATGAGGTCTTTTACAATGTACCATAGTAACGATTAGTCTTAGGATTAGTTAGGCCAATAAATGTTTACGGAATACCGCGCCACAGTACTGACTGCATGCTTCGTCCTTAAATATCGGGGCGGGCAATAATAATTGCAGCAGCTTCTCTATGGTTACATAAATTGTCCACTAACGCCACACAGGGGCAGCGGGTAACCGGCATGCCGCATGAAAAATACCCGGATTATAACTCGGGAGCGATCCTCCTTACAGATAACGTCCGATAGATATAAATTATCACACGAACTCAAGATTCTACTAATATTAAATAAGAAAGCATGTAATTCATGTTCGTACGATGTGCCGACCGTGTAATAAAATATACAATTTGACAGATTTTAAATAATTACATCCGTATTGACCAGGAAATGTATAGAAAGTTCCATATAGAAACTAATTTGTAACGCTAGTCCTTGCTTGTTGTACCTACAATAATAACAACATAACTTATTGAAATATATTCTAGTAACTCAAAATAGATAATAACGCTTGTTTATAACAGAATGCATATAATAATATCAGCCCATCAAAGTCCCACTGCTAGGTACGTTTTGCTACATTTTAGAGAAACGGACGTGTACGCCACGCAAACTGAAGGCAGATTGGTGTATTTCATAAATTGATGATCTCTATGTGCCAGTTTCCTCCCAATGTTTCCCTCCACCACCAGCACGTGGTAATAACAGCAGCAATATGCACATTAAGGTGAGAAAACCTACCAAAACTGTCTATGTTGGCCAGGACCGGATTCGAAACCATGTCTTTGGAATGAGACGCTACTACGACTTATTACTTACAGGATTACTGAGAAAAGACCCATTGGAAGGAGTATGTTTGTTTAGTAATTACAGTATTTCTTACCAATACCTTTATTCAATTAATATATTTTGGTAAAATTTGGTAGTTTTAGTAAACAAATAATATTGGTTATTCTAATGTATGAAACAGCTCCAACAGAATAGGAAAGTTTACACAAAGTCGCTGGTATAAATAGGAGTAATTTTTTTTGTTAATAACCTCATGATTTTTAGTTGGCAATGTATTTTCTGAGGCTATGCATAAAAGATATAAAACAAGATTTATATTTGCACGATTTGTGGAGCATTGTTATAAGTTCTTAAATATTCCCTTACGATAGATAGGTAACAAAAAAGGGGATTTTAATACGCGTAAAGTCCGGCCAAGAAATGAATATAAAAACTCAAAAAATCTAAGACATAAAATAAGAATATTCTATGAATTTACTTCAATCGTAACTTTATGCCTAATTAAACTGTTTACACTGTGGCGCCACACGTCGCAGCCAGTTTCATTTGTAAACGTTATTGGAGTATTTAAGATTAAAATTCCACGGAAACGCTCGTTGACCAACATTGTTTGAACTTTACCAATTTAACTACAGTTTCACGGGAAATCATATGTTATTGGTATTATTTTTTCAAGTGTATAATCGGCCATTATATTATTCATAAATCCTGTTCAAGATTTTGCAAGCAGACAATTTTAACAATTTAATATGGTAAACACTTTCTAATAATAAAATACTTGATAAACTAGATGTTTAGAGCTCTTCATAAAAAGTTAGTTAGCATATTTTAAATTACAACTTTAATGATGATGACTGAAATGCAAATTCGGGTTGAATGCAACTTGTATTGACAACGTTGCGGCAGCGTTCGACGACACTTCTATCGCTTGAGGGGAACCTTCTGCCTATAGCAGTAATTGATGGCGCTTAGCAAATTGGTGCAATTTTGTATAACAAGACTTGATCAAAACTGGCTTTTATATTTGCATACTACAAATAATATGTTTTTACATATATGCTAAAGGTTTCTGTATTACATTAAGGGGATTGGTTATATCAACACTTCAATAGACATATCAACACTGTTGATTGTTAGACCACCTTGTAAGGTGTTTAAGAAAACATCCGAATAATTCCGGCGCCAGGATCGGTCGAAACGCTCTCTCCTAGCAAATATGAAAAGGCATTTGTTGTGATGAAAACAAACATATTTCACCAAATAGGACGGTTGTGGTCGGCAGAAACGCCTTGTAATTCTCAGACGCCCACTGATCATGCGGTTTTAGGTGTAAAAAAATCGATTAAAGTACGGCGACACGCTGCGATCGATACATGATAATATTTCATCTCGCCATGACTGGTGCCGTAGATTCTGTATTTTTGTGAAATTCAATTAAATGTTTTATGGTGGAATAACTGTTGCTACGTATCGTTTTACACTGTCTTAACTATTTTATAATATACTTCATGGTGAGAAGAACTCTATAATGTGTTGTAGTGCAGTAAATTTACACCGCAAATTGTTTTCATTGTTTGTAGTGTATTCGTATTATTCGTGAACACGCGCGCTTATTATGATAACACTAATACGTAATATTATCCGTAGCTAGTTAAAGTAAACGTTTGTGGTTAGCATTAAGTGAGCTTTGTTGTTTTCAGATTTATGAACGCCGTTGACGAGTTCCTGGGAAAAGATTGCGGTGAGTCAAATTTTTGTTTGTGCAATCTGTTAGCTCACTTGATTACTTTTTGGGCCGTGTGTAATTTAATGACGGCTCTTGTGTGCGGATTCATATTAGTATTGTGGTTTTCTTTTCTTTAGTGTCTGTGCATGTAAAGAGAGCTCGGCACTGTTTTGTCAACCACATATGAGGTTCGTCATATGCCGTTCTATTGGCGCATTCGGTTTCTTTAAACAGCGAGAATCCACAACTCGAAGTTCTGTTAGTTTGCGTTTATGGCTCTTTGTATGAATACTGTAAACGTAGATATGGGTTAAACTCACGACTCATTGAAAGTGTCTGAGATCACTGAGAGATTTCGCGTGGGTGAGGACGTTCTTGCAAGGTGCTAATGCACGCCCATTGCCTAATTGTATTGCTTTACGAGGCCCACCATAAAGAGTATCGTTGAGCTGACTCTTTATAGCCACTAATCGTTAATCCATTGTAAGCGTCTTCACTGATAAATATGGATGTGTCAAGTCACTATAGTGAATGTAACTATAAAATGGTCTACAACTCAACATTGTTGCATTATGCAATTCATTCACTTTAAATTAACACGCCGATATAGAGATGTACCATTTATTAAATTAAATGTAATGAATTAAATTAAAAATTTGTTTATCAAATAGGAAATTAGACGATTAATAGATATTGATAATACAATTTGTTATTGAAGAATAAACACTCAGAAGTATACAGTTTGGTTTTAATGGAGTCTGTATTTGCATCTTGGTCAGTTTAATTCCGATTGTCAAAAGAATCGTAATGAGAGCTTATCAGTGACGTTCGACACAACATACGATTTCAATTAAAGTCCGCTTCGATTTTAACGGGGAATGTGTTACACGTTCAATCTTGGAAGAGCTCACGCTCTCACTCGAATTGTTACTTGGCTGCTTCGGCACATGCCGGACGCAAGCTGTACGAAGGGTCGTCTAATAGTGGTTCGTCAATAATTCATAGCAATCAAATGTAGTAGATTCGGTCCGCGCGTCCAAGTTTATCGGCAGCCACGCTTTTAATTACTCTGACACAAATCGTGGTTATCATTGGACTTCTCACGGTGCCCAACTCAATATACTGAATGTTCATTAAGTTCTAATTACGAATGGGCGCCCTTGTTTGTCTTGATCACCAAAACTAGCTTTTATTAGATTACGTGGGCAGTTTCAATTAATTGTGAGCATGCGAGTATCTGTCGGCGTTTTCATTGGTAATGGCCGGTTATCGGTGTCGCTAAGTAGATTGAGTGAGATGTATATTATACTGGTTTGCTACGGCTAGCGCCAGATTTTTGAGGAATGTAAGCCGAGCCGGGTGGTTCGATCTATTTTATTATCAGCCTTGTAATTATAATTGTTATGATTATTGCTGTAATGGTTTAAAAACGTGGTTTCATTCGTTTGTATATAATTTATTTAATTTATTTTCGATCGTTTTGATACTCGGAATTGAATGTGAGGTTATTAAGCTGTTAAGGAAGGCGTGTATAGTAAACAAACGAGGCGATCGGGTGCACCACGGTGCACGGTAATGCCACGATATTCATATATCATACAGTATCTCCCGAGAATCGCACACGCGTACTGATTTACACGATATCGCAATGCACGGGAATGTTTTAACACTGTTTTACAGTTGCTACTGTTTATGCGTGAAGGGTGGTCAAATGTACGGTGTTGTGTTTAAACATGAAATGGCTATAGCTTCACGAAAATGATCTATCCCTATAATTCATTCTTGTAGGCCTTCTCATATATGAATTACTTCTAATTGGTTATGATTTAACATTGATTTCGTAGACTAATATTGCAATTCCTAATAAAAATCGGTCTTATCAAAAATTAAAACTAATTTTTAGGGAAGGCAGGCCTGTTTAAAACAAATTGTAGCCATCATCTTGACGATTGTTTTGCGATTCTTTTGATGGTTACCAGTAAACTTATTTAGTAGTATCCGGTTATAAAATGAATGTTGCAAGTAATTGCTGTTATAAGTATGTGCTTGGGAACTATTTCACGTGTCAGGAGATGTCACACCATACCACTTTAGGTTTGATAGATGAATCTTTATCGTTATAACTAGATGGCTCGTCATTTATTCAGCTATAATTTTAGTAATTTGTACCTTATAATTTGTCATATACTATGTTGTAAAACCAATTTACATTACGTTTTCTTTTTATTCTTTTGAAATAATTTTGAACTTTCTGTTTATTTTATAGGGGTCATTTTATATCACTTGATAGGTTACTTTTTTAAATAACATGCTGCAGTGATAAGAAAATTACAGTGGAATATTGTTTATTGCTTTAAAAAAAATGTATGTACTATCAGACCAATTGAAAGATGACCCACCATAAGTTCATTTTTCTACAGTTGTGAAATACAATTAGGTTAAATTCACCTGAACATACATTTCTTTAGTAACGAACTTGTTATCATTTTATTAGACATTGACAGTTACTGACTACGTTGTATTAAACAGATCGGAGAGACGCGACTATACTCGTGTGTAACATCTGACAAATGTGATTACGTGCTATTACTATCTCTGTTTTTAAGTATATTGGATTAAGGTCCGGTTTCTATATTATACCGAGCGTTTATTTGCCTTACTAACGGTTAAAATTTGACGTAATCTCTATGCAAGTAATGTCAAAATTCAACCTACGGTAAGGCAGGGGAGTGAATAGTCAGATATTGGAACCGGCCATAAATCGACAAGCCAAAGGTGACATAGGTCTAACCTTTGTATAAGCACCCTTTATTGCACTTTAATAGTGTTATGGGAAGGAACCATAAAAACCATAAGAATTCTATTAATACTTTATTTTGTTTAACCAGATCGTCCATGCCACAACAAAAAGGCAGAGGAAAGGGAAAGGGGCGAACACAGCGCCACGGGCAAATAAAGTAACATGTATTCAAACAGGCTATGGTGTGAAATTCATAATACAAACACTCCTCCTAATTTCACACCTACTAAAATAATTTAAATCAGACACTTTTAAATTAAAATTACTTTTCAATATACTGATCACTGAATTTAATGTTTTGTTTGAAGCAAAAATAAGTCCATCATCTACATACAATAATAAAAACACTTTTTCATTATTTAAATTGTTACTAAAAACACAATGATCAGATTCTAACTGTACAAAACCAAATGACTTAAGAAAACTAGTAAACTTTGCATTCGAACAACGACCTGCCTGCTTAAGGCCATAAAGTGTTTTATTCAGTTTACATACTTTTGTACTTTCAGCATAAATTCCTTTAGGAATTTCCATGAAAATTTCTTCATTAACTTTTCCATAGAGAAAAGCAGTCTTTATATCAAATTGTAATATTTCATAAGAGTAATGAGCTGCCAAACTTAAAAGAATTCTAATTGAATCATACCTCGTTGTTGGAGCAAAGGTTTCAAAATAATCAACACTTAATTTGAGTGAAGCCTCTGGCACATAGCCGAGCCTTATACTTTTCTATTTCACCCAATTTATTTCGCTTAATTTTAAATACCCATTTGGAGGTTATGGGCTTCTTGTCTGTTTTATCTACTATAGACCATGTATTATTTTCTTCATGAGCCTGTAACTCCTCCTCAATTGCTAGTTTCCATTGGTTGGCCTCCGGACAACTAATTGCTTCCTCATAAGAACATGGCTCATAATATTCAGTAACATTCACTTGGTAATTTAAATTTCTTTTTGGTCTCAAATTTTTCTTTACCAACTGTGTTTCAGGAGAAATTTCCATAGAAGGGTCATAAGAAATATCATCATCATCATCACTGCAAGTTTTTAAACTATCATCACTGGCCAGTTCCGTTGGAGTACTTGGAGTGGACATACTTTGTGTA
The DNA here is from genome assembly GCA_039645545.1 of Dendrolimus houi. NCBI lineage: Eukaryota > Metazoa > Arthropoda > Insecta > Lepidoptera > Lasiocampidae > Dendrolimus > Dendrolimus houi. The sequence goes on along the minus strand of CM077117.1, from coordinate 16,443,417 downwards.
CTATTTCCAGGATTCGAATCTGACACCTCAATGTCAATCAACGCAGGATTCTTTTCACAATTTTTAAAATCACAGGGGCTTTCATCAAAAATTACATCCCGTGATATTTTAATTTTATTTGTATGTATGTCTAACATCCTATAATTATTATTTTCTTTTGTAATTTAGTTCTACATGAATCTGGCACATGAACATAACCAACTGAACCAAATACCTAGAGATGTGAAAGGTTTGGAATCTCACCAGACCATATCTGCAACGGTGATTTATTTGGAGTTTGACTAGATGTTGTTCTATTTAAAATATAAACTGCATAATTCACTGCCTCAACCCAAAGATTCAATGGCAAATTTCTACCATAAAGCATAGAACGAGCACTTTCAACTATGGTACGCATCTCTCTTTCAGCTCACCCATTCTGTTGGGGTGTATAGGGGGCAGTACATTCATGCAATATACCTTTTTGATTCATAAACTGCTTAAACTCACTATTCACATACTCTGTGCCATTATCAGTATGTAGAATTCTTACATTATGATTAAACTTATTCTTCACAATAGCATTATAGCTCTTAAAATGATCTAATACTTCAGTTTTATGCTTCATAAAGCATACATATAGGAAACTCGAAGTTGCATCTTTGAATATAACAAAGTATTTCATACCTTGAATTGATGACTCACTCATTGGACCACACACATCACTGTAGACCAGATCACCAGGGCTCACCTCAGCATGGAGGGAACTATGGAAAGGCAGCCGACTTTGCTTGCCATACATACATGGTTCACAAACAAACTTTTCACTATCACTTATACTGCACTTTATAAGTCCATTTTACCCATCTTCTTTATTTCGTTTACATTTAGATGTCCCAGCTTTTCATGCCATATTCTTAATGTACACTGAGGTATTTCCACTGCATTACAGTTCTCTTTCACAAAAATTTTAAACTTCATAACATATAAATTTTTTAAGTTTTGTGTAGCACTTAAAACCACCTGATTTTGTTTATATATTAATGCATGATTTCTTTCTTTTACAATTCTATAATGTAAATGCATAATTGCACCTTCAGAAAACAAATTGCGGCGAAGTTCAGGAACATAAATAACATTATTAAGTAAGTTTTTAATCCAATGCCCATTATGGCATTTTTCAATCAAAACACTTCCAATTCCATGGACTTTTAACTCTTGTTGGTTACCCAATCTTACTATTCTAGTACTACTTTCATTGAACAATTCTAGTGTATGAAAAAATTCTTTCCGGAATGTCATGTGGGCAGATGCTCTGTCCAATATCCATATGTCATTATATGATGCCACCATGGAATTTAGACTCTCTGCATGAAATGCCTGCATATCAGACTGTTTATTCTTTGTATATCGGCAGTCTTTAGCAAAATGTCCACGCTTTCCGCAGTTGTAACAAACAAATCTATGTTTTATATTTTCTTTCTATGCGTAGCTAACAAGGCTGTTTCAGCCTGTTCTTCATTGCTTAAGTTAGCTTCCTCATCCAGCAGTCGAGCAGTCAAATTTTGGATAGTCTGTAGTGCAGGATCAAGCGACAGCCATGCCTGCCGAACAGATCTGTACTTTGTAGGCAGTGTACTTATAACTTTTGTAATTATAGCTGTTTCACTGTTCTTCTCTCCACTGTCTTTCAACTGTTGAGCTAAGCTTTCAACTTTACTAATATGTTCAGCAATGTTACACAATGGACTCATAGTATATGAGTAGAATTTCTCATGAATCAACATTCTATTAAATTCTGATTTTTGTTCATAGATTGATTCCAACTTTTCCATGATCTGCAGTGCACTTTCACAGTTTTCAATAAGAGCAATATTCTTATTGTCCATGGATGACGTAATAATGCACATGGCGATGCCGTCTTCTTTAAGCCAATTTTCGCAGCCAGATTGCGGTTTCTTTGCATGAATATCGATGCCTCTTGCCCGCAATGCACATTTTATTTGGAACTTCCACTGACGAAAATTATTCCCGTCGAATCTCTCTACTTTTATTGCGGCGTCCATTTTGTATGCCGGCCGGCGTGTGCGCGTGACTCGAGTAATTCACAAATTTATTGGTAAAACAAGACTGATCTAACTTGTTCTTTATGGATTTACTTTGCTGGGCCCATAACCTATTGCACTTTAATAGTGTTATGGGAAGGAACCATAAAAACCATAAGAATTCTATTAATACTTTATTTTGTTTAACCAGATTGTCCATGCCATAACAAAAAGGCAGAGGAAAGTGAAAGGGGCGAACACAGCGCCACGGGCAAATAAAGTAACATGTATTCAAACAGGCTATGGTGTGAAATTCATAATACCAACACCCTTTGATATTAGGATATCGTTATATGTTAGGTAGCAGAAATACACAAGAAAATAAAACATTAACAATATTAATGTAGAAGAATTTAAAAATAATAACTTTTTTTGTTAATTTTATTAATTGGTTTTATTTTAAAGTTATAAATGGCACCGACTTTACCCTACTTAAACCTAAAAGCGAGTATAAGCACCATTATTTTCAATGATGTCTAATAGTCGATTACGCATCGATCCGATTAGACGATTGCAGATGTCGGTTCCCCTTATGTAATTCCAAATTTCATTACAGTGCTGCTCAATTGTTTCCTTTGTCCTCTCGTTTCTGTTATCCCACATTTGAAACATCAAACCCCATAAATTTTCTATTGGGTTGAAGTCTGGTGACCTAGACTGCCAAAGAATGAGAGTAATTTCATCTTCATGCTGGGTAAACCAATTCGAGACGATTCTGGCGGTATATACTCGACAATTGTTGTAGGAGAATACAGGGACTTCTTCAAGTGGGTACACTATTCGCACTGTTGGTAACATTGAATCTTCCAACAAATCGACATAGCTTAATGCATTTTGAAGAGGAGAAATTTGGACAAGTTCACCTATACCTCCAGTATCCATCCAGGCCTACATGTTAGCTGAAATTCGACCAGATAATTGATTGGGCACTACGTATCCTCTGTGTATCGCGTATTGTTCTAACGCCACAAAGTTAAATGATTTTTCATCTTTATTTTTTTTATTGCAGGAGTTCAGCAGATAGGCAGACGGTCCACTTGATGGAATGCGGCTACCATCACCTATGGACATTTGCAACACCAAACATGCTACAAATGCGCTGCTGCTCTCTTAAGGGAGACTGGAACCTGGTCACTAATACCGGAACACAACTCAAGGTTGTTCTGGCGACATACTTTAGACCAGGGGTGGTCGCCATCCGGTCAGGCAAATGCCCTACCACCTGGCAAATGGTATTATAAATATATGGCATTAGTCCAGTCAAAGTCTAAATAATTATGTGCAAAATTTAATCTTGCAGTTTTGTATGCATTCGTTAAGTGTACTTTCTTAGCATAATATTGGTAATGCAGTCCAATACGGGTGTAAATGATTTCTTATAACAAAGTTTAAAATTACGTAGTTCTCTGAGCCTAGTGACGCATTTTTATTACTGTTTAAAACGTTCTAAGTGCAACACACACGATAAACCTTACTATTTTGACGGTTTTGAAGGAATTATTAGCAAAGTGGGTACTTTGCTAATAATTCCTTCAAAACCGTCAAATTTCATAATTCAATTGGTCCGATAGTACATAAATATAACTATGTAGGTATGTAATGTAGTCGGCAACTCGGCGGTTTTATCTCTGGTAATGATTTTCTCCAGGCCAACGATTTTGATTTTTTTTGCTCTTGTAAAAGAAATAAGAAAATATTACTATTCTAATTTATACGATTATGAATGACTTTATTACCTGAAGTTAATATATAGTTTGTATTAACTTCCGACACAAATACTTTGAACAAAGTCATAACTTCCAAGTTCGGAAATGAAATACCAACGACGTCATAAAACAAGATGTCTTTCTATAAAATTATTGAGCTGACGTTATGAAGAAATGAGTTTGTTTTAAAGTTTGTAAGTTTGTTGATATCAGAGTTAGATATATCGCCAAGATTTGAGAAAAATAGTTTTGCAGACAAAGTTGCACTTTCCCAACTTCAAGTAGTGGTGACAAATGTTATTTTGGAATTTGTTTGTCTAGTTATTTGCTTACGTTGCAAAAACGTGATATTATTTGATCTCTATTTGCTTTTAAATTAATAATGTATTTGTTCTTTTATTTACTAAGTAAATTCATATTATAGATTAATTAATTTGATTATTTTATTTTTCGTACGTACCATTTGCCGGTAAAATTCGTTTTGATTCTTGTTCAATCCACATACGCCCACTTCTGATTAACATTTACGATATAAAAACATTTGGATTTCTCTCAATAAAAATACCTATATAAAGAATGTGGTTTCATTGGAACAATTAATATTTTTAAATAGCTAATCAGTCATGTGATCATCACATAGACGCCCACGCGTGGCGCCGCGCGCAGTACAAGTATGTGGCAATGACTAGCCTGTTCTCGTGTACAAGTACACAGGTAGCTTCAAAAACAGTTCTACAGCTTTTTTACTGAAGTGTTTCATCAGCAAGCGTTTTTGGACTATCAGCTGTTACCATGGATTTGCAACCAAACACTGTTATCTATTAACTTGAACAGTGTAGAGGAAATACAATCTTGTACAGTACATTATTATGGGTGGAATTTAAATAAAAAAAAACTGCATATACCTTAATATGAAATTGATTTTAATGTTCAATGTCCGCTCAAAAACTTTTCTGTCATCATTTGCTTTATTTTTTACTTGAAAGCAAATTAATTTTTATCCTTTTGGTAACCCATATTGTGAAAGTGTATTGAATATTTTGTTATTTGTTATATAACAGTGACAAAGCTTTAGAATCATACGCATACCAGATTCCAATATGTTTTGTTGTTTGATACTAAAAATATTATATTTCTTAAATTCTGCATTATTTAATATTATTACCAAAATTGACTAAAAATTGATTTAAGCAAAATTTCATTAATCGCTTGATTTAATCATGGAAGAATAGTATTTTTTCCATGGTTTAATACATTTGTAATGGATAAAACAGTGTTTATACGTGTGGTAATTCTAATAAGCGGATTACGGCGTACAAAGGTGGCATGTTGGCGTATGTAATGTGTATATTATATATTAATTAGTATAGTCTTAAGCTGCACGCCAACAATTTATTGTGATTAAGATCCTTGTCCATCCAAAGGTTGCCTGGAAGAGATTGCTCTAAGCAATAAGGCCGCCCATTGTACTACTACTTTCTAATTTTATGATATGCAAATGTGTTACTGTTGTAAGTTGGTGTACAATAAAGAGTATTGTTGTTGTAATGAGTATCTACTCCTTTGGCTGTAAAGCGTTGTTTCTCTGTGGAAGAAATTTGTGATACAAATATTTTTGAAGTCGGTGTTCTAGAAGAATAGCTCTATATCTGACAATCCAATAAAATAAGATAATAATCCAATAAAATCCAAAAATATTTGAAGGTTTTGTTCCATTTCAAATTCCAAACCGTATATTATTATATTACGTTATATTTTTATTAATAAAATATATGTCGATACGAAAACTATTTTTTTAAGTTCAAATGAAGAAAATGCTAGAATATAGAAAATATGTATTAGATATAGAAAATATATATAGACCTTTTACAAAACTTTACATTGTATTGGTATATTTCGTATAAAAACGATAATCAATAAACTAAATTCATTTTATTGTTAAAATATAAATATTCCAACATTTATATGTATAATATATTATTATTAAAACCATAATAGTATCTTGTTGGTGTGTAAATTGACGTCAAAGAAATGAATTTGCCTTTAAGGAATTCTATCGCAAAACACACTTATTAGAAAAAGGTCAAACGACTTCGGCATACAGAAACGTTTTAGCATTGATTGTAAACATTTAACTAATATTGCCAAATGGTATTAACACAGTTTTTATGTTATTTCCTGGCATCAGTATTACGGTCCTTGAAATTTATGGGATCTTGAAAATATTAAGTCTTTTCTACATTGTATAAATTTTTAGCTCAATCTGAATAATGTTAATTGACTCATGTTATACTGGGCCAACAACTTGCTCGGGTGCCTTGTTCATTTATCGTACACAATTCGTGAACTACTAGAGTAGTGTGAATTGTTTTATAGGAAATCCGCTGTAAGGTGAGTTATTCCACTCTACGGAGATTTCGGGACAAAATATGTACTTTCAGGATACTCTCTGAATCCATATCTCCAATGTCTACCTTCATTGTCGAAAGTAGACCAATACCAGTTTTATGATCGTAGGTTTATTAGGCTTTACTTGCGTATATTCAATTTTCAGTATAAAATGTATACTATATCTAATATTTCCTTAAGTTTTCGCGATTAGTATGGTAATAAAAGTATGTTTTAACGGTTTTACGCGTGGTAATTTATTTGATTTTTATTATTCTGACGTTTCGGCCACTTTTATGACGTGATCACAGCTACTGACCGAAACGTCGGAATAATAACAAGCAAATCGTGTTTAAAACCGTTAAGACGTAGTTTTGTTATGTATAACATATTATCTATTTATTATCATCATTGAAAGTATGTATTATATAACAAACTAGCTGATACCCGCCCGCTTCGCGTGCCGTAAAATCCGTTCTTAGCTGACCTCTAAACTTGGCGAAAGGAAGATCGATGCCAAATTTCATGTCTATAGGTATTATAGTTCCTGAGATATCGTGATGAGTCACTATAGTCTATAATTACTATATACGTGGATTTCAATTATATATATTTAGATTTTAGGATACACGGGTCATTGCCAAGGTCCGAACATTAAAAAAGTTATTTATACATACTTATACATTAGTGTGAATTCAAAATTTAATTAAACTTTAAGTTACTTTTCGATGGAAAAATTTAAAATTAAAGTAGTATGTTGCAAGTGATGCATACTGTCTTGTTTGTTTGAATATCGTACTCAAACGCTATCTATCACATACTTTTTAACCATTCATAAGATTAGTTAATAATGATATTCATCGGATATATCGTTATTATGAACGCCCTCTTTTGATATCTATTGTCTGTTCGTCAGAGCTTGTACATTCGGTTGGCAGTGTGTATTTTGTATCAAGCTTATTACGTTACCGTAACAGCTTTCTATGCTAAGTAACTCAATAGTGGTAACGCGTTCGACTAAGCTTATTGTATTGTACTCCAATTTGCATGTGAATTGAATATAACGTATGTAATAGTCGCTTGATTGACATTTAAAGACACCGTAGGCTTCTTTTGGGATAACTTGCAGTGTTATGACTGACAGCCGGTCTTAACTTTGCTTCCAGATGTTTGTTTACTATTCATTTCATAGCGAATATGTTTATTAAGACGTATGTTGACGGAGTGATATGCTTATATCAGCACGTTTTAAAATAAACTGCTACCCTCAAAGTCTAATAATAGTTTTTTAATCATTAATATTTTGGTGGAATTTTTTGCTGCAATTTACGTCATTTATTGGCAAAGTATAAAAAGTGGCGATGACAGCGTAAACGCATTCACGTATCGTCACGTATTAATGACGTACGTTTAAATTCTGGCCTATTATCATCAATCGCTTTAGTAATTTTTTAATTTAATATGTACATTGTTACAATTATCACTCGCTACTGTGAAGCAAAACGTCACGAGGAAACCTACATATTGTCATTATCGATGTATGAAAGCTGTCAATACGCCTTGAATAATCCTTACCAGTACATGTTCCACGGCCGGGATTTAAAACCAAATCATCACAATAGAACATAATTGTAGGTGCGTTAGCCATTAAGTTAGCACGAATGCAATTTATATTCTAATATTAAATTTGAATTAATCTTTAAGTTGCTTGCTTTAGGTATAGGTATTCTCTGAGTCCGACTGAAAACCTTTTTTCTATAAATCATAAGTTGCAGATTCATTTTTAAGTAAAAATTATACTGCTGTTGAATACAGAGCCTTAAATAATTAAGTTGCATTTGTTGGCGAAAGCACTTGATGAATTATTGTGAATGTTTTATTTGCCTGTACCCATATGACTTGGCAAGTTGGCATGAATTTACATACGTAATGGTACAAATGCATTACCGCGCGCTGCTTCGTGGGAATTTTGCATTTACAATTGAGATGCTCTGCGTTTTATACCTCGGACATTTCTTACGATCTGTGGGCTATTTCTGATTTGTCAATGTATATGTGGGCAGGAGCAATCAGGTGTCAATTAAAGTTTAAAAAATGATACTAGTTTAAAGATTGTGAGTAGAAAGTGGCGCCATGTACCTTGTTCTCTTGGTTTTCTGTTTGTACAAGTCGAATTAGTATTCAGGTTTTGGAATATTTGATTTATTATCAAAGTATGTGGTGCTTGTTTCATTAGTCGACTGGTTCATCCCATAATTAACATTGCTGTCTGTCGTCCTCCTAATTTTTTTGATAAAGTGCTCATTTCTCGTTTTCTGAAATCAGGTCGCCTGGAAGAAACCCTTTTACCGATAATGCTGCCTATTGTTTTGTCAAGAAAGTCTTGTAAATATGCATTATTATTTATTTTAGGGGAGTTAAGCGTTAATTATCTAGGTAAATAAATAACGCTTGATTAGGTTGATAAATGATTCTTTGTAAAATTCAAGTCAGTCTTCCATTGCGCTGTATTTAAGTGAGATTTATTTGAAAAGACCGAGTCAACAAAGGAAAGCATCTATGCAGTTCTGTAGATACATCTTCCTGCTTCAAAGGTCTTCCTGAGGAAGTGTCAAACCGCGGCCACGACTTCCTTTCTGCTCCCCTCCTCATTCCAATTGCATTCTCCCTCCGTTAGTACAAAAGGGTGCTATGAAGCGAGAGTCAACGACCCCCGACCGATGTTTGCGGTGCGAGTTTGAAAGGCAAAACATGCTCTTTTTTTGGTTATTTTCTTTAAATATGCCATAACTGTTTGTTGAGTAGATCAATCGGTGCGTTTTTATTGAGAATGATTAATTGCACTTACTTTGAAATAAACAAATCTTAATTAAGGAAACAATCGTAGTTAATGGGGCTACCAAATCCGCTGAGTACTTGAAAATAAGATTAAAATGCGCTTTAAGTTACATAATATAATTATTGTTGCGAATAAAGTAGCGGGTACAGCAGCTATAAGGGTGCGGCGATACTTGTATTAGATGCAGATTGCAAATATATGTTAAATTATTATGATGTTATCAAAATGTTTAATCTAAATAAGTTTACTTACTTTACTGTTTTAACTTATATTGTAATACAAACAAATTCACTCATATTCGATTTGAATTTAGTTTTAAATAATTTACGTTATATGTTTATGTGTTTGTTCACAGAATCATTGGTTGGTGTTCACTGTACGCACGGATTAAATCGTACGGGATACATGGTCTGCAGATATATGAGAGATCGTCTTGGGATACCAGCAAAGACTGCCATCAAAAGTAATATTAATTGTATTAACAGTAATATTAAATTAGCATTTTAAAAAATCGGACAAGAGTGTGTAATTTTCATACAATAAAGGAGTTAAAAAAAATCGTGGTAGCGTATTGGCTAGCGCACACGTCCCATACTCAAAGGGCGCGGGTTCGAATCCTGGCCGGAACGCATGCACCACAGGCAGGCAGTTTTCTGACCTACTGTGCATATTGTTACTATTACCACGTCCTAACATCGTTGAAGGAAAACATCGTGATAAAACCTGCACATCGAGATAACTGTTGTGTCAAACCTGCCAAGCCGCCTTAGAAAAGTGTGACGAGTATATTGTCCGTTTTCCAAAAATGGGAAACCCGAGCCCAGCAGTGGAACGTTTATGGGCGGGTATTATATATAAAGAAATTTATAGAGCTCGTCTACTATTTTTGTTATTTCGCTGCAGAATTCATAAAAGCATCTAATTAAAAATATCTCACAATATTTCTAAAAGTTATTCATACGATTTTTTTATATAATAAATCCAGCTTAAACTAAACAACTTTCTTTAAAATAATTTTTAGCTCTACAACTTCATTTTTTCAGAATTTTCACGCTGATGTCCAAAAGTTAGAAGGACGTACACATTTTTACATTTCTATCAAATTTTATCTACATAAACCTATCAAGTATTTTCTGAGAAAAATGGCTCTGATGGACAGACGGACAATAATCAGGATTGTTTCCGTTATTGCGAAAATGGCTACGGTCAGTTGCGCTTGACTAAGAAACTGTCCGTTTCCCTTTTAATTGGAGGCCCGAGTTCAGTAGTAGGACGTTTATGGGCTGTTATCATAAGAAATTAACTATGCAAAAACCTATTTCAATCTCATATGATTTCGAATGTTACAATATTGTTTCACTTATTAAAATTCACAACTCTGAGAGTGAGTTTGATTGGATGTTTGGATGCCTTATCGTCGCCGGCTTTAGTGTGAACTATTTTAATGAAATTTAGTTATTTAGGAATTGCGTAAAGGTTTCTTTTACGGGTTCCTAGAATACTCAATCAAAGCTATGTGTAAAGTCCAAGTAAAACGAATGTACCTATAACTTGTTTATTCATAAATAATATTTATAATTTAATTTTCCTTGTATGTTTAGATAGTCAATTTAAAAAAATATTAATTTAATATCTAACTTTAATGTTTCTTAAGCTGACTAAGACTTTTAAACGTCATTAAATAGTTATATTGCAAAACCCAAATGCCTCACAAACTTTTCTAATCCACCCTAAGGTTGTCTGGAAGAAATTGCTTTTAGTGACAAGACCGCATATTGTTTTCTGTACTCATTGTCTCTTGAAACTGTATCTTAATGTTATGCAATACTGTATATTCTGTTCTATTCTAAATAGTGTAATTGATCGTAAAAAAATATGTACGCTGTATCAAATGATCTTTTAAGAAGAAACATTGTATAGTTACTGATTTTCTAATTCTAGTTCTTTGCTTTGTTCCATTTTCTTCTATGCGACGACTTTTACCCTTTTTTGTTCCAGGATTTGAAAAGGCACGGGGGTACCAAATAGAGAGGGACAACTACTTAGCTGATTTAATGGGCAATGAACCGCCACCACCTGATGTTGGCCGAGATACAGAGTTAAAGCCTTTGAAAGAAGAGAAATACAAAAAAGACAATATGACTTATAGATCTCCTTTAGGATATGACGACGAAGACGATGATCAAAACGGAAGGCGTTATGATACAAGAAGATTCGGAGGAAGAAGCAATTATAAGTATACCAGAGACAGGGGAAGAAACGATAGCAATCGGAGAAGCAGACAAAGAAGTAGATCGCCTCATAAAAACGACGATAAATCAGATACGAAAAAATCTTATGATTATAGATATGATTATTAATATACCCCTGATTGATTTAAGGTGATTCTACGTGGAATTCATCTTTACTGGACTTTTAGCTATTAATCGTATTCATGTACTATTTCTTTTTACCTAATACAACGAATTGGGGTAATATTAAATTTCTGTGTTATTATTAAAAAATAACACTGTAGTAGTTAATGTATTATTATAACTTTTATACTGCGTAATTCGTTGACGAAATTACTTAAAAGTATTTGAAACAACATAATATTTTGACTTTTTTATTTATGTTTAAAATGAAGCGAACATTAAAATTATGTGTAATTTTATTTCCTTTAGTAAGAATAAAATACAAGATACTGTTTTCTTTTATTTTTCAATTTCTGTGTTTAATCGATCTGTAGACGAAGAAATATAAAAATGCCGCCCCTTAATTCTGTTATTTATCTTCACCTATGACCTAATTAATCATTAGTGTTCTATTTATACACACTAATATTCAAGCTCCAATGCACTGCAACATGAACATGTCGTTGCTGGTTACACTTACGAATTTTAATTCGGCAAGTGCGTTGCAACAATAAAAAGTATTTACTTAAAAGCATCCCATTTTTCAGAAACTATTTATCTTGGTCTAATTAATTTTTTTATAAGAAGTGTGCGTTTTACTTGTACTCCATGAAATTTTTCAGATTTTCTGGATTTTGAACGCATTTTTAGTTTATCAATCGTTGTAATACGGGCTGCTATTGTTTTTACTCGCATTTCAATACAAACAATATTTACATATTCATTTTGTGTACTTAAGAGATTATTAAAATTGGTTAGGTATATGGTAAAAGTTGCGATAAATTCCAAACAGTTTACATATAAAAGAGAAGGCGCTAAAATATTTTTCTATCATTTAAATGCCATGACAGAAATCATTTTAACGACTGTTCAAATATTAATTATAATATTGGTTTTAACTCTACAATTATATATCATAACTTATAAAATTTGTACCTACCAAATCAAATAGGCTATAAGTTTTTCCAACATACGAACAGGCTGTATTAGTTGATATAAATGTCAACTTTATTTTTTATGGAATAATATTTGTCTGAATATCGAATTCATCTTTACTTTGGCTTTTCTCGCAATAACTCTGTTAATTTTGCTATAAATTATGCGAAGTGTTTATATCCTGAGAATCGTGAAACGCTATGTAACGCAGGAGGAAACGATAAGACATATATAATTAGATACTAATAAATAATACGTAAATATAGTTTTAGTAAAACAAAATAAAAATGTATGTAACCCAGAATTCTTATTTTACTATATTTTCGTACATGTATTCAATAAGGCTAAATTACTTAATAATACGTCCATATAAGTGATATAAATCTAATAATGAACCTTAAAGAACGAGATTTTTTAATTTAATAATAACTAAGCAAGAATATAAAAATAATGACTTTGATAGTGCGTAAATACCTACCTACCTAATACCAGTAGGTTGGAGACATTTTAAAACTAAGTGGACCCTTTAGCAATGGTAAGATAGATCAGTATACCCATGAGAACGTCTCTTATTATAAGATGAAATTGTTAAAATCACGTAGAAACAGTATGTGCGTGACTGATGTTATCAAAGTACTCAAAATCGGGTGATTATGAACCGCCTAAGATCTTAACGACAATAGAAGCTACGTAATTGCTTTATGCTGTTATCGCATAGTTGACTTCACTTTTCTAGGTTGGTGATTCACAATGATGTCACCTTATGTGAATTGGCTGCCAGCTAATCCTTTGAGAGAATGACATGAATATTATGATTGTTGTACGGTTCACAAGGTTTAATATGACAATGATTGGAAACGGGCACTAATTATAAAATATGACGTTCTAATCTGTTAGCATCAACTAAAACTCAAACTAAAATATTAAATTATTCCCATTCTAGATAAGAGCAGATTTTTTGTTATGTTCTATAACAAGGATATTGAATCATTTGCAAGTTTATCATAATTAAAAAAACTTGAGTTTTGAGTTCCATATATAATGAAGTTGGTTTCTCCGTCTGCTCCGATGCCCTTATGATTATGTTTACGAAATATCTCGTGGAAGAATTTTGGCTACTTATTATATTTGGATAATTGTCCCAAATTTTACTGTTTATTATGACATCTCAAAAAATAAATGTGAGTACGTGACAGACTTTGTATTGTTAACACAAGGTGTGTGTGTGTTTTCTGTAGCCGTAAACCTTAATTATTGTCACTTTCTTCCTCTTGCAACGTTGTTTTTTATTTGTATGTAAAATCCAATGTAAGTAAGTAAGTAAGTAAAAACATAAATATAACATAAATCATTGCGTTGCCCCCAATTTCTTTATTGCAATATGTAAAATTCACAGAATAGAGGCTTTTTCCGTTGTAATGCTAGGTTTTATTTCTGCGTTGGGAAAAAATACGAAGATTTCCACACTGCACTGATGTTAGTAATAAAAGTGCGTTTCGATAAATTTCTAGTTTGCGGGAATCGGTAACGGGAGATTGTCTGATTTATTTGTTGTCGATACATTTGTTTGTGACTTACTCGAGTTGTCGGATGCAGTCGCTTTTATTGCTCTATTGTTTGCCTCCCGGGCGTAGATTACGAGTGCTTCGAATAATTTACTTGTAACCACCGTGTATTGTAACTATCGGTTTTTAGCGTTAGTGTCGTAATAGATTGCAGTATATTTTGCACGTGGCATAGCCTCTACCGCAATTCAAGATGAACGATTGCTGGAAGAAAATTTACGTTCTATTTAATGCGTTCAGAAGAGGAGTAGGTATAACATTTCATTTGCATCCACTTGATGGATAAATGTTGCGAGTTTTAGACAACATCTTTCACTAAAATAGTTTAATTTTATATCCTTATCTTGCAACTAGACAGGACATAAATAAGTATCGTTTTGTTAGCTCCTAATAAAACTTAACATCTTAACTGGCGTTATCTCATATTTTTGTTTAGAATCTTTACTACCTGGCTTCCGTCAGGACGTATTTCTTAAAGTCCTTCGGTTGAGTGACGTGGACGACTATTTAATTTATGTCCATTACTCCGAGCTGTTACATTTTAATGCGCTCGTTCATTTCGGTGACAGTTGCTGACGCTTTGGGCGCCATTTTGATTGTTATCTAGACGGCGCGTTCAAACAAAATCTCTGTAGGTCAGTTATATTGTCACGATTCTGTGATCTGCTGAATCGATACGACATATTTAACAAAGTTGTTTGGATTAAATTTATAATTTGGTTTAAAACTCTTTCCTAGTACAATGTCTGGAATTGATTATTTGCTCCATAAAAAAACATGGTCTCATTGTCTAACATGGAATAGTAAAAAGTCCAGACTTGTTTGTAGTTATATACCACAAGGCAGTGTTAATTCTATTATCATTTCAATGTTCAGTGTGATTAGAGATGCGTATCTTTATTAGGTTTATTGAAGGCGGAGCAGATTTAATAAACAGTTGGTTCAACGGCTTCCATTATTAAAGTAGCTGAAACATTATATGGGGTCATTATTCTTGCGATCCCATTATCGGATCAATAATTCAATCTCCAGCGATATTGTCTACGTGGCTTGGGGCCACGGGGCCACAGCGTCGCTTCTTTGCCCTAAGCAGTGTATGACGAAGATGGTTCACGAGTTACATAATATATTGTGCATAAAAGATTGCTGCCTCTTAGAAGCTCGCAAACAACTAACCTCTTATGATATACTCCAATGAGTATATTATGGTAAACACTTGTTTATTTGTATAACTCTGTGAGATAACTAAAGGTAACATCGTTTTTTAAGAACGTTCCAACTAGACTCTTCAATTTTACAAGTGGTTTCTTTGTGTTTGGATTAATAGAAGATAAACTATATGTATATTTTGTTAGTTAATGTGCCAATTCTACAAAACATCGTGAGAACTATGTAAACACAAAAAATGATTGGTCAGAAAAGGTATGAAGTCTGGCGTGCTATATTAGTCCTTAATCTTTGACGTTTAAAGCGATTAATAAATACGTTGGAATAATATCATAAAGTTTCGATTTGAAGACAATTAAAGGGCCCTGCCGCGTCGAAAATCGATACCCAGGATTAGTGACAACGGGTCATGTTTTAATTATAACCTCGTATATTTAAAACGAACGTTTCGATTTTATTTTGATATATTAATCGTAATTGCAGGTTCCGTTAGGTGAGATCAAGCTTTGAATAATAATATGAAGCAATAAACGTCCCTGTGCTGGACTTAGGCCTCCCATTTTTAGAAGAACAGAGTATGGGTATACTCACTTGTCACAAGCGGAATAGCCGGCTTGACACGTTAGTATCTCGAAGAGCAAGTTCTATCACGATATTTTCCGTCACCGTCAGCCCGTGCTATAATAGTAAAAATATGCACATTATGTCTGAAAAGCGCTTAAGTGGTGCATGCTTGGTACCAGGGCAGGATTCAAACCGACGTCATTATAAACGTGGGATTGAGACGCGAGTACGATAGTCACGAAGTTACTCGAGTTTTTTTGACATTTGAATAACAATGGGTAATACGAATATATGGGTATATGGTATGTAGGAACATATTACTTTCAACTTAGCACCGTAATCTTATAATTTCTTGAGACTATAAGTAGAATACTAAGTCTAGGCGGTACCCTAGTATGCATAGGTGTCATTAGCCCCGGTAGGCTGCTCACTGATCTTTTGAAGAATTGATTAGAGGTTTTAGATCTCTAACAAAATTGGTGTGAAATGTTTTGGACCAGTATAAATAATTAATATAACTGCAAATAATATATTTTGTATTACGTATTAGTAGTAACGAATCATTTACTCAATACACATCATTACTGTTATAAGCAATCATAACCTCACTTATCATAGTACTAAGGACATTCTAAGAAAACCTTTGAATGAAGTATTACTTGTCTTCTTAACTTCGAATTCTCGATTGAAACTTTATGACAGGAAAATCATATTACCTATTTCTTAGAGTAAAATACAACTATTGTGCCCGGTACAAATTGGAGCACTGTTGCTAAACTAGCGATGTTTTCACTAGACTGCATACATTGACTATACCAGAATTAAAGTCAGGAATATTAGAATATATAAGGAGAATTTGGTTAGGAGTATGTACAATTTTAAGACAACAGCGAGGTACTTTATTAAATACACATCGCTAGTGGAAAACTTTCTAAATTAGCAACGCCGAAATAGGTACACCTTATCTGCATCATATTTAACGGCCCTCTTAGTTATGCTATAAACTTTTAACTGTTTCACTGTTGTTTAACTCACCTTTTAAAAACAAAAATATAAAAAAATCTACACTATGCTTCTCGGTAACGAAATTCGAATTCTAAAGTATTTTAAATGATTTATATGACGTTATTATAGTACATACTATATATGTAGGAATTAAGGAAAATCATACAAATATTAATATTTACATAGTAAACATTAATAATGTTATCGTAATCATAGTTTTCTGTGTCAAGGGAAGTTAACAAAAATATTAAACTAGGTTATAAATTTGTATTTTTCCGTCGCATTAATAAACCTACCTAATTGTTGATTGTAAAGTTCCGAAAAAAGTTCTTTTGCGTTTTAAATAATTTTATTTGAAACAGATTTACATTAAATAGATATTGAAAATGTGATAGTGACTTTATCAGGATGTTGAAAGCACTTATTAAATCTACCAGCATTTTCCCGCGACTCCGTTCACGTTGGACAGTTAACAAAGTTTAAAGTTTCTATGCGAATATTTAAAAACAAAGGTTATTTTCAGCAGGGCAATGCATTTTCTAGTATAGAAATACATGAACGCCGGAAATTCCTATAAGAATCATGTATGTATATTATATATATATATCCGGAATAACTAATGGTATTAAAGGCATACACAACTACAACTTTTCTACTAAAGAAGCCTAATAAATATAAAACTATCACATTAAGCAAGTTCTTAAAGCACGAGTTTTCGAAGTTAGGAAATTCAGGTATACAGATTGTTCTGTAGTACCAAGCTAAGCCGTAATAAGACTAACACGGCCAATTTTCATTAACCCGTGTGCTCAATTCTTAGAAAAGAATCCGGGATTCCTAGAATATAATGTACCACGGCATTTAAAAAAGAACGTAAGCTGTCGTTCTAGTGCAAATCGTATTGATATGAACCAATTTTATACATACTGAATCACTTTAAACCACTCCCGGGAAAATTCCGGGACCACTTTAGGTCTGATCTATCGTTTTACTGAAAACTGTGCTGAAATAAGTTAATTTTTATGCACCCGAACAACTTCAAACCGCCCCCGGGAAAATACCCGAGATAAAAAGTATCACAGATTTTATTACATAAAATTTGCTATCGGTCAATGAAAAAATCGTACTGGAATTCTAAAAAAATTCAGCCGGGTCATTTTAAATCATTCTCCGATAAATTCCCGCGGGATTTCCAGGATAAACAGTATCTCAGATTTTAAAACTAAGAATTGGCTGTCGACCGGCCAACACCGCATCGAAATCGGCCCAGCAATTTTTACGTGAATCCCGAACAAACAGATTAACAGACAAGAAATCTAAAAAAAATGCATCGTGTTCTCCATCGTTTACATGGTCTATACCAGTAGTTTTTTTTAATAGTTTCAATGTACAGACACGGACTTTTTTAAATTTGATAATATTAGGTTGGGGAAAAAGTTTCTTCGCATTTTATATAAAATTTCAAAAGGTTTTTTTTATAAAGTTTATTTACATTTGACTAAAGTATGTAGGTGCCATTTTGTTGGATAACTTTTTGCCATCTTGTAGGTAGGGACGTGATCCCATTGCTATAAAAATTTTAGGGCTTCCGATTAAAAAACTGCGACAACTGGTTTTGGCAGTCCTCTTGTGATGTTAACCTGACACTGCCTAAAGAATTCTGCAGAGACCGAAACAGGAGAAAATCTGAAAATGCAAATTCAGGACTAGACGGCGGATGCATTAACACCTCCCAGCCAAACTCTCGTAATTTTTGCTGAGTGTCTAAAGATGTGCGAGGTCTAGCGTTATCATGGTGAAAAACCATACCCCTTCTGTTGATTAATTCCGGCCGCTTTCTCTCAACTTTTTGCTTTAATGTCATCAGTTGTTCGCAGTACAGTTCAGAATCGATGGTCCTGCCTGGCAGTAACAGCTCATAATGAATAATGCCCTTCCAATCCCACCATACACACAGCATCACCTTGTTACGAGTTAACCCGGGTTTCGTCACAGTCTGTGAAGCCTGACCGGCCTTTGACCACGATCTTTTTTGCACGTTCTTGTCGTACGTGATCCACTTTTCATCACCAGTTATCAAAAATGGTTCGGTTTCATTACGTCGTAATAAAGAATCACAATTTTTTAAAATTAAAACTTTAATGATACCAAAACCAGCCAGATATACAAATGGTATATCTTATTACAAGTTGATACATACTAGGTATATACGAAAAGACTTTTCCCCAACCTATTATTGTTGATAGATTTACAAGAAAATTATATAATCGTAGTGAAATAGCGAACTGTTGGAAGATCATTCTAAATACCTTAAATGCACAAGAGAAACGTTCTTGCTAACCTTTGCATATAGAAGCGTAGCAGCTACAGAAAATGGAGATGAAAGCCCGGCAGCAGAGATCAGGGCGGTGCTAGAAAATACTACTAAAAATAACACTACGTTTCCAAACTCCTGATAATATTTACAATATGTTTGTAACGTAAGTAAACTGATCCTTTGGCGTTGCAAACATTCCTAAGCAACGATAGTTATCAATCATCACACATGAATGTGTAAATTTAACCTGGAAG